>CM022298.1:10287636-10865136 GCA_011799875.1 Thinopyrum elongatum | reverse complement strand
CGGTCTTGCATGACGCCGTCAGGTTTGCCGACGAGAAGCTCGTTTGCGAGTTGATGTCAGCATGCCCGTTGCTGGCCCGGTTCCCCGGGGACGGCACGTCGGCGTTGTACCTGGCCATCTCGTTGGGACACGACCGCATTGTGGACCTGCTGCACTCCAAGGACCCGGAGCTGTCTTATTCAGGACCTGCGGGGCAAAATGCCTTGCACGCTGCTTCTCTACATGGCAGAGGTATGTGTGTGCCACAAGTTCTTTTCCATATGTAGATCTCCGACATGCAAGTATGGAGATTATTAGTAGCTCTCTTACGGCCTGTTTTTACATCTTCTCTCTGAAGAGAACCCCATCCAAATCAAACTGAAAACCATTTCAGGTGATTTTATCCTCGAACCTTTTCTCAAATATGGTTTGCTTTCTCCCTTTTTGTCACTGTTAGCTCTAGCATACAAAATTTAGAGCACACAGTTAAATCCATGATTTTCGATAAACCCACTGCTAACCTCCGACGCATTGCTGGCCCTAGGGGTGCAGAGCGGTGTCCCGCGAAGTCCTGCAAAAGTGCCGAGCTAGTACAAATTACTCTATACACACTCTGATCCAGCTAAAACAGATTTTTCTCACTTTGAACTGGAAGCGGGGCGGATCGGGCGCCGCCCTGCATCCCTAGCTGGCCCCGATAGGCCCGTATGCCAAAGTCAACTGAAGGCCAGCATACATATATAGTGCGTGCACCTGCAAGCCAGCTCAACCACATCGTTGTCCCTTGGATGTTTCATATTCAACTTGCAAGTGTTGCAACCGTATTTAAAGTCAACTGAAGAACAGATGCATTTAAAAATTAAAATTGGCATGCTACGGCATGGTCACATTTACTCATAGCATTGACGTAAGAATTTCGTTTTACTAACATCATGGTCCCCGTCAACTTTTTTTTCTGATTTTGCAAATTGCTTTCCAAAATCAACAGCCGAAATTTATAGTTAGGTAAAATATATAGATAAATCTACAGTTACTCCCCTGCAAAAAAATAAAATAAAATCTGCAGTTACTCTTTACATTTTTCCCCCAAGTAATTTGCAATGTTCTATCTCTGTTCCGTAATGTAGCATGCATGTATAGATTAACACGAGGGCTCCCTCATACACGTAGAGCAACGGTTCCAGAGGCGAAAAACATGCGACGCGAGAGGGGTGGTTCCAGTGGGCCGTTGCCGCCGGTCTCCCTCGCCTCCGGTGGCCTCTTGGCGCCGGGAGGTGGGGGAGACCGTCTTTGACCGTGCGGCCGTTGTAGATTGGGTTGTTAGGGTAGTTTCTCCAAGCATTGGTGCTCGAGCGGGGACGACGCCGATGAGGTGCAATAAATTCCTCCAGCCTACTCTCCGTCGCGGTGGCGCTTGCTCTGGTGACGCTGCGGGGCTAGGGAGCGGGGTACCACTGGGCTGGCGGTGCCGGTTGTGCGGTGGCGGTGTACAGGAGTCTGCGGCATCTGGATCGGTGATTCCAGATCCGCTCGTTGCAGGCGATCTGCGGCTATGTTGATGTGGTGGGCGTGGTGGCTGGTGATGCTGCTCCTCGTCGGCCATGGTCGATGGCTGTGGTGGATCCAAGGTGAGGGGAGCACGGGGAATGTCCCCGGCTTATGCGCCGGAACCCGACACTCGTTCCCGTCCTCTAGGACGGGACCTATATGTGGCTCGCAAAGCCTTTGTGGCGATGGTGCCCTTGTCCTTGCTTCTTGTCCGGCGACTCTCCTTTGCTCCGGCGGCGACAGAGTTTTCGGCGGTTCGTTGAAGGTTGAGGATTAACACGGACCCAAGGACTTTTATGCGATTTTGGTGTCTGTTTGGGTGCTCTCTGTGATATGGTGGGATAGCTGTACTGGTTGTACCTGTGATGTATGTTTGGGTCTTTGTACTCGTATTTGTATGGATCTTGCTTGTAGTTGAATGGAACACGAGTGCTTTTTCAAAAAAGAAATCAAACCTCTTAATAGTTTAAATAAATTTATTGAAAAAAATATTAACATCAATAATACCAAACAAATAATAAAAATTCATATCATGATCTATCTAATGATATTTATTTGATACTGTATATGTGGATATAATTTTCCCTACAAACATAGTCAAAGTTTAGGAAGCTTGACGTTAAAAAAAAAACTATACTCGCTATAATATGGAAAGGTGAGTAGTATATAGCGATCCTTTAGTATTTTATAGAGGTGCATACGACATAGCATGTGTGGTGAGCAACCTAAAAATAAACAATTGAATTTCATATATATTTCCAAATGTTAGAAGGTGTATATATATCCACGTAGTGCAACATTTCATTTTGTTTCATGGCCTAGTATTTTAGAATTTAGTTACTTACATATTTTATGTGTTTCCAATATATAAATATGTTCTATTATGTCTAACAGGAAACAATGGCATCCCTCAATATATCGAAACTTACAATTAAGTTTGAATTATTCCTACTCAAAAACACAAATGAGTTACCTCATCAACCATTAAAACAATATGATTTGTACTCGGTCATTTAATTCCTAATTACTCATGTTAGCATGCATGTATGCTTTTTTGTGGGGTATATGGTGAACTCATATTTGTATTTCACAAAATCTGTAATATTTTGTCGGGGTTGAGGATGAAATTTCAGATGGATATGTTAGGAAGTAAAATTAATTGCGAAATTATGAGATGCTTTTCATGGCAACATAATGGTATTGCTTTCATTTAACCAACATAACATGGCTAGATCAAGTTAAGAGGCATCTATTGAAGATTATCTCTGTTGCGATACGTCTAAGTAAAATTGTTAAGATCTTATGTGGTTTAGATACAAACCATAAAGATATTTTTCAATGTAGTTATGATAACGTATAGGCTCTAAACACTTGTTGCTATCAGGAATCAAGGATTAGGGAAAACCATGCAAAATTTACATGTTGTCTAAATAAGCAGCAACAACTTGAGAGGCGGAGAAAGGATGTGCCGATGTCACAAAATGTATGTATTTAGAGAATTGATCATCAGACCACAACTTTCGATAATGATATGGTCTGTATACTTGCAGAAATGACACAGAAGATACTGGAATGGAGCAACAAGGAAGGGAACAATGCGATCATCGGACATGCAGACGAATCCGGGAGTACACCGCTCCATTTTGCTGCCTCAGCGGAAGGCAGAGAGATGGAAGAAGCAAGCAGTTTCGTCACTCGATTCTTCTTTCAGCGGCCCGTGGACAATCCTACTCCGATACATCTGCTACTGGATGCTGACCAGTGTTCAGCATGCCGGCCAGACAATAGGGGGCAGTACCCTATACACATTGCCGCGTCGATGGGCAAACTTGGGGTTGTGGCTCTCATTCTTGACAAGTGCCCAGAGTGCGCCGGTCTGCGCGACGCCGGCGGGCTAACGTTTCTCCATGTCGCCATCTACATGAGGAGGGAAAACATAGTGGACTACGCCACTAAGGACCAAAGGTTCGCGTCCATCCTGAATATGCAGGACAACGGCGGCAACACAGCGCTGCACCTAGCTGTCCAGGTTGGGGTGCTAAGGATATTCCGTAATCTGTTACGGAATAGGCATGTATCCTTGAATCTGGCAAACGACAAGGGCCAAACTCCAGCTGACCTCTCAAGGAGCACTATTCCAGCTGGGCTTTACTACAAGACGGTAACCAAAAAAATTTAGCATGATTTTTCTGTTGCTATCTATCTCTTTCTCTCAAGTTACAAGCTACTACCTCTGTAAATAAATATAGAACGTTTTTGTAGCTCATTAATGACTTTACTTTCTGTTCATATTGGTTTCTACAGAATGCTCGGATGTGGATACTTTGGTCCTTGGTAAAAGCCAATGCTCGCAACGGCAATGACAGGCGCGATCACTTCCAGGAAAAGCACATTCTTAAGCTAGACGAGGGCGAAGAGTCGAAGAAAATGACGGAGGCGGCCCAGATGACTGGTATTGGCTCTGTACTAGTTGCAACCATGGCATTTGCTGCAGCTTTCACCATGCCTGGAGGTTATATAGCCAGTGAGCATAAAAATGGTGGCACGCCGACGCTCGCTGGTTCTTATGCTTTTGACGCGTTCATGTATGCTGTCGCGGTAGCATTCATCTGCTCCATGCTTGCCACGTTCAGTCTCATGTACTCAGGTATGGCCACGGTTGACTCGAAGATCAGAAACAATTACTTCAATGACTCCTTGGGCTGGATGTGGAATTCCAGCAGAAGCTTGCTCGCCGCCTTCGCGCTGGGGGTATACCTCGTCCTGGCGCCCGTAGCTAGTACCACTGCCGTTGGTGTTTGTATTCTCACTTCGGGTCTTCGGGTACGCTACTCTTCAGAAATAGGGAAGTCGGCCGAATCCTTATCTGCACATATACGTTGCACAAGAGACTCGGAATCTTCATATGGGTGAGACTTGCTACCAGGATCCTCCCAATTATACTTCAGTCATACTTTGTCTACATTGTTATCTTTGTTTCCCCGGTATGTTTTCATGGGATTCTCAAGCACTTCCCAATCTTGGGTGCATTGAAATAAGTTGAGCAGGTCATGGTCCTACATGGAAACTGTTAAGTGTGTACCAAACAATCACTGAGGAATAAGAATTCATATGTTGGTGAGAACGGTGATGTTTTCTCGGTTGCTGCTGCATTTTGTTGATGTTTGGTACCGCTATTTTGAGGATCATTGTAGTAGTGGTCTTACTTTGAACAGCCTTTATCTGTATTCACTAATGGACATGGAAACTTTGCCGAGTGCCTGCGTGTTTGGCGAGTTCCTTTGACGTGGCACTCGGCAATCTTTGCTGAGTTCCGCCAACTTGGCACTTGGTGAACACATTTTTTTCTCCCTTTTCCATTATTTTCTATATTATTTCTTTTGTTTTCCTTTTATGCTCTTTTCTTTTCTATATTATTTTTTCCTTTTTCTTTTTTTTCCACCTCGATAGTTATTTACTGCAATTTCTATTCATTTAGTGCATATAATTAAAATTTGAACTACAAGTGCATGAAAAATTGGTAAAACTAGATTGAAAAATCCTATTTGCGTTCTTTAGTTATCCATGAAAAGAAATCAAACTCCAAACCTGGGGTGACATGGAGGTTATCTCCCCAACCCAAATCTTTGAAATATAAAATAAAGTATTTTTTGCCAAGAAATTTGAGAGTTTTATTTCAAAGTAATAGGGTTACAGTCCACTGACAGTAATATGACTCGATACATGCCGCACCTTACCTAGCCAACAAGCAGTATTTTAGTAAGTGAAGAAACAACTACATAATTTATAGGAATATAAATATTTATTTTGTCAAACTACACGGAAATCCCAAATATATCACTGGTCAACAATAATTTGAGAGATACCGAACTTAATTATTAATTTATATATGGATTGTCGCGAACTGGAACAATACTTTCCAAGTAAGTTTGAGGGTAAACTAAATTACAGAGTGCCATTTTGCTCTACAATCTTAGATTTCTTGGCCTTGTTTTGAGCCTCCAACCTTTCTTGAATTTCCAAAATTGGAGTAAATGACAGCATGGGCCGAAGCCACATGCACCTTTCGTCGGACCACCACCCAGTTCGCAGCCACTACACGAGCTTGGCTTCAGCGTCGACAAAGCTATACCTAAACACGGAACCCCTAAAGACAAAGTAGGCACACCCGCCACCTAAGTCCAGCTTCACAGCAAAGCTGGCCGGAGACCCAATGAACAGGACATGGGTTCCTGGGCTCCAGTCATCTGTCAACACCCACCGCATCTTGCCGCTGCCGTCTGGTTCTTTTCGCAGCATGTGCACGGACACCGATAGATCCTGCTCGGGGCAGTAAGTATTGTGTGGATGATGTTTCTGTAGAACAGATGCCCATAGCAGATCGCCATCAGACTCCAAGATATAACTGCATTCTCGAGAATAATTTTCATCATCCTTCACGTTATACGTCGAATCGAGTATGCCACAACTCTTATCGAAATTTGGCGTCAGGGCAGACAAGAGGTGTGGGCCCGCGCACGTTAGGACCTGGCCGTTGTGATACATAGCACAGGGGTCGACTGTTGATAAATCCGACGTCTTCTCCATGATGGTCCATCCACTACCAGAAACCGACATTTTCCTGTGGGCTGGTAACCGACAGGAAAAGGGTGCAAACCTACAGGAATAATATTCCCTGTCGGGCAACCGTCAGGGAAATCCGACAGGGATAGCTTGACAGGGAAATTACACTTTGCCCGTCGGCTGGCCGACTGGAGCATTTTCCCTGACGGTCATTTCTGACGGTGACCGACTGGAAAATACTTTTTTGTCAGCTTTAGGCTTGCCAGGATTATGGGTCATTGCTGTCGGCCATTCCTGACGGTGACCGACAGGAATTTTCTTCGTATTTCGCTGTGAGTTCATGCCCGACAGGAATATGCTTGCATTTCGCTGTGAGTTTGTGCCCGACAGGAATATGCTTGTGTTTCGCTGTGAGTTAGTGCCCGACAGGAATTAGCATGCATTTCACTGTCAGTTCATCCCTGACAGGAATTAGTGTGACACAGCCAGAGATATACACTGCATCTAATCATCAATACAAATCATAATCATTAGATACATCCATCAGCCAGTCACAAATTGGTAGGATAAGGTTCAATTTTGCACATCCAAAGCATCAGAAGCAATGCACATAAAAGTTCTCAGTGACAACAAAAGATAAATTGTTCAGCTTGCAAGGATAAGCTTCAGTTTTGCATATCCAAAGCATTACAAGCAAAGTACATCACAGTTCATCTAAAGTCTTGCAACCACCAAAAGGCTACCTTGTTGCCAGCACCACCATTAGTTCTAAAGTCTTGCAACTACCAAAATGCTTTGTTGCCAGCACCACCATTAGTTCTAAAGTCTGGTCTAAGTCAACAAAAGGCACTGCCAAGGTTACAACCACGATCATAATTCTACGTCTCGCTTTCACGGTTGTTGGAACTAGTGTCGCCACCACCAACACTAACGTTGTTGGTGTGAAGGTTAGTTCCGTCGATGGCCTGGTCACTGGTATTCCCACTGGAGTTGTCAGCACCACCATTTGCACCCAAATCATCATCACCAGTGTTGTCATCGGTGGCTTGGGGTCTAATATGAGATGAATTAGGTGTCCCCTACATCAGAGCATTAATTTAGACACACTAGGAGAGCTTGTGGGGTAGTTTCTTTAAAAGAAAAATAGTAAAATAAGTAGTAGTTAATTGTACAATAATCTTGATATGTTCCTTAGTTGGTAAATGAATTGGATATCATAATTTCACAATGCGCAGATTGTTTCAGGAACCATGCAAAGTGGTAAGAGACATATAAGATGCTAATCAGTCTACTACTTTTGAATCCTGGTCTTTACATGACTTTTTATCATCACTGTTGACACTGAAAATATACACTATTTTCTAAGTATATATCTAGATATGAGGATGTACAGTCCTGTAGTACAGGAATGACACAAAGGTTAAAATTATTTCTTTAAAATCTTCTCATGGACTGGATTGGCATTTTAGCTTAGGGTTGTGTGCCAGTTTAATATAATATAAAAAAAAAAAGCAATCCTGAGCAGGCCTAGTACAAGAATAATTTTAGCTGATGGTTAAGCAAATAGGGTTTGCACAGCAGTAACTTGGCAGAGATCCTCAAGAAAACAGAAATGGATCCAACCGCGCTGAGCACGTTTGGGTGCCCCATGGTCCAGAATATCATGTGTGTATATATATTCCAGTAATTAAGATACGAAGCTTTAAGATATCAAGCTTGCAATTGGGAAATGCGGTATGTTGAGAAGGCTATGTGCAAAAACTTACATGTGGTTGGGAACTCGCTCCTTGGCGTAGCTCCGCTGATAGTTCTTTTCCCATCTCCTTAAAAACGGCCTATGAAAAAATATGCAACATTAGAATAGCTAGTTTTTTCAATCACCAATCTGAAATATGTGGACAAATTTGAAAGTACCACTAGGATTCGTTCATGCATATCCACTTTATGTTGCAGGTTCTCATTATGTCGCTGTAGGTTCTCATTATGTCACTTCAGCTCTTCATTTTCTTGAATAGTTCGTCAATGTGCTACTGAAGTTGACGACCTCAATTTCTTTTCTCTAGCCGTTGAGATAACATCAGCCTTCTTAATTGCCCCATCTGTTATTGCTAGTCGCCCATGGGGAATGCCACCTGATGATTCATATAATATTTGCCCATCCAACTCTCGCTGCTCCCAATCATCAGAATGTGCAGCTCTAGCCAAATCAGAGTAATCATCCTAGAACACTAGCAATATTAACATGTATAGATGCATGTAGAACAAGTACTTAGTGAAAAGAAGATAAGCAAGAACGTACGTAGCGTTTTTTTGCCTTCCCGCTGAGGGTCGTGCTGGTGCTACCACTGCCATCCCAATTCTTGAGTCCAGATTTCATTGCAGCATATGTATTCAGCGTGGTAGCCTTCTCAGGTCCATATTTCTCTGCCGTCAAAACCGTAAAAATTAAATTAATCATAACCTGTTACAGTTTACAAAAGATAACATAAAAGCTTGACGCACCAGAATTTGTCGAGTCTCCACAAATGGTAGTGAACCTCCCCGATTTTGAGCAACATCTTCACTATTGAATCGGGATTCCCGCCCTCTCTTCCTTAAGGACTTGAACGTTTTTTAGCACCAATAAGCACAAAGATGAGGCCATGCATGTTCCGTAAACCATGGTATTCTGCATTCCAAATATTAGGCATATTCAAGTTCTTTTGAACATGCCGATGTGTCATCAAGCCGCTCTCCTTGTTTCTCAAAGTAAAACTTCACAGCATCCACGCGAAGTTGATACATCATGTCCCTCACTTTTTTCATTGCGTAGTTGTCCAACACACGATCAGCATCGTCCTCCATCTTGTCTGGATCTTCATCATCTTTCACATGTACCTCAAACAAGTTCTACAAGTTTACAAATTTTCATGTAAAATATGTATGTGCAATACAAATTTTCAAATTAACTCCCAAATACTTGGAACTTACCCAAAAAACTTCCTTCACACGATCTGCAGCTGTCTGCCCCTTATCGTCTAGAGTATCCTTATCATAATAATCAGACCAGTCCAAAGCTGGGCGGGTTTTAATGACAATATCGCCCTCCTTCTTCTCAATTATCCCTGGGTGTTCTCGTTTAAGAATGATTCCAAGTTGCATATTATACTTGTAGTGCTTGGAATTAGGGTCAACATATTTAAATTGCCTAAACAACAAGATAAGCACCATTAACTAAGAGGATGATAATATGGGTCAAGCATAAAACTAAGCACGTGTTAAGAAGCAACCATACATGTCACCTTCCGGTTCAAGACCAACTCTGTGACCATGTGGATGCACTTTTAGTTCTGTTGTGGCCCTCCTTTTCCTTCCTCTTTGACGAGATGTTGCCTGCCTTGTGCTCATATCACTATTTTGAGATAAAGGACCAGTGGAGTTAACACCATCAGATCGGGACCTTTGTGAGCTATCGTTGTTGGGGTTGCCTGAACCAACAAGAGCATTCCGGTTAGCACGGCTTCCACCACAGCTAGTATGTCTGTGACGCAGCACAACCATCTCCTGCACAAATTCAGATGTTAGTTCATGTTTACAAAGCACAAGCCTGCAATTCAGTAAGCAAGTTCGAGCCATACTCCATAAATACAACCAAACAAAGTAGCATGTTTTAGTTGCACTCAACATACATGCACAAAATAGTACATAAAACACTCAAGTTTTAGTTGCACTGAACATACATGCACAAAATAGTACATAAAACACTCAAGTTTTGGCTACAATCATCACAGAAATTTAAACTAACAGAAAATACAACAACTCATGAGACTAGAAATCATTGTCATCATAAGATGGTGTTGCAAACTCCTCTTCATCTGAATCCTCCTCCTCTTCGCCTTCATCTTGTTGACCTCCAACACGCAGCTTCTCCAGAACTTCTAGTTCTTTTGGATCAGTGATCTCATCTGACACAAATGAAGTCAGACTTTCTAGGCAACCTCCCAAGTCAATGACAAATTCACCTTCAAGACCATCCTCTTGATAAAATAAGGCATCATTTGTTGATCCTTGAGAAGGGTTGTCACTTTCACTTGGAGGAATGTAGCCCAATGGAGAAACCTTGTATACAACTGACCAGCCTTGCAGATCTGGTGTAGACTTACATGGGTATTCCAAATAATATACCTGAGTAACCTGAGCAGCCATTACAAATGGATCAATATTAGAGAGGCTGGATGTGTGATTTATCTCCACCAATCCCAAGTTTTCACTCCTCCTAACTCCAGTGAGAGTTGGATCAAACCAGCGACACTTAAACATGACAAGCTCAAGTCCAAGGCTCCCTTCCCAAGTTATTTTGATTATGTCTTCAATTACGCCAGAATAATCAAGTGGGTTGTCACCTTCATTTGCGAAAAGCATCTGAAGCGGTTCCGGCAGCTCCGAAACATTTCCGGTTTTCATCTCAGAAAATTCCCAGAAGTTTCCAGAATGATTCTGGCACCCTCCAAGAATTATCAAGCATGTGCCGAAACCAATTTGACTTAATGGAATACCCCGAAACAACTTTTCAGTTTCACCGAAACTCATCCGGTGTTCTCTCTGCGGAACTTTTCCGCTGTCCGAAACTTTTTCGGTGTCCAAACCTTTTTCGGTGATTTTCTCTCAGACTCCCTGTCTAGTATTCAGCAGATAGATGACCCTTAAGCGTGTGACCCTATAGGTTCGGTGAAGTATAGACATGACACGGAACCCCTTCCGATCAATGATCAACATCGGAGCCGTGGACACCCATATTGACCCCTATACCCACACGAATGAATATTCGAGTGAACCTCCAGTTGCCGTGTGCTATTCCTGTTGCTTCGCGATATGTTACAAATACCCGAGGTGAGACATGATGGCATCCCCGTGGGTCAACAACTTGTCCACTATGCCAGTTACCTCGTTACTGGTATTTGTTCTCTTTTCTCGTTCCCGTGTTCCGGCATCCCCGTGATCAAATCACAAAGTGTCTGGCCAGACGATGATGGATACCGTAACACCGAGAGGGCCCAGAGATATCTCTCCATCGTCAGAGGAGCAAATCCCAATCTTGAGCTATCAAGTTACTTGACATACTTTTCCATGAACCCGTAAGCCGCCGTAATAGCCACCCATTTACGGATGACATTTAACAAACCCCAAAGTTCATGAAGCAAGCATGAAGAAACTCGATACTCTCATGGTCTAAGGAATCATGCAAACGTTAACCATCTCTGTGTTATTAACCATTAACTTGTGACGAAAGTATCCCATAGCATAACATCAATTCGGGTTGATTCAACACAAATGTTCTTCTAACATTGTGCCCTCAAAGTTGCTGGCATAGACATGCCCATGATCAGGAAAACAGGACCATCATGCAACACTTGAGCTAGTCGTAGAGGCTAGACTAGGAATACATTTTACCGTTTATTATTCCACACGTGCATATGAGTCTTCCTCCGAGCCTCGTGATTATTGTAGACTCGAGAACCATAGCAGTTATAGCATGGAACATAAACCTAATTATGAGCATGGAGATAAATAATAATATTTATTATTGCCTCCAGGGCATATCTCCTACAGACTCCCACTTGCACTAGAGTCAATAATCTAGTTAATGCTAATGCACTTCACACCTGTGGCACACCGGTGTAAAAATGCTTCGCTTGTGGTATAGCCTGATGTTCAACGGATCTGACGATTTCAGCTCCGTGTCTATCTATGCATATCCTCGCGTTTTCATGCTTTCACAAAATCCGTATTTTGTGTGGACTTGGCTTTGCATGTATGTGAATCACAGGTCGAACCTGGATTCCTCAGACTGAGTTATGGAGCAACTACCTGTAGTAGTGTCCCATTGACAAAAGCCATCTTGGAACCATACTAAGTTCATGAATGAACTATATGATTCAACATCTTCTTTGTCGCTTTTAAAAGCGGCAACATACTTTGCCTCTGTTATAGAATTCGCCACAGTAACTGGTTTGGAACAATTTCCAACTACCGTGCCACCATATTGTGTATTGCACAAAACCCTTAACTTAAATCAAAAATCGCTTGGAGCATGGATGAAGACTGTATCGATGTAACCTTTTACAACGAACTCTTCATGATCTCCGCTTGCGAGAAAACATGTCATCAGTGCTACTATAGTACTCAATGACCCTTTTTCACTGTTGTCCCATGATCAGTACTTTTGATCACTTTGGTATCTATACTCATAACAACTTTCGAGTATTGGACATATCTGGTTTGTTTTTACATACCATGGAATACATGATTAATCCAAACACAAGAGTGTGTGAAATCTCCATTATGTATTTTTCTCATCAGTGTTTTGGGACACCGAGTCTTGCAAAAACTCTTTCCATGTGACTTCGGCAAGAATCACTCCTTGACGTTTTTAATGCTAAAAGGTTTTAACATCTTGTCAATATGTATCTTTGCTTAGCCCCATTAGGTAAATCTATCTCCATAGATCATCATGCCTAATATAAAGGCTATTTAGCCCAAGCACTTCATCGAAAAAACTATTTTCAAATGAAGTCCTAATTCGTGTCAAGAAATTTATTTCCAATTAACAAAGTGTCAAGCACACAACGTTTTTTAGAAATTTTATTATGCTCCCACTTACTTTCTTGAATTACAAGCATCTTCGTGACCCATTGATGAAATCAAACCCCTTTGACCATTTCATCAAAACACGAAGATTCCAACTCCATTTTGCTCTCTTCTGTCCATTCCTGGAACTCTGAAGTTTGCACCCTTACTAGCATCCTCTGGATAGACAAAATACCTTGGACTGTAACACATGCAAGTCCTTGGTTTCATTTCCATCAGATGGAAATCCTTTTGTCATCCTTGTTTTATATCTCATGATTGAAATATGTATTAATTGCTAGTTCAACCCGAACCGACTTTAAGCATCGCTACGGTAAGACAATCTCATCGTAGTCAACTCCTTGAACTTGTTTTTGTAACAAGTTGAGCTTTATGGATAAAACATTTTATCCATACCAGTTTTAAGTTCCATAAATATTCGTTAGACTCTAAGTCTTCCGAAAGGTGTATCAAGGTATTAATCTTGAATCACTTATATGGAAACTAACTCAGGTTGTATTGGCATTTAGCCAATTCCGGAGTCAGGGCCCATCAACGCTTCCTTGTGTATCGTAGGTATACTGTTGTCTAACAACAATATCTCGTTTGCGCACCTGAGAGGTTTGCACGAGCCTTGCCTACGTGGTTCAGCTGCAAGTTTGACCGAAGTCCATACATTTTATTGTAGAGACTTCCGTATCAGTCGCAGTAGGAAAACCTGGAATTACTTCCAAGGTCTCTTTCTTTTGATCTGATGACGAAGATACTGTTTATCTCATCGAGTTGCACTATTCTCCCACTCACCTTTTTGAAAGAACCATTTTCTTCAAAAAGCATACCGTTCTTAGTGGCAAACCTATTTGCCTCGGCATAGTGAGGGAGGAATACCCAACATTTTGGGATAACCTACAAAGTAGCACTTGTCTGATTTGGAATAGGTTTGTAACCTTTTACACAAGCCCCATATTCCAAATGTTAAGAAAAGATATAACATGGTTGGGCGTACCATACCATGGTGTCATTTCAACAGACCAGATGGAGCTCTTTTCAGTGTAAAAGCCGCAGTCTCTAAAGCATCACTCTTTAAAAGGGATAATGGCAAATTTATTTATGTCATCTTTGATCTTACCATGTCAAAAATGGTTCGATTACATCTTCACGGACTTTCCACTTGTAGTGGTGCTCCGGGAGGTGCAAGTTATGAAACCCCTTTCACAACTCATCAGACATTCGCTAAACTTGTAACTCAAATATTCCTTTCTGCAATCGAATTGTAGAAACATAATTTTCTTGTTACAATAACTTCTACTTCATATTTGAAAACCTTTCGAATGATTTCAAAAGATCCAGACTTTCGTCTCATCAAGTAAATATCCATATATCTCCTTGAGTCATTTCTGAAGATAGATAAATCCACTACTTGCAACAACATTTATTGAACTACACACATCAAAATGTATGATCATCAATAAGTCTTTTGCTCATTCCTTATGGCCTGTGAACGGTATTTCAGTCACTTCACTTTTCCGAGGAAAATTGCAAGTGTCAGATGATTCAAAATCAAACGACTTCAAAATCCATCATAATGGAGTTTTCCATGCGGGTTTCTCCAATGTGACCAAATGCAGTGCCACACTTGTGTGGTATTCTTTTAGTCTTGCGACATTTAGCGTCAGTGTTATAGATGTATCATATTACCATCAATATTCATAACATACGTCCAATCTCGGATGGAAGCATGGCCCTTTATGTTATTCATAATACTGAACAACAATTGTTCTTTTATGAACAACTCTTTTGCAACAAACATTGTGCAATGGGCTAGAGTGTGTAAAACTCTAAAATGAATTATGAAAGTAAATCCAGAGGTAATATATTATTATCATTATTCATAACATGCATCTCATTCTCAATGAAAGTATGGCCCTTATATTATTCATAACATCGAACATAAAAAGTTCTCTTATGAACAACCTTCTTGCAAGATTACTTTATGCAAAGGCTAGAGTTTGTAAAACTCTAAATGAATTATGAAAATAAATACAGACGGTAATACACCGATGGAAGGTATAGTAACATTTACTATGTTCCCTGTGTATACCTAAACCTCATTCCTGGCTAGTCTTTCAGGCCATAGTAGTTCTTACATCGAGTTGCAACAGAATGCAATCGAGTGGGTATCTCTATGATTAACTCACAATACCCAAGAATCAGTGATTAACAAATTAATCATAATTCCCAAGAACTATATCTTTGACTAGCCTTCTATACATCAAAAACTTGTATGACATTCATACATGAGCTGGATATTCCAGTCTTCTTTTTTTCTGCCATTATACTTCTAACAGTTTAACTTTTAGTATTTCTCCTACTCTCAGAAGAAGCACCCAACTTAAGAGTGGCGTTAGCCCCGGACTTCCACGTGTGGAACGGGCGGAACAAAATCTATACATACATGTAATAGGAGGACCAACTATTTGTATGTAACAAAGCTGATCTAGCTTAGTTGGCATCCGCCTGAGGAACTGAAAGGGATGTCGCAAGTTCGATTCCTTACGAATGCAAAATATTTTTGCCTCACTCGGCGAGGATGGATGGGCCAAATGCGGAGCGGGCCCATTAGGGGAGTGCGGCTGAGGCCCAATACAGCCTGGGTGACAGAGCAATTATTTTTGCTTTTTCTTGGGTGAGCTGCGTGGGAGCTACTATACGAACTACCGAATATTCTTGGAAACGTGAACTGTTTTACAAAATGCAAAAAGTTTTTTTAAAATTCCATATATTTTTGGAAAAACATGAAAAAAATTGAAACGGGAACATTTTTTGAAATTCACAATTTTTTTTTACAACATGATCCTTTACTAAAAGCAAGAGTAATTTTTTAATTTGTGAACAATTTTTTAAAATAGGAACATGTTTTGAACATTCGGAACAATTTTATGTAATAGCTTTTTTTAAAAGCTAACATATTTGGTTTTGTGAATATTTCACTAAAACAATAATTTTTTTGAATTTGGAACATTTTCTAAAATTCATTTTTTTAAATCACGGTTTTTTTTTGGAAAACACAAGTAGTTATTAAAAACGGGAACAAATTTTGAATATGTTTTGGAACGAGAAAAAAATTTAAATTTCCAAAAAAAATTCAAATGGGAAGAAAATTGTAAAATTCTTATTTTTTTTAAATTTGAACAAAAATTGAAATTCTGGATATATTTTTGAAATTTTGACTTCATGAAAAATGGAAAAGAAAAATAAACTTGAAAGAGAAAAAAGAAAAGAGGAAGAAACAGAAAAAGAAAACAAAAACAAAAACGGGCCGGCCCAGTCTTTGGCGCCTTGTGCGAAGCTCTGACTATTCGCTTCTTAGTTGCGTGGGCAGAAAAATAAGTGGGCTGGCTTTACTGGGCCAGAACGCCTATGGCGCATGTACGAAATTCTGGACAAATCGTTTTTCCTTTTCTAGCAGAGGGACGCATAAAAATTTAGTACCACCTCAAATAAAAATTTAGTCCCGGCAAGAAATTTCGGCAGGATAACGCATTTGGGGGGAGGAAATGTCGGGGTGGCGGCCCCAGAATGGGGGTCCGCATGGTTGGCTCTTCGGCGGGCACCCTTGCGGCGCTGGTGACTAATTCTCTTGGTTGTGTGGGTGGCGAGAGAAATAGCGGCGTGTGGCTCGGACGTGCTCTATCATGGCGTCCTCATTTGGACCTAGTGATCTGATCCTGTCATGCTTGTCCTGAAATCCTCGTCGTGGCATGTTGGAGTTGCCGGGGGAAAGCTCCGTGCTTTGTCGCTGACAACGGCGATGCTCGTGGGTGCCGCTCTCTTCTTGCAGACGTCGCCGTGGTGCTCCTCTCCGTGTCTGGGTTCCGGTGAAAACCTCTGCCCATTGTGGACTTGGCAGCGGCGACGCTTTGCGTCGTTCTCCCTCCCGAGAACGTTGTTGTGGAGCTTAGGTGTACTAGGGCGTAGCATGACGTTGTACTACGGCATAGCAGGGCGTAGCATGACTCTACAATCCAGCCTTCAATATTAGAGGGGGGGCAACGTGTGCCGTCATATTCCAGTGTCCCTTAATGTTTGTCAAAACGTCCGTGTCATCAGCTCGAGTGCTCGCTAACGATGCTTTAGTTGCCTCTTTTCTTTTATAGTTCACTTTCTCTGATAGTACAAAATACATGATGCTTGCGAGTTTGACCTTTTTGTGTAAATTTTATATTGGAAATTATCAAAGGCCCCGTGGTATCGATGTTGACAGATGGGTAGATTCCTCCTATATTAAAAGCATGCCCACTCTGACTGAAAGAGATACCCCATCTGCTTCTTTTGGTTCTGCAATGGCTCTCGTACAACACCAATTTTTAAGAACACATAATTGAAAAAAAAAACACATGCATGAATGCATGGATGCATTCTTTATTACTCTTAATTGAAATATGTCTTGCTCCATAAAGTGCTAACATTAAGACAGGAAGGAAAGCATCATTGGAGTTTTTTTTTACACAATTTGCTGTTCGAATTAAAGAATGAGACTCTATTTTAAGTACGAAATTTAGATTGAGAACTAAAATAGCAATACGGATTTTGTGCAAACGCCATCTGAAAACCTCATTAGCTGCGTGTGCCTGTAGATTCACATCTTCTTTTTATATATAAAAATATATGCTGCTGAAAATCATGGCGGACCCCATGTGATGGATTGGTGGCGACAGATTTGTAGATTCCGCCTACAGCGAAAACGATGTCCAATCATCAAAGAAAGTTGAAAGAAAGAGACACCCCATCTGCTTCTGTGGTGGATTGATTCTTCGGTGCCGCTCCATCATTATTCACCACTGAAAAAAATAGCGCGCTATAGCGTCACTAATAGCACGCTATAGCGTATTGAGAATTGCCTCGCTAAATATATCGATGTACAACGTCTCGCTAATAGCACGCTATAGCGCGATATAGCATGCTAATAGCATATTTTGAGGTCGCCGCTATTTTGCTGTAGCGCGCTATTTTTTTCATTGTTATTCACCAGCTCCATCCTCCATCCGCTGCAGGTTCCTTCTCCATCTCTATCTCCAGAGTCTCTCTGTCCCATGTTTTCTTTCCTGTAAGCTCGCAATCATGTAGTGAATCAACTAGGCCAGGCTACCTTGGTGAATCTTCTCAGCAGTCACGGAGTGTTCGTCGCTCATCTTCCTCCTCTTGCGGTTGCAGGTGAACAAAAGTGGTCGGCCATGGAAGCAGCAGGAGATGAGGAGACGCCCTTGCTCCATCATCACCCGCCTCCTGGCCTCTATCAGGTAAGTACATAGAAAACCATCCATAGCAGTTGTTCACTAGCGATTCTGCACAAACAAGTATATATAGTTCGATTTTGTCCAGCACTGTCACAAATTATAAGTAAAAAACCATAGCAAATGCTTTTCTGTATCATGCAGAATGGGGATTCAAGGTTAAATACTTGCGATGGAACCGTCGATGTTAACGGACAACCTGCTGCTAGGGCGAGCACAGGAAACTGGAGAGCCTGCTTCTTCATTTTAGGTACTTCCTCCTGTCCTTTTTAGTTTCCATACAAGTTTTGTCCAAAGTCAAAGTTTCTCTTCTTTGATCAAATTTATAGAAAAAAGTATCAACGTTCACAATGCCAAATCGTTATTATTAGATTCATTATGAAATGTAGACGTTGATATTTTTTAATATAAATTTAGTCAAACTTTGCTATGTTTGACTTTACACGATTCTAATGCGCTGAGTAAAAAGGATCGTAGGGAGTACAACAGCAGCAGCTCGCCGGTTCCTCAATAAATGCAAAAGAAAAATATGCTCAACATTAACTCCCATCGTTTGACTTGTGCTACATTTTAGGTATCGAAATCAGCGAATGCTTGGCCTTCTTCGCCATATCTAAGAACTTGGTCACCTACGTCACCAGCGTGCTCCACGAAAGCAACGTCGATGTGGCGAGGAATGTGTCCACTTGGATTGGCACCACATTCTTCACGCCACTTGTTGGAGCTTTCTTGGCAGACACGTATTGGGGAAGATACAAGACAATCGTAATTTTTCTCTCGATTTACACCGTCGTAAGTGGAACATATGTTGTTGCTGAAGATAATACATTATTTGTGCATTGTGCGTGGATGGGTGCATCGTCTGATGCAGAGTTGGGGACACCACTTCCCTTTTCTGAAAGAAAAAGCGCGGCCACCATTCGAGAATAACTTCCATAATTCTTTTCTAGGGGATGCTTGTGTTGACGGTCTCGGCGATGCTCCCATGGTTGATGCAATCCTCCAACCACGATGGGATCCACAGTGTCGCCGTCTACGCAGGACTCTATCTTACAGCCCTTGGCAATGGTGGCATTAAGCCCTGCACTTCCGCCTTCGGCGCGGACCAGTTTGACATGGCTGACCCAGCGGAGCGCGTGAAGAAGGGATCCTTCTTTAACTGGTACTTCTTCGCCATCAACATCGGATCCCTTCTATCGACCACTATGATTGTCTGGGTGCAGGACAATGTCAGTTGGGGGATTGGCTTCGCTGTACCGATGATCCTCATGAGCCTTGGTTTCGCGGTGTTTGTTATACCGGGAGGAGGGTGTACAGGTACAAGACACTAGGAGAGAGCCCCATGACAAGAGTGTCCCGGGTTATTGTTGCAGCCGCAAGGAATTGCCATATGGAGTTGCCTGATGATTGCTCAGCCTTGCATCACCTACCTTCACCGCCAATAGAGGCTACCTTCAAGGTTCACCATACCACTCAGTTCAGGTTGGTAGTAGAAATGTAGAATATCCTCATAACAAACGTACTCACATTGCTGTCTGAATTTTATACTCCCTCTGTTTCATAATGTAGTGCGGATAGAGTTTTTGGAAAGTTAAACTTTGCAAACTTTGATCAAGTTTATAGAGAAAACAATTTATATATACAATACCAAATATATAAAATATGAAACTACATCTTATGATAAATCTAATATATATGTTTGGCATTCTAGAGTAAATGTATTTCTACACAAAATTGGTCAAAGTTTATGAGGTTTGACTTCAAAAAAAAAAATTTGCACTATGTTATGAATGGAGGGTGTATCTAAAAATAGTACGTTTGCTGCCTAGATTTTTGGACAAGGCTGCTATTGTGCCACCCCCGACGCCGGGGAAGAAGGACGTGGAGGCGGGTCCGTGGAGGCTATGCACGATGCCTCAGGTGGAGGAGGTGAAGATGCTGCTGCGGTTGTGCCCCGCGTGGGTGTCCATGGTGGTCTTCTTCATGATCACAGCGCAGATGTCGTCGACGCTGATCGAGCAAGGCATGGCTATGGACAACCATGTCGGGCCATTCGCTGTGCCACCAGCCTCCCTTGCCGGCTTCGACATGGTTGCAATGCTCGTGTTGATCCCCGTCTACGACGCTGCGCTGGTGCCCTTCGCCCGGCGCGCCACCGGCCTCGACCCGGGCCTATCGCATCTGCAGCGCCTCGGTGTCAGTCTCGTGCTGTCCATGCTCGCCATGGCCTACTCGGCGCTACTTGAGAGGAACCGGCTCGCGGTGGCCGCGACCGGAGCAACAGTGAGCATCATGTGGCAGGCACCGGCGTACACTATACTGGGCGCCGGGGAGGTGTTCGCCGCCATTGGTGTGATCGAGCTCTTCTACGACCAAGCGCCCGACAGCATGAGGAGCCTGTGCACCGCACTCGCGCAGCTCGCTGTCGCGGCGGGGAACTACCTTAACTCGGCCGTGTTGGGCTCCGTCGCGTCTGCCACGGGATGGATCCCGGAGGACCTCGACGACCGCCACCTGGACTACTTCTTCTGGCTGATGGCAGTGCTCGGTGCACTAAACCTGCTGCAGTTCTTGCTCTGCTCTGTTCTGGCCATGAGGCACACCCGCAGGTAGCCCGACTTCACGATGATGTAGCAGTCCGTGTTCATTTTTTTATTAAAACAATAGGATTATCCAGGGCTCTGCATCACTTCAATGCCAACAAGCATAGTCCGTGTTCATTTGGACTTGAGAAATTACATCATTTACAAATATTAGATCACGAAGTGACTGAATGATGTTCGTACAAGAATGCACTTTACAGCCTTCAATCGAAGCCACTGAATTTGTGCATCTCCAACGGCATTCATCAACCGGGCGCCCTCAAATGTCCATGAACCACGTCCGGACTTGTCGGCCGACACGGCGGGGCGCCGGCGCTCCAACACTATACATCAAATATCCACCTCTCATCTCTTTTTTCTCTAAATCATTTTCTCCGAGTATTGGAAGTTTGGATCAT
Organism: Thinopyrum elongatum; assembly: GCA_011799875.1. Taxonomy (NCBI): domain Eukaryota; kingdom Viridiplantae; phylum Streptophyta; class Magnoliopsida; order Poales; family Poaceae; genus Thinopyrum; species Thinopyrum elongatum. The sequence continues at coordinate 10,844,145 of CM022298.1, read as the reverse complement.
CGCATCACGTCATCTTCTCTTCCCCTGCCTCGTGTCAACAAAGATATAGAGAGATAGAGAGAAATCTGCGTGCATTCGTGCACAGTCGTTGCAGAAAAACCAGCCGCCACTCCTCACAGCAATGCTCGGCGTCACAGCTCGCAGCACCCATTCTCGCTGCTCGTCGCATAAAAAAACCAGCCGACCATCCTCACACAACCGCTTGGTGTCGAGCGGCAGCGTGAGGGCATCTCCAACGCCGACCCTCAAACCTTACACAGCCGTTCGAACCGTGGAAGCCATCCAAGACAGGATTGTATCGGCCCGCGGCGCGGTCCGAACGTATTTTCTCCCGCAAACCGAAGAAAAACGTGGGGAGGTTTGCGGGACCGATCCCACGCTCGCTTTTGACCGTCCTGACCCACCAAAACCCCTCCTCCCGCGCCCGCGCGCGTTCCCTCCCCGCGCCAGCTGCCAACATTCATATCACTGTAGAGCGGCCGCTCCCCACTGAATAACGGGCGTGACCTCTCACTGGCGCCGGTATTGAAGCGGCTCGTCGGTCGAGGGCGCCGCCCGCGACGCGCCTCCGGTGTCCCGTACCTGTTCAATGTCAGAGACACGTGATTGGACGGACTGGACGGATATCTACCACGCACGTTCAATGCCCCGTCCGTCAGTATGCCGCCATTAAGCAGGCTCACCGGCCGAGAAACACACTCCGGCGTCCCGCATTGACGCCGAGCCTCATCGGAATCAGCTATTTAAGAGCGGCCACACCCGGCTATCTCCACAGCATAACACATCCGTTCCACATCCTCCTCCTTTCCTCCACATCCGCCATTATCGCCAATGGAAAAGCACTGTGGGACGGTCTGTTACCGGAGATGAAGCACGCGGTGGCCACCCTTGCCGCCGCCTGGAGGAGCCGCCGTGCCAGGCGGATCGAGGCCGGCTTGCCAGCCAGCTCGCCCGAGGTCTCCGACGAAGAGGATGACACCACGATGGTGACGGGCTCCGACGACTCCGCCCCGGCTCCCGCGCCTCCTGTGCACGCCGGCTTCACCATGGAGCAGGCGCAGGCGTACGTCAACGCCGCCATGGCAGAGGTGCAGCTTGCGCCGGCGCCTCTGTCCGCGTTCCAGCGGGAACAGCGATACAATAAGCTCCTCCTGAAGCAGCACCGGCTGGAGGAGGGCCAGATCTACGGCGAGCGTGCTAGCGAGGAGGCTGTGGCGGCCATGGCCGTGGCGAACCCCAACTTCGCCGCGGAGCAGCGTGCCATCTACGATGTTGTCCGCGCTCAAGCCGCCGCTTGCCAGGAAGCGGCCACCGCAGAGGCACAACTGCAGGCGATCGCGGAGGAAAATAATGCCAGCTGCGCCTCCCACGCGCAACCGACGAACCATCAGCTGGCCCGGTGGGACGAAGATAGCGCCGGCGTCACCATTTCCATCGTGGACCTCACGTCCACCGGCGACGGACAGGTCACAGACTCCTCCGAGGATGAGTAGGGCACAGGAAGGGGCGGTGCCTTGTGTCCCATGTGGGCCGGTCTGTCTCTCGTGTTCTACTCTTCCTCGCCGGAGACCGCACCCTTCACTTCATCGGTCTTATCGCCGGTGCTCATGGAGACGGCGGTGGAGGACGACATGGGCTTGGACGCCGGGCGCCGTCGCCGTAGGATAGGTTTAGGGGCGGGTCTTTTATTTTGTTCTAGATGTTCAAAATGTAATGAAATCTGTCATGTTTGTATGAAATCCGTCATATTTGTATGAAATCCGGCCGTGTTTGCATGAATTTCATCCGGTTTGTCGAAGAAGAGTTTGAAATGTATGCGGCTGATACGTTTCCAACGTATCTATAATTTTTTATTGTTCCATGCTATTATATTATCTGTTTTGGATGTTTTATATGCATTAATATGCTATTTTATATTATTTTTGGGACTAACCTATTAACCAGAGCCCAGTGCCAGTTTCTGTTTTTTCCTTATTTTTGAGTTTTATAGAAAAGGAATATCAAACGGAGTCCAAACGGAATAAAACTTTCGCGATGATTTTTATTGGACCAGAAGACACACATAGGACTTGGAGATCAAGTTAGAGGAGTCCCGAGGCGGCGGCAAGCCTCAGGGGCGCGCCCTAGGAGGGGCCTGGCTTGTGGGCCCACCGAGGCTCCTCCAACCCTAATCTTTGGCCTATAAATTCCCAAATATTCCCGAACCAACAGAAGCGTCCACTAAAATACTTTTCCACCGCCGCAAGTCTCTGTTCCCGTGAGATCCCATCTTGGAGCCTTTTCCGGTGATCTGCTGAAGGGGGATTCGATCACGAAGGGCATCTACATCAACCCTATTGCCCTTCCGATGAAGCGTGAGTAGTTTACCATAGACCTACGGGTCCGTAGCTAGTAGCTAGATGGCTTCTTCTCTCTCTTTGATCTTCAATACAAAGTTCTCCTCGATGTTCTTGGAGTTCTATTTGATGTAATATTCTTTTGCGGTGTTTTTGTCGAGATCCGATGAATTGTAGATTTATGATCAGATTATCTATGAATATTATTTGAATCTTCTCTGAATTCTTATATGCATGATTTGGTATCTTTGAATTTCTCTCCGAATTATCGGTTTGGTTTGGCCAACTAGATTGGTTTTTCTTACAATTGGAGAGGTGCTTAGTTTTGTGTTCAATCTTGTTGTTCCTCACCCAGTGACATAGTAGGGGTAGTGAGGCACGTATTGTATTGTTGCCATCAAGGATAAAAAGATGGGGTTTTCATCGTATTGCTTGAGTTTATCCCTCTACATCATGTCATCTTGCTTAAGGCGTTACTCTGTTCTCTTGAACTTAATACTCTAGATGCAGGCAGGAGTCGGTCGATATGTGGAGTAATAGTAGTAGATGCAGGTAGGAGTCGGTCTACTTGTCATGGACGTGATGCCTATATTCATAATCATTGCCCTGGATATCGCCATAACTTTGCGCTTTTCTATCAATTGCTCGACAGTAATTTGTTCACCCACCGTGTTATTTTCTTTCAAGAGAGAAGCCTCTAGTGAAACCTATGGCCCCCGGGTCTATTTTCCATCATATATTTTCAGATCTATAAACCAAAAAAAAACCAAAAATATCTTGCTGTAATTTATTTGTTTTTACTTTGTTTTACGTTTTAATAATCTTTTATATCTATCTCTATCAGATCTCACCTTTGCAATTGACCGTGAAGGGATTGACAACCCCTTTATCGCGTTGGGTGCAAGTGTTAGATTATTTGTGCAGGTGCATAAATTGGAGACTTCCTTGTACCTCCTACTGGATTGATACCTTCGTTCTCAAACTAAGGGAAATACTTATTTCTACTTTGCTGCATCACCCTTTTCTCTTCAAGGGAAAAACCAACGCAAGCTCAAGAAGTAGCAGCGGCTAGCATTGGATGTTGTCCTACCGCATCCGTGTCCGCGGACTGGTCCCCCTGTCTGCGATGCAGGAGGATTTTTGCGGGTTGCCGTTGGAGATGCCCTGACATCCTCCTTGCAGATAAGAGAGAGAAGAGGTTCGAGGGGGCACGTGGGGACAACACGAGACCGCCGATTTCAGCGAGCAATCGGCCCACCGACGGGAATCGTTTTTCCCTTTGAAAATCAACAACGTTCAACCAACAATAATCTGCAAAGTATTGTGGCCGGACTTAGTACTTTCCGAAGGGGACATATCTGGAGAGTGGGGTCAGGTAACATGATAAACATCTGGGAAGATCACTGGGTCCCTGGCAGCCCAAATCGAATGGTATAAACACCAAAGGGCAATGTTCTTCTCAATTCTGTAAATGAGCTTATTGACCCTACCACTGGGAATTGGGATGTGGAACTACTCCATGACATCTTTTACCTGGTGGATGTTGATAGAATCTTATGTATTCCTTTGAGTGAACATCAACAGGAGGATTTTGTGGCTTGGCATTATACGCGATCATATGTTTTTTCTGCTCGGTCTGCATATTATATTGAGTGGGATCATGCCCATCGTCACAGACTGACCCGACCTGATGGCCAAGGGGCTTCTGCTCGCAACCCTGTTTGGGAGATTCTTTGGAAGCTTCATGTTCCAAGTAAGATCAAAAAATTTGCATGGAAGGACTCCGCATGGAATACTACCGGGATTGGTTGTATTTGCAAATAGGCATGCATATACCCACTTTGGGCCAATGCCCAGTCTGCTCAATGGGAGCAGAAGACATCAAGCACCTGATGTTCACATGCTCTCGCGCGAAACAAGTTTGGAACTATGTTGGTATACTAGACATCATCGAGGAGGCTGCAAGAATTGACAGGTCGGGCTCTGTGGTCCTGGAGGAAATCTTGAGACGTACTGGCAACAAATCCCCTGTCCTTGGTCATGTTGGCTTGAAAGAGATGGTTATCACAGGAGCCTGGTATATTTGGTGGCAGCGGAGAGAACTCGTTAAAGGTGCAGCCGTAGCGCCGCTGATGCGATCGGCGTTCAGTATTCAAGCTCTGGAAAGTAACTATGGCGCTGCTAGTGAGAAAGCAGTGCCACATGAAAGGCCATGGACCAAGCCACCAAAGCAGACTTACAGACTCAATACTGATGCAGCTTACATTGATGGCTCGGGAGGAGCAGGTGCGGTCATTCGCAACGATGCTGGAGAAGCTATTGCCGGTGCTTGCGAACCGCTTCGGCACATCCTTGGTGCAGCAACAGCCGAAGCCTTGGCCCTCCAGATGGGTTTAAATCTTGTGGAAAGAATCGGATGCTCGCCAATTGCTACTTCTTGAGCTTGGGTTGGTTTTTCCCTTTAAGAGAAAAGGGTGATGCAGCAAAGTAGAGATAAGTATTTCCCTCAGTTAGAGAAACAAGGTATCAATCTAGTAGGAGGTACAAACAAGTCTCCAATCTATGCACCTGCACAAACAATCAAACACTTGCACCCAACGCGATAAAAGGGTTGTCAATCCCTTCACGGTCAATTGCAAGGATGAGATCTTATAGAGATAGGTATAATAGATTTCTAAAACGTAAAACAAAGTAAAAACAAATAAATTGCAGCAAGGTATTTTTGAGTTTTTGGTTTATAGATCTGAAAATATATGATGGAAAATAGACCCGGGGGCCATAGGTTTCACTAGAGGCTTCTCTCTTGAAAGATATGATACGGTGGGTAAACAAATTACTGTCGAGCAATTGATAGAAAAGCGCAAAGTTATGACGATATCTAAGGCAATGATTATGAAATATAGGCATCACGTCCGTGTCAAGTAGACCGAAACGATTCTGCATCTACTACTATTACTCCACACATCGACCGACTCCTGCCTGCATCTAGAGTATTAAGTTCAAGAGAACAGAGTAACGCTTTAAGCAAGATGACATGATGTAGAGGGATAAACTCATGCAATATGATGAAAACCCCATCCTTTTATCCTTGATGGCAACAATGCAATACGTGCCTCGCTACCCCTACTATGTCACTGGGTGAGGACACCGCAAGATTGAACCCAAAACTAAGCACCTCTCCCATTGCAAGAAATATCAATCTAGTTGGCCAAACCAAACCGATAATTCAAAGAGAAATACAAAGATACCAAATCATGCATATAAGAATTCAGCGAAGATTCAAATAATATTCATAGATAATCTGATCATAAATCCACAATTCATCGGATTTCGACAAACACACTGCAAAAAAAGATTACATCGGTTAGAACTCCAAGAACATCGAGGAGAACATTGTATTGAAGATCAAAGAGAGAGAAGAAGCCATCGAGCTACTAGCTATGGACCCGTAGGTCTGTGGTAAACTACTCACGCTTCATCGGAAGGGCAATAGGGTTGATGTAGATGCCCTCCATGATCGAATCCCCCTCCGGCAGATTGCCGGAAAAGGTCCCAAGATGGGATCTCACGGAAACAGAGGCTTGCGGCGGCGGAAAAGTATTTTGGTGGACGCTTCTGGTGGTTATGGAATATTTGAGAATTTATAGAGGCGGAGTTAGGGTTAGACGGTCTCCGAGGGGGCCACAAGCCAGGGGGGCGCCCCCCCCTAGGGCGCGCCCCTACGGCCTGTCGTCGCCTCGTAGGTCTTCTGACTTCCTCTCCAAGTCTCGTAGGTGTCTTCTGGTCTAAGAAAAATCATCGCGAAAGTTTTATTCCGTTTGGACTCCGTTTGATATTCCTTTTCTATAAAACTCAAAAATAAGGAAAAAAATAGAAAGTGGCACTGGGCTCTAGGTTAATAGGTTAGTCCCAAAAATAATATAAAATAGCATATTAATGCATATAAAACATCCAAAACAGATAATATAATTGCATGAAACAATAAAAAATTATAGATACGTTGGAGACGTATCACCAATCACTGTAGAAACAGATTCACTGGAACTAGTTGAGGCCTTTAATGGAGTCATTCAGATATGGAGTCCTTACTCAGCGATTCTTCACTACTAGGGAAAACCTTATACACATAGTCTTATCAGTAGCGCAGGTTAAAGAGAGGCGCTACTACTAATTATTAGTAGCGCGTTCTAGTGTCCCGCGCTACTAGTATGTGGTTAGAAGTAGCGTATTCTGGTGAACCGCGCTGCTGTTATGGCCAGTCCGGGCCTAGGAGCCCGTCCCTACTTAGCAGTAGCGCTTGTTTCAGACCGGCGCTACCACTAATGACTTAGCAGTAGCGTTGGGCCAAAACACACGCTACTCCTAAGCCCATGTTATCATCGTCCTGCCTCGCCTGACCTCTCAGTCTCCCTCCTCACTCTCCATCTCCACTCTCTCTCCCACCCTCGTCGGCCCGCCCCCGCATTGCTCTGGCCGCCCTCCCCCGCGCCCGCCCTCCCCACGCGCGGCTGCCCTCCCTCGCACTCTGGCCGCACGCCCCGGCGCCAGCCCTCCCCCACACGCGGCCGCCCTCTCCAGCGCCTGCCCTCTCCATCACCGACCCCCTCCGACGCTACAAATTTTTAGTAAATATAGTGTAACACCCCCTTGTAATAAACTCTGTGACACTCTGTTAAAACTGCCAAGTCATGATCATTTGCAGTGCCAAGTCATAAGGGTTAATGATCCAATTCAAATTCACATCTGAAAATCAACTCAAATTCAAAAGTGAAATATAAAGTTGTTCAAACTCTGTTGGGAAAATGTTCATTAAATGGCAAATAATTCAGGAACATTTTAAAATCAATATCAAAATATTTGGAGTTGGGCAAGTGACTCAAACAAGATGAAACAGCACCCAAAACAGCAATATTAAATTCATTTAAAATCATTACTAAATCAAATGGCTTCCAAAACTGTCCAAACCACGGTTTGGTGAGAGCTAATATTGCATTGCAATATTTGGGCCAACTCCCACATTTTTCAAAAGTGCACAAGTGCCCTAAACATTTTGAAACAGAAAAGGATAAAAGAAAATGGAGAAGCTAAAACAGAAAAACAAAAGCGGGACACTGTGCACTGGGCCTTAGTGCACAGTGCCCCGAGTCGCGGCCCAACTGGCCCAGCTTCTCCTCCCTCCTCCCCGTGTCGGCCGCGCCCTGGTCGCGCGCGCGCGCGCCAGCCGGGCGGCGACACGGCGACGGCACCGACGCCACCGACAGCCGCGAGGAGATAAGGGCGAGGCCCGTGCATCTCCCCTGGACCCCTCGCTCACTTCCTCTCTCTCTCCCTCGCTCGCTCCGCCCTCGCTCCCTCCCAGATCCGGTCACCGAGCGCCGTCGCCGCCGCGTTCTCGACGTTGCCACGGCCACCGGCCACCCTTCGTCAAGCCGACCAGCCAGCGAGCTCCGCCCCGCTCCTCTCCATCGTCTGGTGTCCTCCGTTCGAGCTGGGGTGCAGCGAAGGCGGTGGATCGAGCTCCTCCTCGTCTTCGGCATCTCCGGCGATCTCCGGTGTCCCCGACCCTCTGCGGCTACTAAACCTCGCACCGGCCACCGTGTGCCACTACGTGAGCACCTCTGCCTCCCCTCTCTCCTCCCTGAGCTCGTTCCTGAGCTCTAGCCGCCGTCGCCAGTAGTGCCCGAGCGCAGCTCCGCCGTGGGGCTCGCCGTCGCCGTTTCTGTCATTGTCATGGCTCTCTGAGCTCGTCATCGAGCTCAGGGCGTCGCGTAGGTGTCGCCAGTGACGTCCACTTCTCTCCCCGTAGCCGCTAGTGCCGAACCCGATGGAGCCCGAGCTCCGGCGACCGCTCCGCCGCTCGCCGTCGCTCATTCCGGTTGTTACCGACCGCGCCGCCGCCACGGTTGGATGCGGCGTGTCCTCCGCATTCGAACGAGCCGCCCCGCGCTCATTTTGGCTCTCTGTGGCCGAAACCCGCCGCTCGCCCGAGCCCTCCGCCGCATTCTCACGCCCGCCGGCGTTTAAACGCCGGCCGGCCGACGTGGCATACCTGGGCCCAGCCCTGAGTCACTGACCCGTGGGCCCTCAGTGCCCTTTTGACCGCGTTGACCTCAGTCAACGCGCTGACGTGGCGGTCCCGCGTCACTGACACGCGGGCCCCACCGCAAATATTAGTTAATAAAAACGTTTTTATAAATAAAACCTATTTAGTAAATTAAATGAGCCACTGACATGTGGGGCCCACTCCCCTAATTAACCCTGGTAATTAAATTAATCCACTGATTAGCCTAAACAGAGGCTGACATGTGGGTCCCACTGGACCCACATGTCATATTTGACTTAGTCAGCCGACTGTTGACTTGCTGACGTCAGCAGCGCGTCATGCTGACGTCATAATTCATTTTCTGATAAATAAAATAATTCCAGAAATTCAAATAATCTTTAAAAATTAATAACTTTTAAACCGTAGCTCGGATCGAAAAAGTTAAAACATGAAAGTTGCTCAGAACGACGAGCCGAGTCCGATCGTGCCGTCTGTTTCTCCATCGGAACCTCCTACGTAGAAGAACTCGTAACTCCGGACCCGAATCCGGCAGATGAATAGTGCACACACGTCGGATATTAAATCCCAAAATAATTCTAAAAATAACTAAAATGATTTAGATGCATATTTAGGCAACCCTGCACTGCATCATAGCATCACACACACCGTATTGCATTTGTTTGCATTATGTTTACCTGTTTCTTCCCCCTCTTCTCTCTCGGTAGACCCCGACGTTGACGTAGCTCCCGAGGCAGACGCCGCACAGGAGTACGACTACGTCCCCGACGATACTACTGAAGACCTTGCCCTTGCCCCCGAGCAAACAGGCAAGCACCCCCATTTTGAGCATGCCTATATCGCCTATTCTCTTCTCTCTTATGCTTGCATTAGAACTGCTACTGCCACTGTTTTCCTATATCTGCTGCATAGCCTGATTATTGTACCCTGCTTTGTTACCTTACTGGTTATCCTAGACTGCTTAGTATAGGGTGGGTAGAGACACGACAGAGACCTCCACTTGATCCCGACTGCCCTGCTGGATATCAGAAGACCCGATCATCGGGATTGAAGACCAGACCCTGGCACCGCACATCACTACCCCTTAGTTGCCGACACTGCTGGGTTACCGTCGAGTGCCGAGGGTGATACCTCGTTAGCACTTCTGATGTTAACCTTGTAGGTTAGTTACTCGGTCATGGTAAGCGAGGGTGATTCCTCCTACACCACCCCCGATAACGACATCGTCGCGCAACCTCTCAAGTGTGGACCTCGAGGGTGATTCCTCCTTCGTTCACCTTGATGATAACATCGAGCGGGAACTCCATCGAGGGTGATTCCTCATGGTTCCCTTCGGTGTCAGACACACAGTTACCTTGGATATTATGACTTGACTATGAACCACGATACTAAAGACGGGTCGGCCCTGAGGGGTACCCGCGCGAGCTTATTGCGAAGTGATGTGGAGTCGGGTTGACCTGGATGGTGCCCGCGAGATAACTACAAGGCGTGGCCGGGCATTCTTAGCCCTTGCCGCAAGTCCTCGAGACGGGGCGACGGGGTCACATCGATCGTGAGTCTCTGCTCGTTTCCGCGCGCTCCTAATCCACTACGGTTTGGATATTTGATCCGAGGGGCCTCTGGCCCGATAGCACTAACCATCACGTGGGCATAGTATGGGCGTTCTGCGTCGTATACTTCAGCCGGAGCTTAATGGACGTCAGCGACTGATGCGGCACACGCTGGGTTGGACTGGGAACGCAACCGCGCTTGTATAAGGGGTTGCTAGGTCTGCTCACCGGCGGTGCACGTAACGTGCAGGAGTTCCCGGGGCGATGGCCCAAGACCCCTGGGGGCATAGGTTAGTCCGGCGTGCTGACCTCTCTGTTAGGTATTTGGTCGGGTTGCGGCGTGTTGCTTAGCCGAGGCCGGGCATGACCCAGAAAAGTGTGTCCGGCCGGAGTTAAGCGAGCGTGGTGGGTAAGTTGGTGCACCCCTGCAGGGAAGAAACTTCTATCAATAGCCTGTCCTACGGTAACGGACACTCGGAGTTGTATCCCGATCGGTACAACTAGAACATGTGATGAGAATTGGATAGTACGGCTCTGGGATTGCTTTCTCGCAGGGAGTCGAGAAAGGATCTCAGGTCGAGGTTGATGATACTACTACTACTACTTTACTTATGTAATCTGCTCTCTCCTCATGCTGAAAGACTGCTGAAGATTGTTGAAGATGCTAGTCTTCTATAGGACTAGGCTTTCCCCCTCTATTCTGGCATTTCTGCAGCCCAGTCCACATATACAGCCATTCCTTTGACAATGATGCATATGTAGTGTAGATCCTTGCTTGCTGAGTACTTCGGATGAGTACTCACGTTTGCTTTATTTTCTTTTTTTCCTCATATTCCATTTGATGCCACCAGACGACGGAGCCCCTGAGCCAGAAGCCCCAGCCGACGACCAGTACTACTACCCGCCTGGCGAGTACTACTACTACGAGGAGCCGTTCGACGACCAGGAGTAGGATCGGAGGGTCCAGGGCAGGAGGCCTACGCCTTTCGATCATAGTATTTTATTTTACCCCGCCTCTGTGAAGGCCTAATTCTCTCTATGTAATATATCTGTACCCAGATATCTAATGCTTCCGCTGACGCTTGTATGCCATCGAGCTATGTATTCGAGCCCTCGAGGCCCTGGCTTGTAATATTAAGCTTGTATGACTTTATTTTATGTTTTAGAGTTGTGTTGTGATATCTTCTAGTGAGTCCTTAGGCTTGATCGTGCGCATTTGCGTGTATGATTAGTGCACGATTAAGCCGGGGTCGTCACATATAGGTCTTTTAAATCAGCATAATTATGTTTAGTTGATAGCTTATAGGGTTTCACTAATTCCTAAAATCAAGGAGCCCCTGCATCATGTTGTTGATGTCGATGATGATGTAGATGTTTTCATAGATGTAGTAGAATAGTAGATGAGTAGCTGTGACAATGTGGTGAAGCTAGTTTTTTTTTTTGAGAAAGTATCCGTGAGGCTACTCCCTGTTATATACACTTCTGTTTCATTATCAATGCAGAGAACACCTCCGAGTGGCCTATGTTTTGCCGGAGTATTGATTCATTTCTGTTCCGGCAAATTTCAGGCGCTCGATATGTCCTATTTTAGCAAAGGTCATGCCGGATTTTTTCGTGAATTTGAGCATGGCTTGTGCTAGAATATAGGAAATATCGAGTGCCTTGGATTTGCCGAAAAGAGAATTAAACGACATTTTGGGTTGACTTTAAGTCTGTCGGGGCTCCATACATGACAGTAAAAAAACAGTGAGGGAAAGTGTCCATCATATATGAGAGATGAAGAATCCCGACTGTTGTCGTGAGGGGAGCTTCTTCTTCATTTGAAGGTGCTAGACATTTTGGTGTAATGCACTTTCAAATGAACGTAGGAGCTCCCATCACCGATGGTCGCAAATGTCAGAGAAGAGCGACCATCACCGACGGTCGAATATATACACCATGTGAGCTGAGAGTTTTCAAGAAAAGACCTGACAGACTGATAGTCAACCCTTGATGAATAATAATGATCTAATTTAGTTTTTGTAGTACATATATTGAATTTTAGAACTTTAATCTTTGAATTATGAACATATAGGAAATGTCTAGCGACGACGATATGATACAAGAGTGCGAGTACTGCGGCGACGACCGAGGTCTGTACGACAGGCCTCACCTGGAAGGCGGTCGGCGCTTCAGTATTAAATTTGATGAGACATTTGATGTTTATACGGTACGCAACAACGACAAGTCTTTTTCCGTAATTAAATATGACTTGTGTTTCTTCAACGTGTAATTTCTGCTTTCTACAATTCAACTAGTGCATCCCCTGCCATGCACGACGTTATGTCTTGGAGAAGCTGGATTTCAAAGATCGTGAGAATATGCAGATAAAAAGAGTTCACCTCAGGACCCATCATGGTTATGCTTTTAACGTAAAGCTATACAATGCGGTGACCTACTCCCATTTTGGTTGCTCGAATTGGGCAGCACTATGCAAGGCGTATGGTTTTCAGGAGGGTATGTATGTCACCTTCGATCTGAGTGATGATCCTAAAGATGACATGGATGAAGATAATGTCGACGAAGCTAATATCGACATTTGGGTCGATGTTCATACGCTTCCACTTCTGCCTCTATGTGAGTTTCTCAAACATATTCAATAAGTAATTTATATTGTATTTATAAAAATAGTTGACAGCTTATTTTCATTGGCAGCTTATTTCCATTCTCCAAGAAATGTACGGAAAGTAGTAGACAAAACCTACTACAGTTATGTGTCTGAACTAAATTGCGAGAAGATAAATTATTTTGTTTCATGGATTAAAAATGTTGAGACTTTTAAGACGAATTATCATATCCCTCCAAGTTATTCTCAATATGTGCCACTAGTGCACGTGTTGAACTACGGTAACATCCATCGAGATATCATAGTAAGATTTTTCCTATTATGTCATCAGTGCATTTTTTGCATAGATTTTTTTAAACTAAACTACATTTTGCTAAGTATGTTATTATGATGTTCTTCAACAGAAACTCCCGACGGATTGTATACCTAGTCTTATGGAAATGAAAGGTGACATGAATATTGTTAGCTTACGGCCAAGTTGGCCTATGATTCACCGCAGTGCATAAACGATTCATCGAAGCGATGACATCCTTACAATCAAAGATTAAAGAAAAATTCTAAATGATCGCAGAGAACTAATTGGGGCAACATCAAGCGCAGCTCACAAATGGGAGACAGGTTCATCTGTATTCTCTATAATGGAGAATCAGGGGTTTACCTGTTTTATGCTATTTTACCTTCAAGAGAGTAGGAGGTCTTAGGTAGTTATGTACCACATTGTGCTAGAATGATGAGCTAGTTCTTATATGACTATGATGATGAGTTGTTATCATGATGATGATGATGAGTTATGTGCTATCTTTGTGCTACAATGATTAGCTAGTTCCTATATATATGACTATGATGATGAGTTGTTATTATAATGATGATGATGATGTATGAGTTTTTATATGAATATGATGATGAGTTATTATAATCATGTTGAGTTATTATGTCATTGGGCGGAAGAAACGCGGATTAGATTCATGTGACCAAAAGTTGGATTAGTCCTAAAAGTTGGATTAGTAGGACTAATCCAACTTTTGGTCACATGAATCTAATCCGTATTTCTTCCCCCTAATAATATAATAACTCAACATGATCATAATGATATAACAATCCCTCATGTGACCAAAATTTGTATAACGATGTATAAATACAAAGGAAAATATGCAGCAGATTTTTTTTTTCAGAAACTAATAACAGTAGCGAGGGGCATGACTTCAGCAGCAGCGTGCTCTTAGCAGTAGCGCGTTTCTGTAAAAGACGCTACTGCTAGCCCTACATAGCAGTAGCGCGGTTCGAAACGCGCTACTACTAAAAGTTAGCTGTAGCGCCGTAGCAGTAGCGCCGCCACCCATACTACTGATGGCCCTTGGACCCACACTACTGCTAGGCTTTTCCCTAGTTGTGCTTGCGGAGTGCTTTCAAATTGCTCATAGGATAGGTGGTATTTCCTTGCAACACTGCAACCGGGAAGCAAACTACGTGGCGCACAATCTAGCTAGATATGCTTTCACTACAAATTCTGTAATTTTCTGGGACAATCACCCACCTAGCTTTATTGTTTCGGATATACTCAACGATGTAACACTGTTGAAAAATCAATAAATGCGCCATGAAGGCTTTAAAAAAAAGGTATAAATTCAGGCTCGATTCCCATGTGATATTTGGCATACAGATTTGTAGGTTCCACTTAACAACCGAAAACGATGTCCACTCAAATCAAACCGAAAGAAAGAGACATCCCATCTGCTTCTCTTTCTTTCTTGGTGCCTCCCATCCAACACCAACCAGCTCCTCATTCACTGCCTCCACCTTCCTCCTCCTCCTCCAGGTCTCTCTCTCTCTCTCTCTCTCTCAATCAGTGTTCTGTTTCGATTTTTCTGTACCAATTGCTACCGAATCTGAAAGTATTCTTGATCTGGTGCTTGCAGTTTGAAGAAGGAGGACTAGGAGGTGTTCGTTGCTTGTCCTGCTACTGCCGTTGCAGATGCTTAAAAGCAGTCAGAGTCAGCCATGGAAGCGGCAGGAGATGAGGAGAGGCCCTTGCTCCATCACCCACCTCCTGACCTCCATCAGGCAAGTACAAAGAAAACCATAGCATCTGTTTTCTGTTGACTACAAATTTGGGATCATTGTTGCAAGAAGAGTAAAAGTTGTGGTCATCTGTGTGCCACATCCAGTAGAGATTCAACTAATCAAGATTAGTGAGAGATTGTTAGAAAAAACCTTGATCTAGTTAGTTGCTATGTCAAAGCAGCTATTAATTATATGTTTGTTAGTAGCAGCCTGAAGTCCGGTACTAATTAGTACTAGTAGTAGCTGAGTAAGTTCATACCTAACAGTTATAAAACTAGCAGTGTACACGAAGCAAGTTCAGTCTGGTTCTGAGTCCGAGAGGTTTGATACTTCCTCGGATCCATATTAATTGTCGCTGTACAACTTTATGCTGAATCAACGATAATTAATATGATCGGAGGGAGTATATATTTTCTTCGAAAAGGGGAATACCCCGTTTTCGAAAATCATAGCAGAGGATACTTAGTGCCACTAGGAAATAAGTAGATCATACTCATAGCAGAGGTTTTACTGTGCCACGCAGGATGGGGATTCGAGATACACTAATGACGGAACAGTGGATGTTAACGGACAACCTGCTGTTAAGGCAAGCACAGGGAACTGGAGAGCATGCTTCTTCCTCTTAGGTATACTGGCATACTGCAGAACTCACAACTCAGCATTTTCTTTTCCTTGTCTGAAAGATGCTCAACACTTATTCTCATTGTTTGACCTGCACTAGGTGTCCAATTCAGCGAATGCTTGGCCTTCTTCGCGATCTCAAAGAACTTGGTCACCTACCTTACCAGCGTGCTCCATGAAAGCAACATCGACGCGGCGAGGAATGTGTCCACTTGGTTTGGCACCACATTCTTCACGCCGCTTATTGGAGCCTTCTTGGCAGACACATATTGGGGGAGGTACAAGACATTAGTGGTTTTCCTCTCAGTCTACATCATCGTAAGTGAAACATATTGTGTTGACGTGAACCGATAGACACAGAGTTCGGCGACAACCCACCTTTCTTTGAAAGAAATTGTGTTGTGAGCATTCATGAACAACTTTTATGTTTGTTTTTTTTTTGCTAGGGGATGCTTGTCCTAACGGTTTCGACGACACTCCCATGGACGATTCAATCCTCCAACCATAGTGAGATTCACCGTATCACCGTCTATGTTGGACTCTATCTTACAGCCCTTGGCAACGGTGGCATCAAGCCATGCACCTCCACTTTTGGCGCTGACCAGTTTGACATCACCGACCCGACAGAGCGGGTGAAGAAGGGCTCATTCTTCAATTGGTTCTACTTCTTGAACACTATTGGCTCCCTTTTGTCGACCACTGTGATCGTCTGGGTGCAAGACAATGTTGGGTGGGGGATCGGCTTTGCGATCCCGACGATCCTCACAAGTCTCAGTTTCACGGTGTTTATCGCTAGTAGGAGGATCTACAGATACAAGTTAACAGGAGAGAGTCCCATGACAACAGCTTCCCGGGTTATTGTTGCAGCTGCAAGAAATCGCCATCTGGAGTTGCCTGAGGATTGCACAACCTTGCATCACCCGCCTTCCCGACCATCAGAGGCTACGTTCAATGTTCAGCATACCACTCAGTTCAGGTAGGTAGTAGAATATCCTAGTGAGTCCGTTTCAATTTTTTGTCTGAAAGTATGTTTATATGTCCAGATTTTTGGACAAGGCTGCCATTGTATCACCATCGACACAGGAGAAGAAAGGCGCGGCGTCGAGCCCATGGAGGCTATGCGCACTCTCTCATGTAGAAGAGGTGAAGATGTTGCTACGTCTGTGCCCTGCATGGGCTTCCTTGGTGGTCTTCTTCATGATCACGGCACAGATGTCGTCGACGGTGATTGAGCAGGGTATGGCAATGGACAACCGCGTGGGGTCATTCACCGTGCCGCCGGCCTCCCTCGCCAGCTTCAATGTGGTTACCACACTTGTATTGATCCCCATATATGACGCCGTGCTAGTGCCCCTAGCTCGGCGCGCCACTGGCGAGGATCGAGGCCTCACACAACCGCAGCGCCTCGGCGTTGGTCTCGCGCTGTCCACTCTCGCCATGTCTTACCTGGCTCTTCTAGAGAGGAACCGTCTCACGGAGGCCGCGATAGGGGAAGCGGTGAGCATTATGTGGCAGGCACCGGCATACGCCGTGATGGGTGTCAGTGAGGTGTTTACGGTCATTGGCACGCTCGAGCTCTTCTACGACCGGGCACCGGACAACATGAGGAGCTTGTGCACCGCATTCGCACAGCTTGCCATCGCGGCGGGGAGCTACCTCAACTCGGCGGCGCTAGGCCTTGTTGCGTCCACCACAGTGTGGATCCCGGAGAACCTCGACGACGGACACTTGGACTATTTCTTCTGGACGATAGCGGCGCTCGGTGCCCTGAATCTGCTACAGTTTGTATTCTACTCTATGAGGTACAACCATAACGTAGCTTGTCGACAACGCCATCCATATTAGCGAAGTTTCACTTTGTCGGCAAACACCGATCAAGATTCTTGACTATTCTTGGGGTGGAATTATTTCTACTATCAGTTGCGTTGCGGCACGGCTCTTGGACCATAGGCATATGCTTAACCACCATGATGCTTCGATTTCCAGCTACTAGAAATTGAGGAAATGAGCAGGTAATAACGTAATACTACTAAATGTACTTCAAAAGATATATCACATAGGCAGCAATTTGTCACTGATTTTTCACTTGATTGGAGAAAAGTTGACATCGTTGATGGTGTAACATAAACTATCATTTAAACGAGACACCGGTGGAAAAACACAAAGTAACATTGGCGCGATAGTTACATCAAAGATCCGCTTCAGATCTCCATGCAAAGACAGTTAAAAAAATCAAACTCTTTATTGGAAATAAATACTAATAAAATAATTCACAAATTGTTTTTCATCTCATTTCTTGACATATGGTTTTATAACCCAGCCCAAACCAGTTACATCGGGCTCACCGATTAGACACACCCACCGATTACAACGTGGGACTGGGCTCTTTGAAGCATTATGACAAACACTAATATTACGTGGCGAAGAGAGAAAATAGAAGGAAGAAGAAGACCAAGTCAAGTGTTTACGTGGCGTTTTTTTCTGCCAACTCAACCTGACGGGATGGGCCCAGTTGATTAGTAACGTCAGCGAAGCGCTTAGCATTTACTAGTAGCAGTATTTTTGCCACCGTCAATTCTTGGCTGCAATGCAAAGTGTGGTGGTTCTGTGCATTTTACTCTCACTGCCTCAGAGGGGCCACCACTCAACTGTACTCCGGCTTCCCAAACTCCTGCGCCGGCTTCCTCTGCTCTGCTCTGCTCTGCTCCACTGCCATCCGCCGTGACAAGAAAACAGCTGCGGCGCCGGCCGGCCAGCTCCGTCTCCGCGATTCCTTCCATGGACGGCGGTGGCGTCGGCGCGGGGGCGGCCCGCGGGGAGGACGAGTGGCTGCGCGCGTACGGCCGGGTCGAGGAGATGCTGCCGCGAGTGGAGGCGCTCGCCGCCGGCCGCGCGCGGCTGGAGGCCGTCAACGCGCTGCAGCACGAGTCCTGGGAGGCCCGCGACGTTCTCCTCCAGTGCCGCCTCCTCCAGGTGACCCACTCCCTCCTCTTTATCCTACCTAGGGTTTCGGGCTTTCGGCTGCTGACCAGCGTGTGCTCGCGGAAATGTAATGTCAGGCGGATGAGAACAGCAGGATGTGGGAGGCCAAGTGCATGCCCTCCGGCGATGACCGGATGTTCGCCGGTAAGAGAACCAATTCCTCAGCTACTACTACTCTGTCTGCTACTACTAGCACTGCCTTATCACTGTTGCTGTATATTGATGTTTGAGATTTGGGGGCACAATCTGCTACGCTTCGCTTTCTTATGATCCGATTCTGAGGCATGACATGCCGGTTTTGTCTGATTATTAAGGACTCGCTCGACGGCGTATTCGGTTTCCGCGCTCCATTTTATTCCACTCTGGTTATTCACCTAAGCAGGCAGCCAAATGGGAACTTTTTAACTAGTTAACCAAGCAACACTAGCATACCATATCACCTAATCTTTACAAAATCAGGTTGCCACAGACTGATATCCTTGTCCGCTGCATTGAATGTAGAACCCCTAAAGAGTGAAAATGAGGATTTAAAAGATTTTATACAAGTCTTGGAGCTGGAGAATGAGGAGCTTAAGGTACCTTACCGAAACACGAGTTGGTTCCCAGCTAGCTTGTGCATCCTGTCAATTTTCTGAACTTGTATTTTGTGTGCCCATGCCTGCTTCTTATATTGTTATTAGATAAGAGTGAAGGAAGTGGAAGGTGGTGCAGGGCATTGCCAAAACGCCGCAGGCCATGAGCACATTGCAGGAGATCTAGAAGCAGCGCTAAGACGATTGAACCAAGCTCATGAGGCACTGATTGCAGACAAGGATAAGGAAATTTCAGCACTGATTGCAGACAAGGATAAGGAATTTTCTGCACTAATTGCAGAGAAGGACCTCGCGCGAGAGCAGTTTAGGACACTGGAGCGGGACTATGCTGACCTTCGTAGCTACAGCAGTAAACAGGCAGCACAAGTTACTGAAGCAAAGCAAAAGCTTGAGCAGCTGCAAGTGGCATCCCAAAAGACGGACCGTGACATTCGCAGACTGCCACCACGAGCAAAAGCAGTTGAAGCCAAAAGGAAGGTGCTTCCTGAGGATAAGCGACAGGAGATGACCTGTATGCCCAAGGAGAGAGATGGGCAAATTGAAAAATGCAAAGATGGGCAGCCTGAGACTAGTGAAAAGTGCAAGAAGGATACGAGTGAGACACACACACAAAATTGTTCACAAGGTCCTGCTTTAAGGGGGGAAGAAATGAAAAATTGTTCTTCTAAGCAAATGATAGCAAAAGATGGTCAACCTCAGACCAGCCAGAAGCGCAAGTGCATCACTTTTTTGTCAAATGTAAGTATTTCATTTCCATGTATATGAACGACTCACATTGAACCTTTTTATCATTGTGTTATTTGTTTACTGTTCAGTGACCATGTCTTGCCGTGCATGTTCAGTCAATGGACACTGTTGTGCCTGTTAAGTAAACCTGCTTGATCAAATAACTATTATCGGAAGCCACATCTTGCATGTAAATAAATTGATCACCTCGTACTTATATGCATAGACAAATAAAATTTGGAATGTCATTTATCTATGTTTCTGTCTCGTTCTCATTATCTGAAAAGCTTCCGGTTGGAATTTGGATTGTCATTTTATTGGTCTAGTAAGGGTATTGGTTTCAGTGGGCGTGTCAGTTGACTAATTGCTATTTGGCTTGTAGGATAATGAGCAGAATGCAAATGATGAGGAAAAGAGTAATCAAGTTCTAGAGCCTCTCAAGAAGAAGAGGGTACCGAAGAAAGGGGAAATGGAGCAAGATGACAGTAAGGTCAAACTCGCCAACGGTAAAAGCAACGGTGAAAGCAATCGGTAAATACTCGTTTTTATGTGATTCTTGGTTTTATATAGTCTTGTATTCTGATGGTGTTCTGTTTGGTCCCCCTTGCCTTGAAGGCCTGCCCAGCAGTCGATGAACGACGTGCTCCTCAAGATCCGTGCCGTGAAGGATAGTTTGAGGGACAAACCTGGCAAGTTTGAGGAGTCGATGAACGCCGCAATCCTCTACGTCCGTGCCGTGAAGGATAGTTTCAGGGACAAACCTGACAAGTTTGAGGAGTTCTTGGCGCTCCTGCGCGGAGTCTATAGCAACAGGTCCGTGATGCATGAGCAGCTACATCTACACAACTTTCTCTGTTTTGAATTTTGACGGATTGTAAACTTTCCTGTTGGTCCTTTTTTTCTTTTTGAAGGATCGATGCTCGAGCCTTCACCAGCTCCTTGAAGGTCCTGTTCGACGGGCGCCCTGAACTCATCCTTCAGTTCAATACGTTCATGACATCGTAGTTCAATACCTACCAGACCGAGCTCAGGAAAGACGACAGGGCTGGTCTAATGAAATGTGGCCATCGATCCCGGCTAGCTAGGAGCAGATGAACTGATAACTGCTGCCACTTCTTTGTAGACTGATGAAGTTCCAGTGTTCCATTTTGTTGGTCTTGCCGTGTGTGAATTGGTTTCTGGAAGCTGAAGAAGTAACGTGTAAATTATCTATTAGGACTCTCTGCCTATTTTTCACTGTTTTTTTAACATAAAAATGAGGCTGCTTTTGAAGTGTTGGTGGCTGGCTAGGCACTGGTGCCGGATGGCTCGGAAGGGGAAAAGCTCATGCATACACAGGACATGGAGTAGGCAACAGAGCAGGTATTTTTGCGGTTTTATTTGATGCACCACTGTATATTTCTTTCTTTCAGAGGCCATATAGTATAGGCCACAGAAAAAAGAAAGAAAAGATGGCATAGGATTAGCATCTATCAAACGTATAATGCAGTCGGTGAATTACTTTACAAGTGGACCTGAGCAAGATCTAGGCCTAAGTAAAACCCGGCGATGAATTGAATTCTGTGCTTCTAACATTCTGGAGGGAGGGAAACCCACACTTGGTTCTTCATGGTTGCGGCGCGTCCGCAAAATGGTAAAAAGGAACTCATGAAAAATATAATTCTTTCCATTTGTGTTTTCTGATGATCGTTTCGATTGCTAGTTCCATCTGGTGATCGCGAGCATTGTAATATGTGTCCTTATTTTAGCAAGAGGCTCGTGCCACGTTCCAATTTTTTTTAAAAGGAAACGAAAGTATGGTACTCCCTCTGTAAAGAAATATAAGAGCGTTTAGATCACTACTACTCCCTCCGTCCCAAAATAAGTGTCTCAACTGTACTTGGGATTCGCCTTTTTGGAAAGGACTTATGAGAGTGAAATCAGTCTTCTTCCATAGGACAAAGTTTATCGTTGGTAATGGTACTTCCAGGAGATTCTGGGAGGATACGTGGATAGGGGAGACGCTTCTAGCTATCCAATATCCTTCTCTTTATAATATTGTTCAGCGTAGAGATGCTTACGTTGCAACAGTATTACAGTCCAATCCTCTAAATATTCAATTCAGGAGGACTTTAGCGGAAAACCGTTGGGAAGCTTGGCTCCATCTTGTGAGAAGATTGATGGATGTCCGTCTTTCTCAACAGCCAGATCAGTTGCACTGGAAACTAACCAAGAATGGAGTGTTTTCGGTAAAATCCATGTATTTGGATATTATCAACTCGGGCTCTATCCCTCGATCTGTGCATATTTGGAAAGTCAAAGTGCCCTTAAGAATTAAAGTGTTCATATGGTTTGTCCACAAACAAGTCATTCTCACTAAGGACAATTTGGCAAAACGTAACTGGACAGGATCTCGAAGATGTAGCTTCTGTGATCATGATGAATCTATCAAACACCTCTTTCTTGATTGCCCAACGGCCAAAATTTTATGGCGGTCTGTCCATATAGCGTTTAACATTTCTCCTTCAAATAGCATTCACACGTTATTTGGGACGTGGCTAAATGGAGTTGAGACAGAAACAGTGAAACATATCCGTGTAGGAGTATGTGCTTTATTATGGACTATATGGAACTGCAGGGACGATTTGGTTTTTAACAGAACAACACATATTCATTTCTTGCAGGTTATCTTCCGGGCCACTACATTGATCCGTATGTGGTCGCTACTCACTCCGATGGATGCCAAGGAGCGTATGGCTACCGGGTCTATCCGTTGGGAGACGGTAGCGCAGACTATCTTCAACCTGTTTGGATGGCGGTCATGTAATAGGATAGGTGTTTAGTTTCCTATCTATCTTTATTCCGCCGGTTGTGGCTATCCCGTTTTCATGTTTTTAATTCTATGTGAGCATTTTTGCTTTTTGAGACCTGGAGACTTTGTTGAACTGTTTGCTTATTAATAAAATGACCACATGCATCGATCTGATGCAGAGGCCGGGGGATAACCTCCTTTTCAAAAAAAAAATACAAAGTTGAGACACTTATTTTGGGTCGGAGGGAGTAGTTTATAGCTGGGATTACACGCCCTGTTGGGCAGCATTGTAATATGTGTTACTTGTGGGATGAACATAAGAAGCAGAATCCTGGAAATGAAATAAGAAGCCTTTGATGATCTGCACCTGAATGTTGATGTGTATACTCACTGCTGGGCATACTTTGCAGTACTGTGTCCATGTAGGTCTGCGCAGAAGAATCTTAATATTTTTTACTACATGAAAACTAACATATTCATGTGAGTTTACTGTTTAAATTTACAGTTAAATGGCCGATTAATCTCATGCTCGTAGGTTCTAGGCAATTAATTGATTAATTAACTGATTAACTTGCCGATTAGCCTATTAATCCTTTATCCATCAGCCAATCGAGCAACTACCAATTAACGATTTTCTCAACAATGATCACAATAAATGAGCCTCTAGCTGGCAAATGGCAAAGTAAAGTAAAGTTGTACTCACACGTTTCTAAATATAAGTCTTTTTAGATATTTCAAATGGACTACCACATACGGATGTATATAAATATATTTTAGAGTGTAGATTCATTCATTTTGCTTCGTATGTAGTCACTTGTTGAGATCTCTAGAAAGACCTAGAGTACGGGGCTGTTTGGATGGGAGCCCAGAGCTGCCCTGCTAATTATTTGGTCGTTGACCGATGTGTTGGTAGGTGTTTGGATCACAGCCAATTTTCTGGATCCCTGCCAATTATTTGGTCACCCTTTCAGATTCTGCAGCAACCTGTGGGCGAGTCCCTGGCGGCCAAATACATCGCCAAAATTTTGGCAAGCCCTCGTTTTGGTAGGGCTGGCATGGGCACCAACCAAACAGCCCCTACATCTTTTTGCCAAACGATGACATGTGCATTGTTGTGGGACGTTCATTGTTGTGCACCCTGCGCCCTCACCTCCCGGCCCTGCAATATCAAACCGCCGCCGTTGCCGCTGCAGGGTAACGACATATGTCCCTCTCCCTCGCTCTAAGCTCTACTCACACAAGCCAAACAAGCTAGTAGAACCGACCGATTTTTGCTGCAAGCCGGAGCTGGATGACGTCCACAGGATATTGTAGTGTGATATTTTGGCAGACATCGACTTTGCCGACTCCATTGCGGCGCCGCGACCTCAGCCCGTCAGCCACGCATGTCCTCCGGCCACCGCCGGACCGCCACCCCACGCACCGACGACGGAGATTGGTTCCACGGGGATCCCCTCGATTTCAAGCCGCTTTAGGATTTACGGCTGGGGAGGAGCTTGGGGGAGGAGCGACCATGGAGGTCGCCGCCTTAGCTGACTTGCTGCGTCCTGCAAGCGGGGTTGATGGAGAAGGAGAAGCCGTCGGCGGGGACGACCATCTATGTACGCCATAGCTAGGTGGGAGGATTGGGCGGCGGAGGCTCGGAACCCTGGAGTTCCGTGATGGCTGTCTCGAAGGAGTTGGATCGAGGGAGGATTTGGATTGAGAAGGGCGATGGCGGCGGCGGTGTAGGGGAGGGGGGCACTTGCTGGTGGGGATGCGAGGGGGCCTTGCTCCCGGTTAGTTCGTTTTTTCCGTCCGAGGGGGCATGGCTAAATTCTTCGTCGCATTTTTTTCGTTCGAGGGGCCTCGCTACGTGGTGTTGGTCCCTTTTTTTTGTGTGCGTTACGTGCAACGGGATCGTTACCTGAGACATGGGAGGAGGACGAAAAAAAACCAGACGAATGTGGGAGGTGGGACGAAAAAAAAACCTGGAACAGAGACTACCAACTGCTCCATTAGGAGTAGAGATATGTCCCTCTCCCTCGCTCTGAGCTCTACCGACACAAGCCAAACAAGCTAATAGAACCGACCGATTTTTGCTGCAATCCGGAGCTGGATGACCTCCACAGGATATTGCAGCATGAGATTTTGGTAGACATCGGCTTGGCCGACTCCAATTTGGCTCCGCGATCTCAGCCCGTCACCCACGCGTGTCCTCCGGCCACCGCCGCACCGCCACCCCACGCACCGACGACGGAGATCGGTTCCACAGGGACCCCCTCAATTTCAAGCCGCTTTAGGATTTACGGCTGGAGAGGAGCTTGGGGGAGGAGCGACCGTGGAGGTCACCGCCTTGGCTGACTTGCTGCGGCCTGCAAGCGGGGTCGATGGAGATGGAGAAGCCGTCGGCGGCGACGACCATCTATGTACGCCATAGGTGGGAGGATTGGGCGGCGTAGGCTCAGAACCCTGGAGTTCCATGATGGCAGTCTCGAAGGAGTTGGATCGAGGGAGGATTTGGATTGAGAAGGGCGATGGCAGCGGCAGTGGAGGGGAGGGGGGCACTTGCGGGTGGCGATGCGAGGGGGCCTCACTCCCGGTTCGTCCGAGGGGCCATGGCTACATTCTTCGTCCGCTTTTTTCGTTCAAGTGGCCTCGCTACGTGGTCTTGGTCAGTTTTTTTTTTGCGTGTGTTACGTGCAACGGGATCGTTACCTGAGAGGTGGGAGGAGGACGAAAAAAAATCAGACGAAGGTGGGAGGTGAGATGAAAAAAATCCGGAACGGAGACTACCAACTGCTCCATTAGGAGTAGAGATTTTCTACTAGTGAATGTATTTTGCATGTCTCTTTTTGCAAATTTTTCTGCGGCATCGTGTGTGTTGCAAAATTGCCTTAGGCAGCAGCACCCATGATAAAAAAAAATGAAGATAAAAAAAACTGCAAATATTTTCCGCAACATCATCTGTGTTTCAAAAAATTCTTCCGCGACAACACCCATTTTGTAGAAATAGTTAAGAGAAAATATCTGCAACAAAAAGTTTATGTAACGTAAACCTTGTTGCAAAAGATTCTGCAACACAACCCATATTGCAATGCTGACCGCTGTATAGCTCTAGATGTAACAGCTGCCGAGGAAAAAGATCCGCTGGTCTAGCGCGACCCTTAGTAAATCATCAATATCTAGTAGACACAAATTCATTTCAGTAAAATCTTTATCCATAGCTCGCCATTCAGATAGCAAACCCAAATCAAAGCAAAGATCCCAAATCATAATTGTATCACCCGCTTGTTCTGAGCTTTAATCACTCTACAGTCCCTGGTCACCACTCCGACTCCGATCGACTCCGAGTGAAGCTCTGTATTAGCCGCGTCAGGTTTTGGTACGATGAACCTCCTATGGCCATGGCTGTGCGAGCTCTCTCGCCGTACTCCTTGGCCTTCCTCCTCCTCTCCTGGGCCACGTCGCCACTGCCCATGAGCTCCGACACCGCCCGCGCGATGTCTCCGCGCGCCACCATCACGGCCTCGCCGTCAGGCACAGCTGCGCCGACGGGCACGCCGACCCCGAGCACGTCCACGGCCAGACGCTCGTTCAGGAACTGGTCTGCCAAGTGTGGCCACGTCACGACCGGCACGCCCTGTGCGATCGACTCCAGCAGCGAGTTCCAGCCGCAGTGTGTCACGAAGCCCCCCACAGCGCGGTGCGACAGGATGGCGAGCTGCGGTGCCCAGCCGCGTACCACGAGGCCACGGCCCGCGGTGCGTGTCTCCAGGGCTGCCAGCCACTCTAGCACCTCCGGCGAGGCCACCTCGGACTCCTTCACGACCCAAAGGAACGGCCTGCCCGAGTGCTCGAGGCCATGCCCGACCTCGTACAGCTACTCGTGAAGCACCCGCACGAGACTGCCGAAGTTGGCATAAACAACGGAGCCGGTGCACATGGCGTCGAGCCATTCGGTGACCGCGCTCTGGTCCACGGCGGTGGGTTTGTCCTTGTCCCCGCGGCACGCCAGGGCCGTCTCGTCGCGGTTGCTGAGGCACAAGGGCCCGAGCGCCCACACCGGCATCCCCAGCGCCGCCTCGTAGCACGACACGAACTGTCCCTCGAGGTCCAGGAACGTGTTGGCGACGGCGCCGTCGGCCATGCGCATGGCCTCCATGGCGTTCTTCTGGAACGCCTCCCACGCAGGAGTCTTCAAGAAGGCGGAGGAGCACGTAGCCCTGGTCATCTCCACGCGCACCGGCAGGCCTGGCATGACGCACATCTCGCGCTCGTGAACAAGTCCGTGCGTGGCGACGGTGAGCTCGCAGAGCGAGTGGAAGCAAGAAGGGCCGTGGAAGAAGAGCAGCGGCACCCCGACGCTCCTGGCCACGCCGGCAGTCCACGCGTTAGCCCTGTCGTAGATGATGCAGCCGGGCCGCCGCCCCAGCGCGCGCACGTAGGCCTCGAAGGGGCCGGCGAGCCTGTGGAGGGCCTGGAACATGGGGACTAAGGTGTCGATGTCGTCGCTGCAGCCGGGGGGCAGTCCGTCGTCGGCCGTCGAGAACGGGAGCTCGACTATGTCTAGGGGCAGGTTAGCGCGCCGCGCCGAGTCGGCGACGCCCTGGAGGCGCGCGGCGTTCCAGGGTGTGGTCACCACGCTCACGCGCGCACCGCGTCCGGCGAGGAGGCGTGCAAGGTCCACCATCGGGATGGTGTGGCCCTGCGCCACGAGGGGGACGAGAATGAAGTGTGGCGGCAGCGCTGACGTAGCAATGTTGAACTCCTTCGTCTCCGTCGACGGCGCCATTGTAGGCAGCTCTAACGGATGCGGAAGAATCGAGTGATAATAGGACCGGTGAGCTGAGCAACACTGCTGTTGAGGAGATGGATTTATATCCATTTTTGGAGAGGCGACTTATTTTTTAAGAGAAAGAGAGACGACTAAGGGCATCTCCAACGCACCGAACACCGCATCTTCCCACGAACCGGCGACCCGTTCACGGACACTGACATGGCAGCCGGCCATCCAATGCTATACCTCAAATGTCCGTTTTAATTTACTTAAAAAATAGCATTCCGCCAAATTATAACTTGATCTGTGAAGAATAATAGCTAGCCCTGGGACTGACATTATGCGGATCTACCAATCTGCGCTAGCCTCCACATAATATCGATTCTAAGATCCACCTTGACACAACGTACACACAAGAACGTCCACACCGTGTGTGTGGATAGTTCAGTACCACAACACACAGATCACGAAATAATCCGCAAAATAATACTCCCTCCGTTCCAAATTACTCGTCGTGGTTTTAGTTCCTCCGTTCCAAATTACTCGTCGTGGTTTTAGTTTTTGAACTAAAACCAGAACTAAAACCACGACGAGTAATTTGGAACGGAGGGAGTATATACAACAACTCCACGGAGTTAAACTGACCAAATGAACAATCAGGTAAATGCTTTAGTATAGATGCATATATATGACCCAATAACTTATTGAAAATCATAGCAGGTGACCCAGGGAAGATATCTGGTGATACCAGGGATTACGTGCTACCATGATACGGGGACATTTGCACGTAAACCAACATAGTGAAATAAGTAAAATTCATACCGAAACATCTGTGAGAAGGAAAAAAAAATGGAAGAGAAAGCTCATGTTGTCAGATCAGGCAGGCAGTCCACATAAAATATCTTGTAAATATTCCACCTACCAGGACAAAACATATAATGTTAGTGAAAACATAGCATGTTAGTGGTACCATGAGGGACGTAGACCGAGTGAGCTGGCAGCTGGCAGCATGCAGTGGTACTCGACCGTGCATTTACGGTAATCAAGTCTTTGGACATGTGCATGTGCATATGGCAGGAGTCACACTATATCAATGGCAAATTTGACAATTTTGATCTCGGGACGAAATCAATTCACAGAATGAACTGCCCGTGAAACTATTTCACTCTCCTGACCTTTTTTATAGCGTCCGCCACGCCGGCGTCACACCCTACGATGCAGCGCCTACCTCTGGGGCGTTGCACTCCAGTCCACCGTGGCAGCCCTGGGCCCCTCACCCAGAGGTCAAAATTGTCAAATTTGCCCTATATCAATAACATGTGATCAAGTCTTTAGATATGTGCATGCGCATATGCCAGGAGTGGCGTGGACCACATCTGGCTCAGATTTGATCACATGTTTCCGATCTAGTGGCATTGAGATCCCTCTCGATTCAGATCGGTGAGAGTCAGCGCCCGGCAACGCTGTGAATGCGCGGCTAGAGTATCACTGCATGCTGTCAACTCAGTCGGTCCCCTTCCCGAATTATTCTCGTGTGAATTTTTTTTTAACATCAATACAGACGCAAGCACTCATAAACACGAGCATACACTCATCCCTATGAACGTACACACGCACACCCTACCCCTATGAGCATGGCCGAAAGACTGAGCCGGCATATCATCTTGAAATTTACGAAGTCACCATAGGCGCCTCGTCGCCGACGGGAACGTCTCCTCCCACTGAATGCGCATCGCCGGAAATTCTGAAATAAATCCAGAAATAAATGCGAGCACCAGGACTTGAACCCTGGTGGGCTGGGGATACCACAGTCCCTCTAACCATCCAACCACATGTTGGTTCGCTATTTTCGTGTGAATTGGATGGTACCTTTAAGGGCCAACGCAAAACACCTATTGACGTCACCGCATGTCCACGGACGCATTCGGGGACATTTGGACGGACGAAGGCCATCCAACCGGAGTGACATAATGCCGCCCCTGGTTTAGACTCCTGCATTTGATAAATTTATATAGATCAATAGGAATTAAAACATACAATTAAATAGTTGCTAACAAATGCAAGCATTACCAAAAGCATCCGATATCCAACATGTGCTTAACATCCATCAACTGGCTGTCCATGCCAAAGACCTCAATTTTCGGCCTTGAACTTCTGAAGCTAGGACTCCTCAAAAGAGGTCTTTATATCAAGCATACTCTTCTCGAGTTTGAACTTCTTGTTTTACATCTCCAGGTTTCTAGGCATATGTGTTGCCGGTGTAAGCCCTCCTATTGTTGGATCGCCATCTTCATCATTTTCTTTCTCCATGGAGGTCTTGGCGGAATGGGAAATGTTGCTCCAAGTGCTTTGCACATTCAATTTTATCCAACAATGCATCAATGTGAATGTCTTGTTGTCCATCTTTTGGTACAACGTGGATGCTCGCACATGCTAGAAAAGAAAGACAATGACATGATCAACAAGTTGCAACATTGAGAAAATCAACCAAATGACCAACACAACGAGAAATATGAAGCAAAACATACAAGATCTTTGAGTGAGGAGCAACCTGGCCACCCCCTTTGTACTTGTGCATACACACCGCAATATTTATTGACGGCCTTTTGAATAGTATACCATCGATATCCTAGCGACTTCTAATTGCAATCATGGATCATTTCCGTGTGGCAGGGGTTCTAGCACTTTCTCTCATGAAAGAAATCACACACACTTTGCTAAAATGTTGTGTCCTTATGCTCCGTGCCTTCAAATGGACCCACATTACTCGCTAACCACACCTTTCACAACAATCCATCCTCCTTCTTTGAGTACAAATCAATCATCTTCGCTTCAAAACAACGAGAACTTCAAAACAACGAGAACGTCAAATCATTTGGCTATGCCAACTGCCGAACACTTTTAGGGCGTGGCGTCCTCCAAGGATGGATACGGCACGTGCGGAGGATACCTGGGCTGCGGCCAGTTCCGGGGTTAAATGACATCATAAGCAAAGCCGGGCGGGCGCCGAGTACACCGACTGAGGTGCGACAAGGCTTGGGCGGTGTCCGGGTGGTACACCGTCAGTGCCAGAGTTCGGAAGCGCAGATACAAAGCACATGAGGATGGAGGACCGGGGAAAACGAGTGCTCTTGGAGCACTTTTTGGGTGGCTGGGGTGTCGGATTCGGACGTGGAGGATGTCTAGACTCCCACAAATCTCCCCCAAGTTTCTCACCGGTTTGTGGGATTTTGGATGTCCGGGCATTTTTGTTGACAGTCGTCGGGTTGCCAAAAGTGTATGGACAGTGTGGACACTTGCATTTGCTTAGGTGATTTGTGTTGGAGTTGCCCTAACATTCTATGTTTGGATCGGGAAGTTGGATTACTCTCCCAAATATTTTGGATGGGAACATGCACCACACGCCATGACTGGCTGCATGGCCTCACAACTTGAAGTTACTAGGTTATCTGCTCGTCAGATATGTTCCCCTATGAAATTTCTTATTTTCACCATGTGCGGTCATTTTTACGATTTTCACTAAGTTAATGGAAAAGGTAAGAAAACATATATTGGCTGTCATTTTTTTGTGTGACATAAACTTATGAATATAAAAACATGGCATAAAATATGAATATAAATGTAATTTTAGCTATGTTACGTATACCTTAGATTTTTGGGAGAACTTAAAGATATGGTTGAGTTTAGCTTCATAATTTCATATATTTGCGGATTGCCTGTTGTAAGTTTGAATCGTAACTACATGTGAGCCAATGTTTTTCTTTTACAATAAAAGGACAGACCTCTCCAACATAAAAATTATAAGAAAATATGTACACTGGCCATATTATCTATATCTATATCTATATCTATGCCTACTAATAAAGCAAGGTGTGTTTCTCCAATTTTTTCATCCGTTCATCGTTGAAAAGAATTTTTTTCTGTCCGAGGTGGTACTAAATTCTTATGCGTTCGTCTTCTAGAAAGAAAGGCCTTTTCCATAATTTTGTGCCTGGGCCGCGCGCTGTGGCCCAGCGAAGCCAGCCCACTTATTTTTCTGCCCATTCAGCTAGGAAAATTCTATTTTACGCACTGAGTGACAAATAGTTAGAGCTTTGCACAGGACAACCAATAATGGGCTGGCCCAATTTTCTTTGTTTCTGTCTTTTACTTCTATTTTTATTCTCCTTCCCCTATCTCTTTTTTTTTCCTTCAAACTTTATTTTCTTATAGAATTTATTTCGTAAATTCAAAATTCTCAAAAATGTTCAGCATTTAAATTCTTTTTAGAAAATGGTCAGAATTCCAAAATTTTGTTGCTATTTTGAAAAATATTCGGAAGTTGAAAAAGTTTCCCATTTTTTCAAACTTTTTTATTGTTTTTTAAAATTGTTCGAGATTTCTAAAAAGAAAATGGCATTTTCAAAATGCTTCAAATTCGAAAAATATTCTTGTTTTAGTGAAATTTTCACAATTCAAAATAATGTTCGTGTATAAAAGATACATATTTTTGAAAAATGTTATGAATTTTTAACACATGTTCTAATTCTAAAAAAACAATTGACAAGTTCAAATAATTTTCATGTTTTTATAAAAAAGTTGGGTTTTAAAAAAATGTTTGTGAATTTCGAAAGATGTTCCTGTTTCAAATCTTGTTTGCGTACTGTACATAATTTAAAAAAAAAAAATTCAGGATTTAAAAAATAGTTCATGTTTCCTTCTGAAAGTGTACATAATTTTGAAAAAACTGTTCAGGATTTTAAAAATTGTTCATGTTTCCTACAATATTCAAGAACTTCATACCTTAAAATCTACTCGATTGAAAGAAAAAGTATATTGAATAATTCATGGGCCTTCTCTTGCGTACAGTGACGTAACAAAACACTTAAATGCCCTCGCTCAATGAATGAAGAAATAGCTAATTCATTATTTCACACCCGACGAAACCGAGAAGCTAAATGTTTCTTGTTCCCGTGGACACAGAGTTTTGCTTGCACTTATAATTTTCACTAACTTTAAATGCATACTATTTTTTCTCCCGTTGCAATGCATGAGCATATGTGCTAGTCACATCCAATTTACTATGGACAACTCCATAGCTTCTTTCAAGCCCACAAACAACTCGCTCCTTTTAAGTTTCTCATGGGTTTATTATTCGACACCTAAATTTAAATTCATTGCTTCTACTAGTTACAAAATCAACTATCAACTTGGCACCGAGTAAAGTAGACACTAAAACTGTACGAAGCTGTATAATTCAACGCTCCTAGCTGTAATGGACCCAAACGGAGCTTGTAAAATCGCCATGAGCCCACATCAGCTAAGGTGTACAGCAAGAGCTTCTTCAGCTGTGGGCGCGCCGTCTTGACGTGCCCGATGCAGCCAAAGGTGCATCCGAAGTGTACGTCGGGCTTTCTTCCATACCATGCCTCGTTGGGCGTCTTGTCGTCGACGCTCATTGTGAAGGAGCGGTTGAGGATGAAGATGGCCATGAGCATAGCATCCCCCCAATACTTGCTCGGCAGCTGCTTTGCCTTGAGCATGCAACGTGCCATCTTGAGCACCGTTTGGTTTCTCGCTTGGTGACACCATTCTCGATGAGCAACCTCTTTTGCTGATTGCCCACGGTGACTACACCGCGCCGGATGCCAATGTCGAACCAGCCCTCGTCAAGCTGTCCGACGCTCACGACGCTGCTCTTGAGCGCCGGGATGAAGTAGATGTCCGTGAACACCCTGTGATCACCCTCTTCGTCGGCCAAGACGACGGTCCCGCGGCCATGGATGTCCACATGGATACATCCGCGAACCGCACCTTCCCGGTGATCGAGCCGTCCAGCTCCGCGAATATGTCGACCGAACTAGTCATGTGGTTCGTGGAGTCGGTGTCGAGGAACCAACCCTCACTATGCTTGCCGCCTGCAAGCATGGGTGTGGTCATGGCTCTCTCGTCGTTGAGGAAGGTGAAGCTGCACGCACATGCCATTGTCGGGGAGCCATCTCCCGTCAACGTAGTAGACCATGAACAACTTATTGTCGGAGTGTGGTTGGCCTGAGTCGCCGTGCGGTCCTGCACGGACTCGATGGCCGCCAGCATCATGGTCGGGGCATGGTCCGCCATATGCACCATTGTCGTGCCAACTTGCATGGGCTTATCGAGTCCCGAGGTTGTGGGGGACACCGTTGCCGTGCCATCTTGCACGGGCTTGACCATTGTCGATGGAGACGTGGTTGCCGGGATGTGCCTCCCCCACACGTGGGCTTTCATCGCCTCCTAGTCGACAGGCCTCGAGAACATCATTGTCGGGGTGTGGCCTGTCACTGAAGGGATGGTTCCCGTGGATGGGCTCCGTGCGTATTGCATGAAATGGGTGGTTGTCGGGCCGTTGTCGCAGGCGACCCTGACCTCTCTTGCATGGTCTCGATACTTACCAGCATCATTGCCGACCCACCGTCCACGTCCGCCTGCACGAGGTTTTCCTTTGTCACGACTACCTCTTCGGCTATCATCGGGTGGAAATCTCGCGCCTAGTGGCCCTGCTTGCTGTAGTAGTGTCACTGGTTTTGCCATTACCGCCGCAGCTTCGCCCAGGCCCGTCATGTTGCTGGCACAACCCTGGCTTGCGACCGCAGTTGCAGCCGCCTCTCTGGTCGCATCCTCCACCTCTGTCGCGAGTTCCACTTCCCGTGGGGGCGCCTCCCCCACTGCCAGAAGAGCCGTCATGGCCGCGCTACTTAAGCGCGCGCTCCACTGCTCCCTTGTGAGCAGCAGTTCGCCGCCATCGCGTTCGTCGACTTCATTGTTGCGCTCCTCGATGACCTCGAGGCAGCCTACCAGCTCCTCGATTGTCATGGTGGAGAGATCCACCAAGCTCTCAATCGACCTGGCCAGCTGCTTGTACTGCCTGGGTACGACGCGGAGGAACTTGAGAAGCACCCTCTTATGGTTGATGGGATCCCTGAGCGTCGCGAGCTCGTTGACGAGACCATGCAGCCGCATGGCAAAGGCGTCGACTTGCTTACCGGCCTTGAACTGGATTTTCTCATACTAGAGGCACAAGGTTTGTGCCTTCGACTCTCGTACGCGCTCTACGCCGATGCGTAGAGTCTTGATGGTGTCCCACTCTTTCTTAGTACCAATTGTGGGCACCATCTCCAGGGGGGCGGAGCGCATGATTGCCTTCTTCACTAGCCGGTCTTCGTCAGGCATCACTGGTTTCCATTGCTTTCCACATATTCGCGCCTCCATCATGACTTTCATCAGGAGCGACCAACTTGGGTAGTTGGTGCGTGTGAGGAGGGGGAAGGAGGTTCTGGACATACCCACGTCGCGCACAAAGCGTGGCACACCCAGCTCGCCTCCCGGCCTGCCTCGTAGCATGAGGGCATCGGCCGCGCGCGCCCCCCTCAGCCGCGATCTGCTCGTCGGTCTTGGAGGTGTCGCCGGCGACGCCATCCTTCGGCATATACTTCGGAATGGCAATGTGGAGCTCCGATTCCAATTGTTAGACCAAACTAGGATCGGATGCTTGATGCCGGAGTGAGCTCGCCCACAGAGCTCCGGTGTCGAGTAATGGAGGAGGAGGAGGAGCATATGAGATATTTCTGGGACTTGCTCCATTTTGCCGCTCGCTTCACTACTCTCACTGAAAGCGTTCCATTCCTTTTATACTAGTTATAGAGTAATAGAATACTACCTACCTACTCTAGAGAAGACCATTCCATGACATTTTTTGACCTCAAATAACATCTTTATTCATTAGAAAATAATGTTACAAGACCATTCCATAACATCACCATGGAGTGGTTAGAATAGTGATTGAAGACCACTATTCCTTACATGCCGCTTGCGTCATGAATGTGACACAAGCGTGCGGTATATGGACCGCCCCATGTGTTGTCAAACACATGGGGCCCAACTGGGCTGCCCCATGTGCAGCACACATGGGACCTAACGCGGTCTGCCCTTTGACGGGCTTCCCTTGTCGGGGGGCGGGGTTGAACCCAAAAATATTATCCCTCAAATAGATGAGAAAGGTGTGATAGCTCTCGGGTGTCCCTACAACTTTATGAACAGTAAATGCAAAAAAAAAATAGATTTTAAAAAAATCTGAAACGTCACGACATCAAATATGGTCAATCTTTGTAGGTTCTTGCAAGTTTTCATAACAAAATATCATGCAGAGAAAGGTGTACACACAAGTTTCAGATTTGAGTGCTAAAAGTGCTCAATACTTCGAGCATTGAAATCTATTTCTTTGTGTAGAGCTCCTCGAATGTTTGTTTAGCATGAAAACTTGCAAGCACCTACAAAGTTTGATCATATGTGATGTTGCAAAGTTCCAGATTTTTTTTTCTGAATTTACTGTTCATAGAGGGTGTAGGAGCACCCGGAAGCTGAAAAACCACTCTCTTATCAATAATACGTTTTCGCTAACTTAGCAGTGGAGTTGCATTTCCGTTCACCGCCTACGTGTATATATTGTTACCAGCTAGCGGAAACCCTGAAACGCATCGCAGAAGTATTGACATGGAGGTGCTAATTAGTTTATGCCTCGTAGCCCTTGCCACGGTGTTGATCACTTGGCTTCTCAAGCTCGCAGCTTCTTCTGGTGGTAGAAGCACGGGCAAGCAGGAGCTGCAGCAGCTGCCTCCCGGACCATGGACGCTTCCTATCATCGGCAGCCTCCACCACGTCCTCAGCCTCCTCCCACACCGCACCATTACAAAGCTGTCTCGCCGGCATGGGCCAATGATGCTCCTAAAGCTAGGGGAGGTGTCCACGGTGATCGTTTCCAGCGCCGAGGGGGCAGCGCTGGTGATGAAGACCAACGACCTCGCGCTCGCAGGCCGGCCCTGTAGCGTCACGCTGGACATCGCTGGCCGTGGCGGCAAGGGCCTCCTCTTCGCCCCCTACGGCGACCATTGGCGCCAGATGCGCAAGCTGTGTGTCGTGGAGCTCCTCAGCTCCAAGCAGGTCAAACGCATGGAGGGCATCCGGGCCAAGGAGGTCGGCAACCTCGTCCGCTCCCTCGCTGCCTCCGCCGGTGCCCGTGCTACCGTCAACATCAGCGACAAGGTGGCCGCGCTCAGTAACGACGTCATCTCGCAGGCAGTTTTCGGGGGCAAGTTCCCACAGCAGCAAGAGTACCTCCGTGAGTTAGACGAGGTGTTCCGGCTGCTGGGTGGCTTCTGCCTCGTCGACCTCTTCCCGTCATCACCGTTATCACGGTGGCTGAGCAATGGTGAGCGCCACATGAAGAGGAGCTGTGGTCGCATCCATCAGATAATCGCTGAGATTATCAAGGGGCGCAAAGAGTCGCTGGATCCTGGCAACGGTGCCAGCTCTGGCACCGACGACGAGGATCTCCTTGATGTGCTGCTCAGGCTGCAGGAGGAGGCCTCGTTGGCATTCCCTCTAACGACTGACACTATAGGCGCCGTCTTGTTTGTGAGTATTTTTTTATGACAGTGTATATCTATATATATTAAGAGTATTGCTTGGTACACCCTCCCTTAAAAGTTTGCAAGAATTTTGAAATCCTTAAAAATGCTATTTGCCATATTATCCTGCAGATAAAATGTACCACCTCCATCCTGGTTTATTGGTCTTCGTTGTATTTTGTGCCAAATATTGATCATAAATTTAATCAACAAAATGTTCATGTATGTCACAAAAAATTATATCACTAAAAACTATGTTCAAATATGAATCCAATGATTTTATTTTTGTTGACATGTATTAACATTTTGTTAGTTAAATATTTGATCAAAATTTAGCACAAATTACAAACGGGGTTAATAAATCAGGACGAAGCTAGTATTGAATAGATTGATTTGGATGCAATAGATTATATTATCCTTTTTGATTGAAGGAATACTTTCTAGTCTTCACCTTTAATCTGCATCGAAATCCGTAGACTTTTCTACGGGGATGTGCCGACGCAAATTTCATATACGAGTACTCCCTTCATTTTTATTTACTCTGCATATTAGAGTTGACTGAAGTCAAATTTTGTAAAGTTTGACCAAATTTATAGAAAATAATATAAATATTTAGCATAACAAATCTATATGTTGTGGAAGTACATTCAGCAACGAATCTAATGGTATTGATTTGTTATTGTATATGTTAATAATTTTGTCTATAAACTTTGTCAAAGTTTGTAAAGCTTGACTTTGACCAAAACTAATATGCGGAGTAAATAAAAACGGAAGGAGCACTTCTTAGTATTAATGTTTTGTGAACCATACATTTCTGTTCAATAAATAATTTTCTTCTTTACTACTATATTATTGATTTATACGTATGTATACCACAACCCACCAGGACATGTTTGCAGCCGGCACAGAAAGCACATCGACCGTTTTGGAGTGGACTATGTCGGAACTGGTGATTCATCCGGAAGCTATGGCTAAGGCACAACAAGAGGTTCGGCAGGTCCTAGGTGAAAACCGGGCTATAATTACTAACAGAGACCTTGGAGAACTCCACTACCTACGGATGGTCATCAAAGAAGTTCTTAGGTTGCATCCACCAGGCCCATTAGTCCCCCGCCGGGCCAGAGAGGACTGTAAAATGATGGGTTATGATATTCTCAAAGGCACCAATGTGTATGTTAATGTGTTTGGAATTTCTAGAGATCCAACATACTGGAAGAACCCTGAAGAGTTTAAGCCCGAGAGATTTGAAAACAACAGCATAGATTACAATGGGACATACTTTGAATACACTCCCTTTGGATCTGGGCGACGGCTGTGCCCAGGAATGTTGTTCAGCACGTCGACCTTGGACATCGTATTGGCCAACCTATTGTATCACTTTAACTGGATACTTCCTGATGGAGCTTCACTTGACATGTCTGAGAAATTCGGGCTGACGGTTAGCAAAAGGTATGACCTGAAACTCAGAGCCGTTCCACACATGTGGAACAATGAAGTTCAGTCGAAGTGATGCAGAAGTTACGATATTTATCCATATGTCAATCCTATGATGACGCATCTTCAGCTTCAACATTTGCACTCTACTACATTGTAGCTTTCTGCTTTAGAATAAGAGAAGTTCCATTGAGAACATTGTCGTATATATAGTACTATATTGTTTGAGAGCTTTCAAAACTTGATTGTAATAATTCTAGATAAGCTTGTGAACTTCTAAGAATATATTTTTTAATTTGCATCAAGAATTAGCCTCATCTTTTAGACGGTCATGCACATATACATGGTTCCTTGATCCGAACACATAAATATAAATGTGAAAGTGTGTATAGATCTTGTCCTCGGTACAGTCAGCCATGACCCATGATCTCATTGAGCCGGTCACGGTATCCGCCAAAGTCACCAACTACGTGGGGAAGTTGTAGCCTCCCGAAGTCTCTTCCTCATGAAGTCACTCTGAATAATGTTCCAGCACATACTATAGAAGCACCTCGTAAATCCGTCCGGCCCGGCGCATTGACTTAACAACCTTTTCCACCTCCTCAAAAGTGAACGGGGCCTCAAGATGAGAAATGTCCAGCGCTGGTAAGTTCAGGCATAAAGGTTCAGAGAGCACGCATGTTCCGGGGCTGAGCTCATGATGCTAGCATAGTACTCATTCACCACGACCGCAATTTTGTCCTGCCTGTGAAGATCTCCTCGTTGTTAAGCAAAATCGATGGATGGCATGCTGATGGAAAAACTGTGTGCTCACATCCCCTTCCCGAAGGCATAACAACTTTGATTTCTGCCTGGCGATTGATCTCTACGGAGAAGAGCCCTAGGAGCTCCCCTTTAAGGACTTTGCGCAGCCTAATTCCAAGAGAGAGAGAGAGAGCGTTCTCTGCCAAATCTAATCGTCGGATTAGAGAGCAAGTTCAATAGCAGGTTTATAGCCCGTTTACATGGCAACTTTGCATATGTGAATGAGAGAGACATGAAAAAATAACGGAAGTGGACTCTCATGCGAAAGCCTAGCTATATACGTGCTACTAGGCAAATGCAATAAATGTGAAGAAAGAGATAGAGAAAAGATGAGAAAAAGTACTAATCGTATAAACAACCTCATAGCTAACCTTGTCGTATGAGTGACTATATGTGTTAGTTATAGGTGATATGACAACATCTTATAGCCAGCAGTTGGCTGTATTATTAATCGTGCTCTTAGTTCCAAGGCGAAACTTAACAATGCCTATCCACTTGTCACTCCAAATTTTAACGAGGTGACATATCCAAGTGGTATTTGAATTTATTATTACTTGTGACGCATCTTAGCTCCTCTCTTCCTTGGTGAGTTGTGACCCGTGGGACTTTCCCCTCTCTTCCCCGCGCCACTCCCGCGAGCGGATGGGGGATTCCTTGCCTCGCCAGCCTCCACCCCTCTCCCTCTAACCGCTCTCCCCCGTCGCCGCCAACAGGAGCCGCTGGGCGAAGCCCGACCGGCGTAGGCGGTAGCGGGGTTGCGTCTTCCTCTCTGCTCGGTGCACCTGGCTGGCGCGGGATGGCGAGCCGACGGAGACGTGGAGCTGGTGCGGGGCTCAACGGCGCTACGCCGGGTGCGTGGGGTGGCCGCGGCGTCTATTGACGGTGGCTCGGTGATGCCCTGGTGTTCGCAGGTGGTGCCTGCATGGAATTTTCTCAGGTCATTGGGCGCGCCTGGGGTAGAGATGCGGCGGCAACATGTGATCCACCCGGATCTGCTGTCCTGTTGCCTGTGGGAGGCGCGTGCTATTGGTGGCATGTATCGTGGCCTCTGCCTGGGCGGGGCGGCGCGGGCTACGGGTGGCGCGGATCGTGGCCTCTGCCTTGGCGGGCGGCACGGTGGAGGATGCAGTGTGGCCGGGCTCATCCGTGGTGGCCTTGAGGTCCAGATGGGTTCTTTCCTACTGGCTTGGGTGGCTGCAAGCGGTCATGGCGGTGATGCGGGCCGGTCGAGCTTATGGCGTTGCAAATCTAACAGATGGGCTCTGGTTGGCGGAGTAGGGTGGAGGTGGTGATCTCCCCGCTGCGCGGGTGTCGGCCATGGTGTCGAGCTTGCCGCATGTGTGATGACGGTGGCTCGGTCCTAGGGTTCGCGTTCGTGTGGGCTAGGTTTGTGCCCGAGGTGGGTCGGTGCGGTTGTGCCTGGTAGGTGAGATTGGGCTTTGCCCAGGTGGCAACCGGGGGATGAGATCCCTCTCCT
The DNA here is from genome assembly GCA_011799875.1 of Thinopyrum elongatum. Lineage (NCBI taxonomy): Eukaryota > Viridiplantae > Streptophyta > Magnoliopsida > Poales > Poaceae > Thinopyrum > Thinopyrum elongatum. The sequence goes on along the minus strand of CM022298.1, from coordinate 10,803,923 downwards.
CGCGGGTGCGGTAGTTGGGACTTTGTCACCTTGCCAGGCAGATCGGTGCAAGAGATCGTGGGCTTGGCGTAGTGCGAGCGTGCTCCACGATGGCCGTCGGTAGCCGTGGGGTTGTGTCTCCCCCGGTCCACCGGGACTGGCTGGAGACGCAGGTGTTGGCGCCTTGTACCGTGGAGTCGTTGACCCAAAACTTCGTGGCTAATACCGGTCTAGCAGTGAAAGGAGATGCCTTTTACTTCTCCAGCCATGTTGGGTGCACCGTGATGTAGGCATGTGGTGGTGTTCCGGACATGGATGCCAGGGCGGCGGATCCGGTTGGTCGTCCGCATGGTGGGCTCTCCGACTGGCACCATGGCGGCGGTGGTGGCTTTGCCTCTTGGCCATAGGGGCAGCAAGAGATGAAGCTGCGGGTCGCTCTGGCATGATCTCTATCTCTGGTAGTGGTGGCGCCCCAAGCTGGATCTGGAGTTCTGGTCTCGTCGCGCTCGTCCTGAATGCCTCGTGCTGACACGGGGGAGCTGCCGAGCGAAAGCTTCGTGCTTTTTCGCCGCCAACAACGCTGGCGGGCGCTGCTCTCTTCTTGAAGACCTTGTCGTGGTGCTCCTCTTAATGGCTGGGTTCCGGGTGAAAACCTTTGGCCATTTAGATGCGGCAGCGGCGACACGTAGCGTCATTCTCCCTCTTGGGGGTGTTGTCATAGAGCTTAGGTGGGATAGGGTGTAGCGTGGCGTTGTATTCAGCTCTTCCTGTGCTCTCTTTCGGGAGCGTATGTGCATGCATTTTACGTGGTCCGGTTATCTTGGGATCGGTGTTGTATGAGGTCTACCTCACCATGTTGTATCGGTCGGCCGTGTACATTGTTCTGTTGTTGCTTTAAATATAAATCGGGGCGAAAGCCTCTTTCGAGGAAGTTGTGACCCGTGACGTCTTTGTATTTTCCCGTTGTGTTACCTACCATCGACGCCTGAGAGGGTGATGTTGTTTCCCCCTACCTTATTAGCATGATTTTTTCCATGGTATTGAGCAATATTGAAATAAGTGATGATGATCTGGATGTCGTAGTTACTATCCAATGAAGCGAGGATCGTCATGGCCGGCTCCAGCAAGCGAACCGACATCATTAAGTAATGTGCATGGGTTTTAGTCATGGAACGCTACCCCTAATTAATTCCAGTGTGAACTCTAGCCAGCCGCTGCCTCCAAAAAGCTAGGGTACCCTGCCTCCCGCTGGTGCCGGCGCCGATCCGTCCCGTCTCCGGTGGCTTTAGGGCCATGGAGGCGGAGTGGATCTCGCCCCTTGCCGGTGGGAGGGCTCTGTTTTTAGATTTTTTTTCGAGCTTTGTTAGGGTTTGTGTTCTGCTTAGGAAGGCGAGACGGCGGCGGCTCCCTGAAGATGGAATAAAGGTCTCCCCGCCTAGCCCCCGTTCCGGTGATGCGCCTAGCATCATCGGTGGGCGTGTGGAGGTGTGTCTCGGGCGGATCTGTCTTTGGTGGATTTGCTCGGATCTGTTCGTCGTTCGTCTTCGTTCGTGTGTCTTCAGGTTGGATCCTTTTGATCTACACTCTTCATCTGCGGCGGTTGTTGTTCTAGTGCGTTGGTTCTATGGGGCCTTAGCACGACGACTTCCCGACTGTCTACTACAACAAGGTTTGCCCGGCTCCGGCGAGGGAGGGGCGATGACAGCGGCGCGCCTTCGGCTCGCTTCAGTGCTTGTAGTCGTCGCTAGGTGGTCTACGGATCTGGATGTAATTTTTATTATCTCTAGTGTTCGTTGTACTACCATGATTGAAGATGAATAGATTGGAAGTTTTTCCCGCAAAAAAAAAGAGGATGGACACGAGGCACATATTTTACCAAGGCATGTCTCCACTCTACAAATAACAACCCTAATCTTGGTTATATGGGATTATAACAAAACATGGTAAGGTGAGAGATTACAATAATGGTATCAGCGAGTTCATCGTCAACTCGCTTAGCAGAGAGCATGCGACATTGTAGTTGTGGTTGAGCCAGCCGTGCGAGGGAGGCCATGATTGATGTAGATGTCGGGGTGGCTGGTGTCGAGGTAGCCACATGTGGAGCCACGGGATCTAGGAGGCATCGTGCAGTTGAGGACACGATCGAGGCAGTCGTCAAGGAGGATGTCGATGCCAAAGACAATGTTTTCGAAGCCATTGTAGACGAGGCGCTGCACCGGTTTTGCCAAGCACCAGGACACGTCGGGGATGAAGGCACACATCGGTGTTTCCAGCACCAAGCATGCTTAGACGGGGACCAGCACAAACTGTACAACATGTCGGAGGAACCAACATAGGAGGGCTCCAGGACCAATGCGACTCAAAATGGCAGTGGGGTTGAAGGTGCTGATATTGCCCATGGTTGCCAGAGTAAATGAAGTGGTCGGGGAAGAGACGGCGATACTAGCAATGAGCATGTGCTGCACGAAGACAAAATTGTGGTCGACGAAACCAAAAGTAGGATGAGGAGGCAACGGCATTGCCTGCAGAAGCACGACGACGAAGTTCGAAGTAGGCAAAGAAGAACCCAACAACGTGTCGAAGACCATACATGGACGGTGATAATCCTGCACCTAGGAAGGCGGCGCAGCGGGCTCCAAGATAGATGTCAACGTACGGGATGACGAGATCGATCGTGTGCGATGACGCTACAGCCGGTGGGTACAACGTAGCTACAACATGCGAGTCGATGCGACAAGAGGATGGGCCTCAGGGTGGCGACATTGCGGTCCAAAGAAATGATGGAACAACAGCCCAATTCTGGATCGAAGGAGTTTACCATGGCTTGATGTTCTAGTTGTCATGCTAAAGCTGTTGATAGCTACTTCGCTTGACGAGCTAATTAGAAAGGCTTTGTGGATTCATCCACAACTGATGGTGCTTTAGGTTGATCTGATCCTGAAGGAAGAGTTATGGGCTTGAGGCATAATTGCTCTACTACGGTTACACTTGCTATGTCATCCGATGTTGTTCACAAAGCGGCTCTTACTATAGACCCGGCTATCGCCGAGTTGAAATCGAACCCAGCCCGTGTTTCCATCCATCAATCCAGAGCTCAAGACAACCGTGATACTTAAATCACTCAAATAGCCACCTTAGACGGACACAACCAATAGAAGAAGAAACTAAACTCGATGGAGTGCCCTAAACCAGAGATCCTCGACAAAGAAAGCCTCGATTCGAGGAACGAAATATCAATAAAGGAACGAAAACCGCAGGGTTACGCGCTTACTCGATGAGATGATGATATTAGAGGATCTTGTAGAGACGCGCATATACGGTAGATCAGTTCGAAAGGCGAACCACAGTACTAAGTGCCAGCGCGCTGCTTCGTATGAGTAGCCACAGGCCACGCATCACAGGAATACGCGAGCGGACGCCACCAGCACATCCTGCTTGGCCGCATGATGTGTGGACTGTAGAGAGGCTGATCTGGACACGTACAAGAATGTGAGCAGCTACCGCACAAAACACGCCAGAGTAATGCTAGACCCACTAAAAGTTACTCCCTCCGTCCGGAAAAGCTTGTACCTCAAATAGATGTATCTAGTACTAACTTGATGCTAGATACATCCATTTGAGGAACAAGCTTTTTCGGACGGAGGGAGTACGTGTGATTTTTTTTTAAAGTAAAGGCTGATTTCGAGGTAGTTAATTGGATTAGGATTAGTGGCCGGGACCCATCCTAATTAAATTCGGATGGGTGAGGGAGTATTTAGGGAAGGGTAAGTAAGTTTACTTAAGATCTTTTTGTTTTCGTAGGTGTAGGATTATCGGGGGTTCCAAATCTTGCGTCGCGTGAGGGCACCGCATGCTGCGACGCGGGCGCCCCACGGCCGAAAGAGGCGCGTGAGTGATCGTGGGCCACGAGGCGCTATGTGGCAACACATTTAATATGAAATAATGAAGATGCCACGGAATGAGAAGAATTCTGGTGGACGGTGCAGGCCGGTCTATAGATCGAAAAACCAAAAAGGAGTTGTTGATCAAACGACAATGAGAGAGTAAAACCCTGACCATTGGATCGAGAAAAATCTCTTTAGATGAGCCGATCAACACGTATCATGGTCGAACTCTAACTATGGGTTACGCAGCGCCTGTTGAAGATCATCGAGAACGATCTCACCAGGGCGAGCGGCGCGTAAAACGTGGTGGAGCTAGGTCAGGAACTTGCGGTAGATATACTATGTATAAAAGGATTAGATAAGGGAGAACTCACGGAATCGCTTGTTGAATTACCGAGCCTCATGGGCCAGTACATACCGTTTACGTGTTTTAAATGATGAAAACCCCATGTATAATACCAAATAAACATATACTCTCACCGATCCAAAATAAATGTCGCAGTTTTAAACTAAATGTACCCTAACAAATACTTTTGGATATCATGATACACGTGCCATACAAAATATATAAATCGAAAGAATTCTTCCCTCATCGATTGAGAATTAGAATTCCCTTTATTTCAAAGTACGGAGATACAAACCACGTGACACATGTGGTAAGCAATTCAAACTATTGAAAAAAAAAAGTAGGAGGATACAATGCATTTAACATGGATGCTGAAAGTTGCCTAAGAAGAAAACACGGACGCTGAAAGAGTAGATATATCTAAGTACTGCTGGATGGTACATAGGGAATAGCTATCAGCTGCAGGTCACACCTTCTGCCTGTGGCGATACCGAATTTCTCGGACATGTCTACTGACTCGCCCGCCCCGTTAGGATGCGCCCAGTCGAAGTGGTAGAGAAGATTTGTCAATCCAATCTCCACGGTCGACGTGCCGAACAATATCCCAGGACATTGTCGTCGACCTGCTCCAAATGGGGTGAATTCGAAGTGTGTCCCATAATAATCCATGTTATTGTTCTCAAACCTTTCCGGATTGAACTCTTCAGGGCTATCCCAATATTTAGGATCTCGAGAAATCGCATAGGCATTGACATAGATAGTAGTACCTTGAGGTATGTGATAGCCCATGATTTCACAATCCACTCTCGTCTCTCTAGGAACGAGCAAGGGGATAGGAGGATGCAGCCGAAGGACTTCCTTGATGACCATTCGCATATAGTGCAGGTCACCGAGGTCGTTATTCGTGATGACAGCTTTGTCTGGACCTAATACTCGTCGAACCTCTGACTGAACTTTTGCCATTACTTTGGGGTGATTGAAAATCTCTGACATAGCTCACTCCAAAACGGTCGCCGATGTCTCGGTGGCAGCTGTAAATATGTCCTGAAAATAAAAGTTGTGTATTTCATGCACAATTAATATACAGTAGTATTAAGAAACAACTACTTTTTGCAAAGAAGAATAAAATACTATTACTATTACTATACATTTCGAAAGATATTATTAGTAGCAAAAGATGGGTAGCTCACAAAGATGAGGACGCCGATAGACTCTGTGGTTAGCGGGAACGGCAGCGAGTCCTCTGCCTGCAGCCTGAGCAGCACATCAAGCAGGTCCTCGGCGTCGGCGCCGGTGCAGTGCTGCGCCGCCTTCCTCCCGTCGATGATGTCGGAAATGATGCCTTGCATTCTGGCACAACACTTTTTCATGTTGCGCTCCCCGTTGCTCAACCACCGCACCAACCGCGATGAAGGGAAAAGGTCGACGAGGCTGAAGCCGCTCATCAGGGAGGCCATCTTGTCGATCTCACCAAGGTACTCGTCCTGCCGGGCGCACCTCTCAGTGAATAACCCGCGTGACACGATGTCGTTGCTGAGCGCTGACACCTTCTCGCTCAGGTTGACGACGCCGCCAGCTCGAGTGGAGGCCGTGATGGACTGGAGGAGGTTGCTCACCTCCTCGGCCCTGATTCCCTCCAGCCACTTCACCTGCTTGGCGCTGAGGAGCTCCACCACGCACACCTTGCGCATCTGGCGCCACTGCTCGCCGTAGGGGGCTAGGGCGATGCCCTGCCCACCGCAGCTGTAGATGTCCTGCGTCACGCTGCGTGGCCGGTTCGCGAACGCCAGGTCGTTGGTCTTCATCACCAGTGACGCTGCCTAGGCGCTCGAAACGACCACAGTTGGTACCTCCCCAAGCCTCAGTAACATCACTGGCCCGTGCAGGCGACACAGCTCTGTAATCCTCCGGTGCGGGAGAACGCTCACGACGTGGTGGAGGCTGCCGATTATCGGCAGTGACCATGGCCCTGGAGGCAGCAGCTGCGGCTTCTTGGCCTTGCTGCTACTACCAGAAGATGCAGCAAGCTTGAGAAGCCAAGTGGCCAACAATGTGGCAAGGGCTACCAAGCACAAACTTAGAACTTCCATGGCACTACAGCTTACAAACTTCCCCGTGGCTTCCAGCTTTCCACCACGGGTTCACTATATATATAAATTGGCAGCAACAGGGAAAATGCAACTCCACTACAAGGTTAGCGTATACGTAACGTTCGATACCACAATTTGCATAAAGATTCCTCGTATAAACTTAGTTGCATCTTAAGTTGCGCCTCCTCAGTTAATTGAGAAGTTTGACCTATTTCGTCCCCGGATTTCAAATATGAAAAGTTGCATCTTAAGTCACTACTAGAATTCGAGATGATTCCACTGTGTCACCGACACTTGGCTATGGTCGATAAACACGCGCCAAAGAGTTTGTTGAGTGCTCCATTTGACGGCTTACCGTGGGTTGGCAATGTAGTGTTTGCCGAGTCTTTTCCCTCAAACATTACAAACATACATTTAGTGTTCGTGCATGAACATGTCATCATGACCACAAAACGCAGGACACGTACGTCGCCGGGAGCATGACATAGAAACACACTATCAAGGTCTTTTCGTGACCCGAAACACCACGCGATTGGAGGAACCTCATCTAGGCACGTGGCGGGTATGGCCTACCCTAGATTGACCTGATCGTTCCTATTGCCTCGAGGATCGCTGCCTTGTAACAAGGACAACAAGGAAGGACGAGGAAGAGATAAAAATGAGGTAAATACAAAAAGACAAAGGTAAAAAATGATAAATTTAACTATTGATTGTGTGTTGTTGTTCACTCGGCCATCACCTCTTATCTATATATGAGGTGGCTGGACTTCTCCTAAAAAAAGAGTGCAATTTCCATCCAAATCTTACAAAAATTACCTAACTCCGATTTAGGGTGGGAATGAGACCAAAATTCCGTCTTTGGGACAAAGAGGCTCCAGGGCAGGTGGTCGCGGCCGGATCTCTCGTGAGGCGGATGGGGCGCTTCATGCGTGGAGGCCGGGGACGGTAGTTAGGGCAGCGCCCCTACTGCGTGGTGGCGATCAAAGCCCCATGGCTGGCGGATTGGTTGACCCGAGGATAGGTGGTGGCGGTGGTGGCGCTCCATTCAGTGAGGGTGGATGCTCTGCGTGCAGATGGGTGGCAACGGTGGTTGCGGATCTGGTGTCCCGCCCAGATCCATCGTGGTGCGGCCTTGGCCGGCCAGTGGCGCGAGGAGGAACCAGTGAGGGGCGGCTTGAGGCTCCCTGCCAGCGTGCCGAGGGTGGCTTTTGTCTTCATGGGGAGGCTCCGTATAGTTCCAGTCAGCTGCGAGATCGAGGGTGAGGGGAGTCCTGGACTAGGGAGTCCTCGAGCTGACGGCCTATCTCTTATGGGCTGGACAGGTGGGCTGCTGTGCAACTACTACAAGGCCGAACTATAGGGCGACTCCGTGTCCGGACAGGAAACCCTCGAAACCTTGGTGTGCACTCCAAGTCAAGATAGAAGATTCGGCATGTTTATTCCTTCCTTGTAACCGACTATGTGTAACACTAGAACCCCTGGTATCTATATAAACCAGAGGGTTTTTGTCCGTACAGGGGAGAACAACAACCATCATCCTACACATCTAGGGCTTAGTTCATCTGATCTCGTGGTAGATCGACTCTGTAATCATCCTATACACTTCAATATAATCAAGCAGGACATAGGGTTTTACCTCTTTGAGAGGGCTCGAACCTGGGTATTGATACGTCTCCGTCGTATCTACTTTTCCTAGTGCTTTTGCTCTTGTTTTGGACTCTAATTTGCATGATTTGAATGAAACTAACACGGACTGACGCTGTTTTCAGCAGAACTACTATGGTGTTGTTTTTGTGCAGAAATAAAAGTTCTCGGAATGAAACGAAACTTTTTGAAGATTTATTTTACAATAAAAGAAAAATACTGAAGCCAAGAACCACCGGAGGAGGGGGCCTGGGTGAGCACAACCCACCAGGGCGCGCCCCCCTCCAGGCGCGCCCAGGTGGGTTGTGCCCACCTGGTGGCCCCGCAGACCCTGACTCCGACTCCTAAAATACCTATATTTGGAGAAAAAAAATCAGGGAGAAAGAATTATCGCGTTTCACGATACGGAGCCGCCGCCACCTCCTGTTCTTCATCGGGAGGCAAGATCTGGAGCCCGTTTGGGGCTCCGGAGAGGGAGATCTTCGGTCTTCGTCATCACCAACACTTCTCCATGATGCTCCCCACCGGGAGTGAGTAATTCCTTCGTAGGCTCGCTGGTCGGTGAGGAGTTGGATGAGATTCATCATGTAATCGAGTTAGTTTTGTTAGGGCTTGATCCCTAGTATCCACTATGTTCTGAGATTGATGTTGTTATGACTTTGCCATGCTTAATGCTTGTTACTAGGGCCCGAGTGCCATGATTTCAGATCTGAACCATTTATGTTTTCACCATTATATCTATGTTATAGATCCGATCTTGCAAGTCATATTCACCTATTACGTGTTATGATCCGTAAACTCCGGAGTGACAATAGTTACTTTCTGGTGATGACCGTAGTTTGAGGAATTCATGTATTCACTATGTGTTAATGCTTTGTTCCGGTTCTCTATTAAAAGGAGGCCTTAATATCCCTTAGTTTCCTTATGGACCCCGCTGGCACGAGAGGGTAGGACAAAAGATGTCATGCAAGTTCTTTCCATAAGCACGTATGACTATTTACGGAATACATGCCTACATTATATTTATGAACTGGAGCTAGTTTTATATCGCCCTAGGTTATGACTGTTATATGATGAATATCATCCAACGAATTCACCGATCCAATGCCTACGAATTTTCCATATGTTGTTCTTGCTAAGTCACTACTGCTGCTGCTACTATTACACTCACTACAAAATTATTGCCGTCACTGTTACTGTTATTGCTACTATTATTGCTGCTATCAAAACTATCATATTACTGTGCTACTGATCACTTTGCTGCAGATAATTAATCTTCAGGTGTGGTTGAATTGACCATTCAGCTGCTAATACTTACAAATATGCTTTGGCTCTCCTTGTGTTGAATCTATAAATTTGGGTTGAATACTCTACCCTCAAAAACTGTTGCCATCCCCTATACTTGTGGGTTATCAAGACCTTTTTCTGACGCCGTTGCCGGGGAGCATAGCTATATTTGTTGAGTTACTTGGGACTATTATCTATTTATCACTATGAAGAATCTGAAGGACACCAAGACTAAGATTTTTCCCTCTAAGACGAGGGGAGGTAAGGAACTGCCATTACACTCTGCACTTGATTCACCTTATATTTTGAGTAGACTTGCAACACCACCACATGCTATTAATCCTGATATGTCGCAAGTTATTGATGATGCTACTTCTGCTATGAATGCTACTCATGATGATGCTAGTACCTTGCTTGATGATAATATGCCACTAGGTGAATTTCTTGATGAACAAATTGCTAGAGCTAAAGATATTGAGAATGCTGAAACTGATGAAATTATTGAAACTGATGAAGTACTTGAAACTGAAAGTCTTGAAACACCTATTAGGCCTAGCTCTCCTAGATATAAATTGCCTAAGATACCTGAAGGTTATGTTATGGATGACTAGACAACTAGAGATTTTCTTGCTTCCAATGATAGAGATGATCTTAAGAAATTACTATGCAAACTGAAAGAAAAATCTTTGAATGCTAGAATGAAATGTGATCCTAAGTTTGCTACTTCACCTATCTTTGTTGATGATAAGGATTATGAATTCTCTGTCGACCCAGAGTTAATTACTTTGGTTGAATCTGATCATTTCTATGGCTATGAAACTGAAATTGTTGTGGCACACCTTACTAAATTGAATGATATAGCCACCCTATTTGCTCATGATGAGAAGATTCGCTACTACTATATTCTCAAATTATTTTCATTCTCATTAAAGGGTGATGCTAAGATGTGGTACAATACTGTTGCTCCTGGTTATGTGCGTAGTCTCCAGGATATGATTTATTACTTCTCTGAAAAGATTTTCCTGCTCATAAGAAACGAGCTGCCTTACAGGAAATATTTAATTTTGTGCAAATTGACGAAGAGAGTATCCCATAAGCTTGGGGGGAGGCTTCTCCAATTTCTTAATGCTTTGCCTGATCATCCTCTTAAGAAAAATGAAATACTTGATATCTTCTATAATGGACTAACCGATGCTTCTAGGGGCTTCCTAGATAGTTGTGCTGGTTGTGTTTTCAGGGAACGAACTGTTGAACAATCTGAGGAATTATTGAATAATATATTGAAAAATTATGATGATTGGACTCTTCCTGAACCACCGCCTAAACCCACTCCGAAGAAGAGGGGTATCTTATATCTCAGTCCTGAAGATATGCAAGAGGCAAAGAAAAGAATGAAGGAAAAAGGTATTAAAGCAGAGGATGTTAAAAATTTACCTCCCATTGAAGAGATACATGGATTTGACACACCACCACCAAAGGTGGTAGAGGTAAATTCTTTAATGAAATTTGATGAAAGTGACATCCCTTACAATAAACATCCTAGTCAATGCCTTTATGACTTTGACAACTACATTACAAAACAAGATCACTTCAATGAAAATGTGATGAAACAATTGAAATACAACTCCAATATGATTGCTCGCTTGAGTGACTTGTTATTCAGAATTACTAATGATGTTAGAAGTGTAGGGAAACATGCTTCTATAGTTCAAACTCAACTAGAACAAGTTGCTAAATCTCAAAGAGAGTTGTTTGATGAAATGAATAATAATATGAATGACTTTGCTGTAAGAGTAGCAACTAGAGGAGGTAAAATGACTCAGGAACCACTTTATCCTGAGGGACACCATAAAAGAATTGAACAAGGTTCTCAAAGAATTAGCACTGATGCACCTAGTCCTTCTAAAAAGAAGAAGAAAAAGAAAAATGATAGGACTTTGCATACCTCTAGTGAACCTGAAGTAGGAAAACCTCCTGATAATAATGATGTTTCTATTTCTGATGCTGAAACTCAATCTGTTAATGAACACTCATCTAGTGACAATGAAAAGGATAATGATGATGTTCGTGAAGACACTCAACCAGACAATGATAAACAACCAGATAATGATGTTGAAATAGAACCAGCTGTTGATTTTGATAACCCACAACCTAAAAATAAAAGATATGATAAAAAATACTTTGTTGCTAGAAAACATGGAAGAGAAAGAGAACCATGGGTTAAAAAACCCATCCTCTTTCCACCTAAATCAACTAAGAAAAAAGATGACGAAGAATTTGAACGCTTTGCTGAAATGCTTAGGCCATTCTTTTTGCGCACTCGCTTGACTGATATTTTAAGGATGGCTCCTTATGCAAAATATATGAAAGACATCATCACTAGTAAGAGAAAAATACCTGAAGCTGAAATCTCCACCATGCTTGCTAATTATTCTTTTAAGGATGGAGTACCTAAAAACTTGGAGACCCAGGAATACCAACTATACCTTGCTCCATCAAAAGAAATTATGTTAAGACTGCTTTGTGTGATCTAGGAGCTGGTGTTAGTGTTATGCCCTTCTCCTTATATAAAAGACTTGATTTCAATAAACTCACACCTACTGAAATATTTTTGCAAATGGCTGACAAATCAACTGCCATACCTATCAGTATTTGTGAGGATATGCCCGTTGTTGTTGCAAATGTTACTATCTTAACTGACTTTGTTATACTTGAGATGCCCGAGGATGACAACATGTCGATTATCCTTGGTAGACCCTTTTTGAATACTGTAGGGGCTGTTATTGATTACAATAAAAGCAAGGTCACTTTTCATATCAATGGTAATGAACATACGGTGCACTTTCCGAAGAAACAATTCCAAGTGAATGGTATTAATGTTATTGAAAAATCTCCGACACTCACTATTGGAAGTTTTCAATTACCTCTACCTACTGCCAAAAAGAAATATGAAATGCTTATTGTTGGGGACATGCATATCCCCGTTGAGGTAACTTAGTGTTTTACGAAAGTTCTTTGGTTTCATGCTAATCGAAGGTGGTTGTTAATAAGACTTGATCAACCTTATTAATGGATCATTTTCGAGTGGTATGAAGTTGATGAATCTAGTAAGCACAACCTTTTGCTCCGAACTTTTATTTTCTGTTTTTCTTAGTTAAATAAAATACAATGCCATGCTTTGTCAGTTTTTTGAATTTCCCGTGCAATAAAAAAATGACCCAAAAATAAAAGTTCTCATAATGCCCTAAAAATTTAATATGATTTTTTTTCTAAATTTTTAGTACAAATAACATCAGAGGGGGGTGCAACAGGCGGGCACAACCCACCTGGGCGCGCCAGCAGCCCCAGGCGCGCCCTGGTGGGTTATGGTCCCCACGTGGGCCCCCTCACTTATCTCTTTAGCCCAGGTCATCTCCTACCTCTAGAAAAAATCACCATTGCTCTCTCTCTCTCGTGTTCTTGCTCTCAAACCCGTGGATTTCGATCTCTTTGCTCGAAGCTCTGTTTCCGAAACTGTTTTGGGGGATTGCTACTTGGTATGTGACTCCTCCATTGCTCCAATTAGTTTTTGCCTTAGTGGATTATATTTTTAATAATTAGCTACTCTTGGTGCTGCTGTAGATGAACTTGCATGTTGAATTCTTAGAGTTCTAAGTAGTTTGAATGCTCAATATAGCCTCTATGCCTCCTAATGAGTAGTTGCTATCAATCTTGTGAAGTTTTGTTGACAAAATTTTTGTGGACTAAAATTTTCTGAATTTTATTTATAGGAATAAGATGAGTTTCTTTAGGAAGTTTGCCTCCAAGAAAAGCGCTAAGGGAGTCATTGGGGAATCATCAGATAATGACCTCCATACTCAGAGGAGGGCGGAGGTGCGGCCGTGCGAATGGCCGCATAACCCTTTCATGGATGGAGCCGGGATCCGTCAAGAGTTCGCACAATTTGCTGCTAATGCCGGGCTTACCGACTTCATCACAGCTGAGTGTGAACAATACCATCTCCTTACAAATTCCTTTGTGAAATTTTTTCATTTTCTGAGTAGGAATAACCCCCCTGAGGTGCAGTTTAATTTATATGCTGAAACCCGTTAGATGCCACTCACTGATTTTTGCGATGTATGCTTGATCCCTTCTAACGGGGAAATAAGAGAGCTTAGACCCATAGAGTTTGAGGACTTTTATCGTACTTTGTCAGTGGAAGATGAGAGAGGCGTGTCGAGTGTCACTGCTAGTAGTTTGCAGTTTCCTTCTGTCCATTATTTTGCTCTATTCATTACTAAGTGTTTAATTGCTAGAGAGAAAGTCGGTGCACTCAGTGCTCCTGACTTCGCCATCTTACGCCGTGCACTATACGGCGATAACACCTTTAGCCTCGGGGCCATTATTGCACGTCGTCTGCACCTTAACAGAACCAAGGGAAAAATTCATGGCGGTATTTATGCTACTTGTTTAGCGAGACACTTTAACGTTCAGGTTCACCAACATGATTATAATTTACCCAAGGTTTATTTAGATCCCCAGGCGATGATGGATCACCAGTTTACTGATATTGATAATTCTATTAATAATATTCCTTACAACCTGGTTTTCAGTGTGGATTCCCGTGATATTATTCCATTGCGTGCACCTGCTTTGTTTGATTCTATTGCCAGGGGCGGATACAGGATCATGCTTGAGGACATTATTGCCTACCGGAACACCCAAGCAGAGGCAGAGGACGAGCCTCAGGAGTGGGATGCTCAGGTGCCCGCTCCACAGCACTTCGAGATGGGACCGGATGGCTACTACGAGTGGTGATTACCAAGTTGGCCAAAAGCCTAAGCTTGGGGAAGAACGTATTTCCACCGACATTATATTCATGTTCACACATTTTATTCAAGTTGTCGGTGTTCATTCTTTTTCATTGTATTATCCTTGTTAGATTTATTTTCTCGCTTTCTTCTTGTGTGTTTGAAAAAACTTTTAGAAAATCCAAAAAAAATGTTTCTTGCTTCTTCTTGGTTTTTCTTTCTAGTTTAGTTAGTTGTAGTCTTAAAAAGAAAACCCACAAAGATTTCCTTGTTCTTCTTTTGCTTGTTGGGAGCTTTGCCGTGTAAATAGTTTATCTCGTTTTTGTTTTTGTTTTTCTTTAATCTGCTTTCTTCAAGAAAAACTAAAAACTCCAAAAATATTTCAGTGTGTTTCTCTGAAATTCTTTTCTATTTTATTGAGTCATACCAAGGAGAAGACCACGATGAAAATGTTGAGTGGCTCTCATATGCATTTCTATTGATCTAATAAAGAGCCATATTACCTTGTCTTCTCCTTTTGAATAAAATGTTTGCAGATTCCAGCTTAGTCCACGGCACTCTTGCACTATTATTATTTTCATATCATTCCGTCAGGCAAGTGAAAGACAATAATGATGATATTTGATGAACTGGCCGTGGTAGAGAGAAACGGGTATGAACTCAACTTGTTCTGTTTTTGTATATATGTTTAACCTAGTATCCATGATTCAACATATTATGATCAAACATGTTTGCAATGACAATTAGAGATTATAGTTTCTCATGCCATGCTTAAGTAGGTAGGAGTGGATAATGATTTATCTTGGATGTCAACATGCATTAAAATGATTGTGATGTAGTATGATGATATGGTATCCTCCTCTGAATGTTTCAAGTGGCTTGACTTGGCACATGTTCATGCATGTAGTTGAATCAAAACCAACATAGCCTCTACGATATTTATGTTCATGGTGTCCATATCCTAATCATGCTAGTATTCAATGTTAATTATGCATAATGCATGTTCATGACCGTTTTTGCTCGCTAGCTGGCCGCTTCTCAACCTATTTGCTAGCCTTCGCCTGTACTAAGTGGGAATACTGCTTGTGCATCAAAATCCTAAAACCCATGCTATTGCAGATGAGTCCACCATATCTACCTATATGCGGTATTACCCTGCCGTTCTAAGTAAATTTGCATGTGCCACCTCTAAAAACATCAAATAAACTTTGGTTTTTGTGTGCCTGGATTGTTCAAAGAGCGACAGGGGGTAGTCGGTATCTTCCATGCTAAGCGGGTTATTCTCATGATGAGTGTTTATTCACTCATCCTTGAACGAGAGGGGCGGTAATAGGGATTCCCAGTCCCGAAATAAAAAATTGCAAATAATTAAAGAAAACTCCCCTAGGACTGATGTTGGTATGGACGGTACACGTGGATTCGGCTAGCCGTGGAGTGTGTTTGTTGGCGGAAGGGGGAGTAAACCTTTACTTTTATCGCTTGGGAACCGCCACTAATGTGTTTAGCATGGAAGATATCGATAACTTTTGGTCGTGACATAAACAGGAAGGGTGCGTTTCCCAAAATTACATTTATCTCTGTTTTAAAAATCTAAGCTCTGGCACCGCTGCAAATCCCTTCTTCCCTCTGCGAAGGTGATGTCTACTATGCAACTTGTTCTTGTAGACTGGTGTTGGGCCTCCAAGCGCAGAGTTTTGTAGGACAGTAGCAAATTTCTCTCAAGTGGATGACCTAAGGTTTATCAATCCGTGGGAGGCGTAGGATGAAGATGGTCTCTCTCGAACAACCCTGCAACCAAATAATAAAAAGTCTCTTGTGTCCCCAACACACCAAATACAAAGGTAAATTGTATAGGTGCACTAGTTCGGTGAAGAGATGGTGATACAAGTGTAGTAATGATAGTAGATATTGATTTTTGTAATAGGAACAATAAAAAACAGCAAGGTAGCAATTGATAAAACGGAGCACAAACGGTATTGCAATGCTTGAAAATGAGGCCTAGGGTCCATACTTTCTCTAGTGCAATCTCTCAACAATGCTAATATAATTGGATCATATAACCATCCCTCAATGTGGGATGAAGAATCACTCCAGAGTTCCTATCTAGCGGAGAACATCAGAAGAAATTGTTTGTAGGGTACGAAACCACCTCAAAGCTATTCTTTCCGATCAATCTATCCTAGAGTTCGTACTAAAATAACACCAAACTATTCTTTCCGATCGATCTATCAAGAGTTCATACTAAGATAACATCAAATAATTTCAGATTCATAATACTCAATCCAACACAAAGAACCTCAAAGAGTGCCCCAAGATTTCTACCGGAGAAACAAAGACAAGAACGTGCATCAACCCCTATGCATAGATTACCCCAATGTCACCTCGGGAATCCGTGAGTTGAGTGCCAAAACATATATCAAGTGAATCAGTATGATACCCAATTGTCACCACGGGTATTCATAGCAAGACATACATAAAGTGTTCTCAAATCCATAAAAGTATTCAATTCGATAAGAACGAAATCTCAAAGGGAAAACTCAATTCACAACAAGATAGAGAGGGGAAAACACCATATGATCCAACTATATTAACAAAGCCTATGATAAATCAAGATCATGACATCTCAAGAACAAGAGAGAGAGAGATTAAACACATAGCTACTAGTACAAACCCTCAGCCTCGAGGATGGACTACTCCCTCCTCATCATGGTGGCCGCCGGGATGATGAAGATGGCCACCGGTGATGATTTCCCCCTCCGACAGGGTGCCGGAACGGGGTCTAGATTGGTTTTTCATGGCTACAGAGGCTTGTGGCGGCAGAACTTCTGATCTAGGGTTATTTCTGATGGTTTTTCTATTTATAGGATTTTTCACCGTTGGAATCACGTGAAGATGGGCCTCGAGGTCAGCACAACCCACCTGGGTGCGCCTGGGCATCCTGGCGCGCCTAGGTGTCTTGTGCTCACCACCTTATGTTTCTCCCACGAGGCTTCTAGTGCCTCTTTTGTTTAAAAAAATCATCAAAAAGTTTCGTTGCATTTGAATAACTTTTATTTCTGCACAAAAAACAACACCACGGTAGTTCTGCTGAAAATAGTGTCAGTCCGGGTTAGTTCCATCCAAATCATACCAAAACCATATGAAATTATTGTAAACATGGCATGAATACTTCATAAATTATAGATACGTTGGAGACGTATCAGAAGGGACTATCTATTTAATTTTATGTTGAGTCATCACCTTCTCAAATAAGCGCCAGATCTGAGAGCACTATTGTCATCCTGATGCATTGTGCATAGTTAATGTTGGATGCATCATTACTAGATCTTTTCTACCATGAATTACCATGTTTAGTCACTGCTTGAACTTTGGAGGCGCTCTTCATTTATGGTTTGCGGTCTCAGAAAGGGCTAGCGAGATACCATTGTTGTCATATTATATCACGGTTGTTTTGACAAAGTGTTATTATTTTAGATATTTTATTATTGCTCGCTAGTTGCTTATGCCATTGATATGAGTTAATATAATTTCTAAGAGTTATTGTTGACATGGTTAGTCATTATCTTTGCTGAAAACCTGGGTGCTACTTAAGCTTATTTATGTAAACAAGAACAGAAGAGTTCGTAAAAGTTTTTCCTTTTCACTTTCAGTTTGTCAACTGAATTGCTTGAGGACAAGCAAGGGTTTAAGCTTGAAGGAGTTGATACGTCTTCGTCGTATCTACTTTTCCTAACGCTTTTGCTCTTGTTTTGGACTCTTATTTGCATGCTTTGAATGAAACTACCCGAACTGACGTTGTTTTTAGCATAATTGCAATGGTGTTGTTTTTGTGCAGAAATAAAAGTTCTCGGAATGGAATGAAACTTTTTGGAGCTTTATTTTACAATAAAAGAAAAATACTGGAGCCAAGAACCATCGAAGGGCCCCCCCCTGGGTGAGCACAACCCACCAGGGTGTGCCCCCCTCCAGGCGCGCCCAAGTGGGTTGTGCCCACCTGGTGGCCCCGCAGACCATGACTCCGACTCCTTAAATACCTATATTTGGAGAAAAAAATCAGGGTGAAAGAACTATCGCTTTTCACGATACGGAGCCACCGCCACCTCCTGTTCTTCATCAGTAGGCTAGATTTGGAGCCCGTTTGGGGCTCCGGAGAGGGGGATCTTTGGTCTTCGTCATCATCAACCCTTCTCCATCGCCAATTCCATGATGCTCCCCACCAGGAATGAGTAATTCCTTCGTAGGCTCGCTGGTCGGTGAGGAGTTGGATGAGATTCATCATGTAATCGAGTTAGTTTTGTTAGGGCTTGATCCCTAGTATCCACTATGTTCTGAGATTGATGTTGTTATGACTTTGCCATGCTTAATGCTTGTCAGTAGGGCCTGAGTGACATGATTTTAGATCTGTACCGTTTATATTTTCACCATTATATCTATGTTCTAGACCCGATCTTGCAAGTCATATTCACCTATTACGTGTTATGATCCGTAAACCCCGGAGTGACAATAGTCGGGATACTTTCCGGTGATGACCGTAGTTTGAGGAGTTCATGTATTCACTATGTGTTAATGCTTTGTTCCGGTTCTCTATTAAAAAGATGCCTTAATATCCCTTAGTTTCCTTATGGACCCTGCTGCCACGGGAGGGTAGGACAAAAGATGTCATGCAAGTTCTTTTCATAAGCACGTATGACTATTTACGGAATACATGCCTACATTATATTTATGAACTGGAGCTAGTTTTGTATAGCCCTAGGTTATGACTGTTATACGATGAATATCATCCAACGAATTCACCGATCCAATGCAAACGAATTTTCCACGTATTGTTCTTGCTAAGTCACTACTGCTGCTGCTACTGTTACACTCACTACAAAATTATTGCCATCACTATTACTGTTACTGCTACTATTATCATTGCTATCAAAACTATCATATTATTGTGCTACTGATCACTTTGCTAGAGATAATTAATCTCCAGCTGTGGTTGAATTGACAACTCAGCTGCTAATACTTACAAAAATTCTTTGGCTCCCCTTGTGTCGAATCTATAAATTTGGGTTGAATACTCTACCCTCGAAAATTATTGCGATCCCCTATACTTGTGGGTTATCAGTTACACATTGTGTCCTTCGTCCCTTGTTCCCAATTGATCCAAGATCCACAACTCGGGACCCCCTACCCAAGATTCACCGGTTTTGACACCGACATTGGTGCTTTCATTGAGAGTTCCACTGTCGGATCACCATAGGATCAATGGCTCACGAGATCATCAGAGATGGCATCAACACCGGGGATATCTTCATCCCCAGCCAGCTTTTCGCGCTCGATAGCATCGTTCTGCATGCCAACTCGACCGGTCATCTCGACCAGGTCGACAGCTTCGCCCCTGAGCACCAGATCACCGGCTTCTCAGCCTTGCCTGAGGCGCCCGAAAGCCCTGAAGCTTCGACTTTGGGATCTCTTCTCGATCCGATCTCTGGATCGACCTTCGACTCGCACCGGGCTTCAAGCCTAGATGCGACCACTGTGTCCGAAGACCAGGAGTCAACCCTGGCCGGACTCACTTCCCCTACCTCAGATCTGGCTTTGGGCCGTGACGCAACTTCGATGTCCGAAGACCGGGAGTCGGCCCTGGTCGGACTCGCCCTTCACCCCACCATACCGGAGGTTGACTCCAAAGAAATCCCAGATGCCGACCCGACTGGTCTGTCCCTTTTGAGTGAGATGCTAGATCAGATCCATGCGATGAACACCATGGATGACCCATCCTCGACCTATGCTCGACTCGGTCTTGAGGCGGGCCACAGGGAATTTTACGCCCCACCCACCACCCACTTATGAGCCACTGTCGAAGACTTAACTGACATGCTGGACTAAGCCTCTGAGGAGGCCGAAGACATGGACGAAGATGTCGAAGCAATGGCCCACTGATACGTCTCCAACGTATCTATAATTTTTGATTGTTCTATGCTGTTATATTATCATTCTTGGATGTTTTATATTCATTTTATAGCAACTTTATATCATTTTTTGGGACTAACCTATTGACATAGTGCCTAGTGCCAGTTGCAGTTTTTCGCTTGTTTTTTACTTCGAAGAATATCCATATCAAACGGAGTCCAAACGCAGCGAAACATTTTGGAGTTTTTTTTTCTGCCCAGAAGACAACTTGGGAGCCACAAGACACCAGGGCGCGCCAGAGGCCCTTGGCGCGCCCATGTGGGTAGTGGGGCCCACAGGAGTCCTTTCCACCGTCTCTCAGCTCTATAAATACCCAAATATTCCAGAAACCCTATGGGAGTCGACGAAACACAATTCCAACCGCTGCAAGTTCCAGAACCACGAGATCCAATCTAGAGCCCAATTCTGGCACCTTGCTGGAAGGGAACACGACCAGGGAGGGGCATCATCCTCATTGGTGCTCCTCCGATGATGCGTGAGTAGGTTACCACAGACCTACGGGTTCGTAGGCAGTAGCTAGATGGCTTCTTCTCTCTTTTTGATTATCAATACAATGTTCTCCTCGATGTTCTTGGAGATCTATTTGATGTAATGACTTTTTGCAGTGTGTTTGTTGGGATCCGATGAATTGCGAGTTTATGATGAGTTCTATCTATGAATATTATTTTAGTCTTCTTTGATCTCTTATATGCATGATTGTTATAGCCTCGTATTTCTTCTCGGAAACTTTGGTTCGGTTTGGCCAACTAGATTGATTTTTCTTGCAATGGGAAGAGGTGCTTTGCGATGGGTTCGATCTTGCGGTGTCCTCGCCCAGTGATAGAAGGGGTAGCGAGGCACACATGTATCATTTCTATTAAGGATAAAAAGATGGGGTCTATTCCTACATGAATAGATCTTGTCTACATCATGTCATCATTCTTATTGCATTACTCCGTTTCTCCATGAACTTAATACACTAGATGCATGCTGGATAGCGGTCTATGTGTGGAGTAATAGTAGTAGATGCAGGCATGAGTCGGTCTACTAATCTTGGACGTGATGACTATATACATGATCATTGCCTTGGATATCGTCATAATTATTTGCTCTTCTATCAATTGCCCAACAGTAATTTGTTTACCCACCGTACGCTATTTTCTCGAGAGAAGCCACTAGTGAAATCTACAGCCCCCGGGTCTATCTTTTATATATTGTTTTCAGATCTATTATTCCAAAAACCCAAAAATACCTTGCTGCACTTTTTCTTTATTTATTTTATTTTGTGCTTTTGTCAGATCTATTTATTCAATCTCATACAATTTAATCTATCTTAATACAAAGGAGGGATTGACAACCCCTGTTACACATTGGGTTGCAAGTATTTGTTATTTGTGTGCAGGTACTGTTTACATAGTGTTGCTTGGTTCTCCTACTGGATTGATAACCTTGGTTTCATAAGTTAGGGAAATACTTGCCGTTGCTATGCTGCATCATCCTCTCCTCCTCGTTGAAATACCAACGCAGATACAAGCAATCAGGAAGAATTTCTGGCGCCGTTGCCGGGGAGACATCATCAACATCTATTAGGTACACAATCACAAATCTCATCTTCTTATAATTTACTTTATTTGCCATTTGCCTCTCGTTTTAATCTCGCCCACTTCACAAGAATATTTGCCTTCTTTTTTGTTCGCCTTTTTCTCGCTAGATCTGTAGTTTGCTTGTTTGCCCCTTTGAACCTGTCAGCATAAGTGACTTTGGTATGGCAGAAACAGATGATGCCAGAACTCCTAAAATTGGACGTTCTGATAATCGGGATGCTAAAAATTTTGTCTTGGGACAATGGAATATTATAGGAAAAGAAACCATCCAAGAATTCTTTAATTGTGTTGGAACATTGACTTGTGATGATACTGCTATACTTAAAAGAACCAAAACTTATGCAGAAGCTATCTCAGCACTAGTTCTAAAACTTGAGAATAGATTTATCCATACTCATCCTACCTTGCAAAGATTGTTTTATGAATTACCCAGAGCCAAAAAGATAGCCACCCTTGTCTTAATGAATGAATTTGATCACATAGTGCAGGAAGCTAGGGAGACCTTCGATTCTTATGGTATGAAC
This sequence comes from Thinopyrum elongatum, assembly GCA_011799875.1. Taxonomy (NCBI): domain Eukaryota; kingdom Viridiplantae; phylum Streptophyta; class Magnoliopsida; order Poales; family Poaceae; genus Thinopyrum; species Thinopyrum elongatum. Next base: position 10,781,835 of record CM022298.1, on the reverse strand, counting down.
CGTGAAAAACGGGTGATCGATGAGATTCTTTACAATAGTAATTATGTTTTACAACATTTGCTTGGATCGTAGCCGGTAATCAAAGGGGATTTGCAAATGAACAACTTGATAGTGCTAAAATTTCTATGGATAATATGTTTCAAGTTATATTTGAGAAGCCTCCTACAAAAACACATTTATGGAAATTAAGAACAAAGATGACAATACTTGAATCTATGCATTATGCCTAGCTAGGGGCATAAAACAATAGCGCTTGTTGGGAGGCAACCCAATGAACAAAATTTATTTTTTCTCTTTTTCTTTCTATTTTTGTGAGTTCACACAATTATGCCTCTGTTATTATTGTGTTTTTTACATTTTAGTTAGTGTTTGTGCCAAGTTAAGCCTTTAGGATAGCTTTGGGTGATAGTTGATTTGATCCTGTTGAAAAACAGAAACTTTTGCGTCCAGTAGCAGAATTATTAATATTCACAGAAGCGACAAAAAATTCTGAATTTTTTACACAAGATTTATATACAAAGTTTCTATGTTTCCCTAATTGTTCAGAATTTTTGGAGTTACAGAATTATGAGTAAAATTGGAGTCTTTACAGACTGTTCTGTTTTTGACAAATTCTGTTTTCGTTGCATTATGTGCTTATTTTGATGAATCTATGGATTGTATCGGGGGATATAAGCCATGGCAAAGTTAGAATACAGTAGGTCTAATGCAATAACAAAATATGAATGGGTTTGCAATAGTTCTTAAATCAAAGATTGGTATTGTTATACTAACGGATCTCACGAAGGTTTTGTTAAGTTTTGTGTGATTGAAGTTTTCAAGTTTTGGGTGAGATCTTGATGGATGGAGAAATAAGGACTGATAAGAGCCTAATCTTGGGGATGCCCATGGAACCCCAAGGTAATATTCAAGGAGAACCAAGCAATTAAGCTTGGGGATGCCCCGGAAGGCATCCCCTCTTTCTTCTAACAACCATCGGTAATTTTACTTGGAGCTATATTTTTATTCGTCACATATCATGAGTTTTGCTTGGAGCGTCTTGTATTATATGAGTCTTTGTTTGTTTTGCTTTTTAGTTTGTCGCAATCATCCTTGCTGGACACACCTATTTGAGAAAGTCATAATGATGCTATGTTTTGTTAGAATTGCTCTATGTGCTTCACTTAATTTTTTTGAGCTATGGAATTACTCTAGTTCTTCAGTTATATATTTTTGAGCATGGTGGTGCTTTATATTTTGAAGAAATATCCTCTCATGCTTCACTTAGATTATTTTGAGAGTTAGTAGAATTTTGAAGAAATTCTCTCATGCTTCACTTATATTATTTTGAGAGAAGGAAAAAATTATTTATGCTCATGTTCTTAAATTAATTTGAGATCTTGTTAAAGGCAATGGTAATATATTAATCTAGTCCGAAAGTGATACATATCCAAGAGGGATATAATAAAAGCTTTCATGAAAGATCAATGCACAAAATAAACTTGATTCTTTCTAATAGTTTTGAGATATAATGATAGTAATATGTGAGTCATGTTGGTGAGTAATTATGGTTTAGTAAGAATATTGGTGTTAAGGTTTGTGATTCCCTATGCAAGCACAAAAGTCAATTGTTATGCAATGAAATTACATCCTACTTGTGGTGCATTATTCGGTGTTAGTTATGCTTAATGCTCGTTTATGAGAATTCTCGCTTTTTGGTTGGTTGCTTCTCAATCTATTTGCTAGCCTTTCCTTGTACTAAGTGGGAATACTACTTGTGCATCCAAAATCCTTAAACCAAGTTGTGCCATATGAGTCCACCATACCTACCTATATGCGGTATTTCCGTGTCGTTCCAAGTAAATTTGTATGTGCCAACTCTAATTTTCAAAATGAATTTCCTTTTTGTGTGCCTGTACCGCTCATGAAGCAGCAGGGGGTGGCCAATATTTTCCCATGCTAGATGTGTTATTCTCAAGATGAGTGTTTATTCACTTGTCATTGCATGAGAGTGTGGCGGTAATAGGGATTCCTAGTCCCGAAATAAAAAAGAAATTTACTTTATGTTGTCAAATAATAAATTCCTTGGAAAGTGTTGGTATGGAAGGCACCCGTGGATACGGCTAGCCATGGATTGTGAAAGAATGGTGGAAAAAGGAATAAACTTTATTTTATGTTTGGGAACCACCTATGATGTATCTAGCATGGAAAGTATTGGGAATTCTCGGTCGTTTTTGTTGACAGGAAAATCATGCCTCTCAAAATATTTTATCTCAAAATTTAAGTTTTGAGCTCTGGCACCTCTACAAATCTCTGCTTCCCTCTGTGAAGGGCCTTGATTGCTTGTATCTGCGTTGGTATTTCCCCGAAGAGAAGAGGATGATGCAGCACAGCAACGGTAAGTATTTCCCTCAGTTATGAAACCAAGGATATCAATCCAGAAGGAGAACCAAGCAACACTATGTAAACAGTACCTGCACACAAAGAACAAATACTTGCAACCCAACGTGTAAGAGGGGTTGTCAATCCCTCCACGATAAAAACATAGGTAAAATTGTGTGATATTGGATAAATAGATCTAGCAAAAACACGAAATAAAATAAGTAAAAAAAAGTGCAGCAAGGTATTTTTGGGTTATTGAAATAATAGATCTGAAAACAATATGATAAAAGATAGACCTGGGGGCTGTAGATTTCACTAGTGGCTTCTCTCGAGAAAATAGCATACGCTGGGTAAACAAATTACTGTTGGACAATTGATAGAAGAGAAAATAATTATGATGATATCCAAGGCAATGATCATGTATATAGGCATCATGGCCAATATTAGTAGACCGACTCCTGCCTGCATCTAGTATTATTACTCCACACATCGACCGCTATCCAGCATGCATCTAGTGTATTAAGTTCATGGAGAAACGGAGTAATGCAATAAGCACGATGACATGATGTAGAAAAGATCTATTCATGTAGGAATAGACCCCATCTTTTTATCCTTAATAGCAATGATACATGCGTGCCTCGCTACCCCTTCTGTCACTGGGTGAGGACACCACAAGATCAAACCCATCACAAAGCACCTCTTCCCATTGCAAGAAAAATCAATCTAGTTGGCCAAACCAAACCAAAGTTTCGGAGAAGAAATACGAGGCTATAACAATCATGCATATAAGAGATCAAAGAAAACTCAAATAATATTCATAGATAGATATGATCATAAACTCACACTTCATCGGATCCCAACAAACACACCGCAAAAAGTCATTACATCAAATAGATCTCCAAGAACATCAAGGAGAACATTGTATTGCGAATCAAAAAGAGAGAAGAAGCCATCTAGCTACTGCCTATGGACCCATATGTCTATGGTGAAATACTCACGCATCATCGGCGGAGCACCAATGAGGATGATGAACCCCTCCGTGATCTTGTTCCCCTCCGACAGAGTGCCGGAATAGGGCTCTAGATTGGATCTCGTGGTTCTGGAACTTGCGGTGGCTGGAATTGTGTTTCGATGACTCCCCTAGGGTTTCTGGAATATCTGAGTATTTATTGAGCTGAGAGGCGTCGGAGGAGACCTCCATGGGCCCCACCACCCCTGGCGCGCCTAGTGGGTGGTGGGCCCCATGGGCCTCCCCTTGTTCACTTTCTTGGCTCCCAAGTTGTCTTCTCGGCTGAAAAAAATCTCCAAAAAGTTTCACTGTGTTTGGACTCTGTTTGATATGGATATTCTGCGAAGTAAAAAACAAGCAAAAAACAGCAACTAGCACTGGGCACTATGTTAATAGGTTAGTCCCAAAAAATGATTTAAAGTTTCTATAAAATGAATATAAAACATCCAAGAATGATAATATAACAACATGGAACAATAAAAAATTATAGATACGTTGGAGACGTATCAGCATCCCCAGGCTTAATTCTTGCTCGTCCTCGAGTAGGTAAATGATAAAAATAGAATTTTTGATGTGGAATGCTGCCTAACATGTTCATCACATATTCTTTTCTTTTGTAGCATGGACATTTGTACTTTTAGATGGTTCAAAGCAATAGTCTATAATTGACATGAAGACTTCAATACTCAAGCATATCAACAAGCAACCATGTCTTTCAAAATATCAACACTAAAGAAAGCTATCCCTAGCCCATCATGCTCAATCATTGATCTATTCACGAAACACACTCGAATATTAGCTACATCCAATGCACAAGTATGATCATAGTGCTCCCTAGTTGGTGCTTTATAAGAGAAGATGGAGACTCAAATACAAATAAAAATTGCATAAAAGTAAATAGATAGGCCCTTCGCAGAGGGAAGGAGAGATTTGTAGAGTTGCCAGAGCTCAAACCTTAAATTGAGAGATAAAATATTTTGAGAGGCATGCTTTTCCCGTCAACGAAAATGACCGAGTAGTTCCCAATACTTTCCATGCTAGATACATCATAGGCGGTTCCCAAACATAAAATAAAGTTTATTCCTTTTTCCACCATTCTTTCACAATCCATGGCTAGCCGTATCCATGGGTGCCTTCCATACCAACACTTTCCAAGGAATTTATTATTTGACAACATAAAGTAAATTTCTTTTTCATTTCGGGACTGGGCATCCCTATTACCCCCACACTCTCGTGCAATGACAAGTGAATAAACACTCATCTTGAGAATAACACATCTAGCATGGAAAAATATTGGCCACCCTCTACCGCTTCATGAGCGGTACGGGCACACAAAAAGGAAATTCATTTTGAAAATTAGAGTTGGCACATACAAATTTACTTAGAACGACAGGGAAATACCGCATATAGGTAGGTATGGTGGACTCATATGGCATAAGTGGGTTTATGGATATTGGATGCACTAGTAGTATTCCCACTTAGTACAAGGAAAGGCTAGATAATAGATTGAGAAGCAACCAACCAAGAAACGAAAATTCTCATAAATGAGCATTAAGCATAACTAACACCGAATAATGCAGCACGAGTAGGATGTAATTTCATTGCATAACTATTGACTTTCGTGCTTGCATAGGGAATCACAAAACTTAACACCAGTATTCTTACTAAAGCATAATTACTCACCAACATGACTCACATATTACTATCATGATATCTCAAAAGTATTACAAAGAATCAAGTTTATTTTGTCCAATGATCTTCATGAAAGTTTTTATTATATCATTCTTGAATATCTATCACTTTGGGACAAATTTCATATATTGCAATTGCTTTTGACTAGCTCAAACAAATTTAAGTGAAGAACATGAGCATAAAAATTTTCATCTCTAAAAATAATATAAGTGAAGCATGAGAGAATTTCTTCAAAATTCTACTAACTCTCAAATTAATCTAAGTGAAGCATGAGAGCATTTCTTCAAAATTAAAGCACATCATGCTCAAAAAGATATACGTGAAGCACTAGAGCAATTCCATAGCTCAAAAAAATTTAAGTGAAGCACATAGAGCAATTCAAACAAATCATAGAATAATTATTGCTCTCTCAAATAGGTGTGTCTAGCAAGGATGATTGCGACCAACTAAAAACCAAAACAAGCAAAGACTCATAAAATAGAAGACGCACCAAGCAAAACTCATGATATGTGACGAATAAAAATATAGCTCCAAGTAAAATTACTGATGGTTGTTAGAAGAAATAGGGGATGCCTTCCGGGGCATCCCCAAGCTTAGGATCTTTTAACTCCTTATTCCTTCATCCATCGAGATCTCACCCAAAACTTGAAAACTTCAATCACACAAAACTTAACAAAACCTTTGTGAGATCAGTTAGTATAAGAAAACTAATCTTTGCTTTAAGTACTGTTGAAAACCCATTCATATTTTGTTATTGCATTATACCTACTTTATCCTAACTTTACCATGGCTTATACCCCCCGATACAATCCATAGATTCATCAAAATAAGCACACAATGCAAAGAAAACAGAATCTGTCAAAAAGAGAACAGTCTGTAAAGACTCGAATTTTACTCAAACTTATGTAACTCCACAAATTCTGAACAATTAGGAAAACAGAGACAATTTGTATATCAATCATATGTAAAAAATTCAGAATTTTTCGTTGCATGTGTGAATTTTAACAATTCTGTTACTGGACGCAAAAGTTTCTGTTTTTCAACAGGATCAAATCAACTATCACCCAAAGCTATCCTAAAGGCTTAACTTGGCACAAACACTAATTGAAACCAAAAAATCACAATCATAACAGAGGCATAATTGTGCAAATACTCAAGAATAGAAAGAAAAAGGCAAAAATAAATTTTATTCATTCGGTTGCCTCCCAACAAGCGCTATCGTTTTATGCCCCTAGCTAGGCATAATGCATAGATTCAACTATTGTCATCTTTCTTCTTATTTTCTATAGATGTGTTTTTGTAGGAGGTTTCTCAAATATAACTTGAAACATATTGTCCATAGAAATTTTAGCATTATCAAGTTGTCCATCTTTATATCTGATGCGGCTTGAAACTGCGTCGGTATTTCCCCAAAGAGGAAGGAATGATGTAGTACAACTACGGTAGGTATTTCCCTCAGTTATGAAACCAAGGTATCAATCCAGTAGGAGAACCAAGCAGCACTATATAAACGGTACCTGCACACAAAGAACAAATCCTCGCAACCCAATGCGTAAGAGGGGTTGTCAATCCCTCCTCGGTAAAAAGATAGATTGGTTTGTATGTGTTTGGATAAATAGATCTGAATAAAACGCGAAATAAAAGATGCAAATAAAAAGTGCAGCAAAGTATTTTTGGGTTTTTGGAATAAAATACCTGAAAACAAATGCGGCAAAAAATAGATCGGAAAGCATTATGATAAAAGATAGACCCGGGGGCCATAGATTTCAGTAGTGCCTTCTCTCGAGAAAATAGCACACGGTGGGTAAACAAATTACTGTTGGCCAATTGATAGAAGATCGAATAATTATGACGATATCCAAGGCAATGATAATATATAGGCATCACGTCCAAGATTAGTAGACCGACTCCTGCCTGCATCTACTACTATTATTCCACACATCGACCGCTATCCAGCATGCATCTAGTGTATTAAGTTCATGGAGAAACGGAGTAATGCAATAAGAACGATGACATGATGTAGACAAGATCTATTCATGTAGGAATAGACCCCATCTTGTTATCCTTAATAGCACGATACATGCGTGCCTCGCTGCCCCTTCTATCATTGGGAGAGGACACCATAAGATCGAACCCATCACAAAGCACCTCTTCCCATGGTAAGAAATATCGATCTAGTCGGACAAACTAAAGCAAAGATTCGAAGAAGAAATACGAGGCTATAAATAATCATGCATATAAAAGATCATAGAAAACTCAAATAATATTCATGGATATAGATCTGATCATAAACTCAAAGTTCATCGGATCCCAACAAACACACCGCAAAAAGCTTTACATCAAATAGATCTCCAAGAGACCATTGTATTGAGAAGCAAAAAGAGAGAAGAAGCCATCTAGCTACTGCCTACGGACCCTTAGGTCTATGGTGGACTACTCACGCATCATCGGAGAGGCACCAATGAGGATGATGAACCCCTCCGTGATGGTGTTAGATTGGATCTCGTGGTTCTGGAACTTGCGGCCGCATGAATTGTGTTTCGTCGAATCCCCTAGGGTTTCTAGAATTTTTGGGAATTTATATGGTGAAGAGGCAGTGCAGGAGATCCCCGTGGGCCCCACAACCCACCAGGGCGCGCCTGGGCTCCTGGGCACGCCCTGGGTACTCGTGGTCCCCACGGGCCTCCTCCTAGGTGCTTTCTTGGCTCCCAAGGTGTCTTCTTGTCCAAAAAAAATCTCCAAAATTTTTCGCTGCGTTTGGACTCCATTTGGTACTGATATTCTGCGAAGTAAAAAAAAGCAAAAAACAACAACTGGCACTGGGCACTATGTCAATAGGTTAGTCACAAAAAATGATATAAAGTTGCTATAAAATGATTGTAAAACATCCAAGATTGATAATATAACAGCATGGAGCAAGCAAAAAATATAGATACGTTCCCCAAGCTTGTGTAAAACATTCAGAATTTTTTGTCGCTTCTGTGAATTAAACAATAATGTTATTGGACGCAAAAGTTTCTGTTTTTCAACAAGATGAAATCAACTATCACCAAAGCTATCCCAAAGGCTTCACTTGGCACAAACCCTAAATAAAACATTAAAAACACAATCATAACAGAGGCATAATTGTGCAAACACTCAAGAACAGAAAGAAAAAGGAAAAAATAAATTTTATTCATTGGGTTGCCTCCCAACAAGCGCTATCGTTTTATGCCCCTAGCTAGGCATAATTAATATATTCAAGTATTGTCATCTTTAGTTTTTGATCCATAGGATGCCCTCATGATTGATTCATATGGTAGCTTAATTCTTGTTCTAGGGAAGTGTTCCATACCCTTTCTTAGTGGAAATTGAAATTTAATATTGCCTTCTTTCATATCAATCATGGTACCAATAGTACGTAAAAACAGTCTACCAAGTATAATTGGACAAGACGGATTGCAATCAATATTAAGAACAATAAAGTATATGGGCACATAGTTCCTATTTGCAAGAATAATAACATCATTAATTCTTCCTAAAAGATTTTTAATAGTAGAATCCGCCAAGTGCAAATTAAGAGAACATTCTTCAATATCGGTAAGACAAAGCACATCACATAAAGATTTCGGAATTGTGGAAACACTAGCACCCAAATCACATAAAGCAAAGCACTCATAATTTTTAATCTTGACTTTAATTTAGGTTCCCATTCATCATGTAATTTTCTATGAATTGAAATCTCTAACTCCAATTTTTCATCTAAAGCTTTCATCATGGCATCTACGATATGTTTAGTTAAAGCTTTATTTTGTTCATAAGCATGGGGTAAATTTATCATGGATTGCAACAAAGAAATACATTCAATCAAAGAGCAATTATCATAATTAAAGTCTTTGTAATCCAAAAGAGTGGGCACATCACTAGTTAAAGTTTTGACCTCTCCAAACCCACTTTTATCAATTTTTTCATCAAGATTTTCACCCTCCGAATTATTGGGACGCCCTCTAGCTAAAATTGACTCTTCTTCAGTCCCTTTATCATCAATTTTAATTTTACTAAACAAGGAATCAATAGAAGAAACAACAGTCACTTTAAGATCTTCATCATTTTCATGAAAGCAATTGCTAGAAAATGCTCTTTCAAAAAATTCTCTTTTAGCTCTAAGCATAGCGGTTCTTTTCTTAGTTTCATCCATAGAAACATATATAGCTTTAATAGATTCGTTAATATCAACCTTGGGTGGAAATTTTTTAATCTTGAGATTTTCTACATCATGAGAAATTCTATCAATGCTTCTATACATATCATCAATCCTATTCAACTTTTCTACTATCTTAGTATTGAAATCTTTTTGATCATTGATAAATTATTTAATATTATTCTCAAGAGCAGGGGAGTTCCAATTATTATTGTAAGAGGAATTACCATAGGAATTACCGTAATTATTAGAGGAATTTCCAGGAAAAGGCCTAGGATTAAAATTACCTCTATCAGCATTGTTATTGAAATTGTTTCGCGAGACAAAATTCACATCTACGGGATCACTATTTTGCTCAATCAAAGTAGACAAAGGCACATCATTAAGATCAATAGGAGCACTTTTACTAGCAACCAATTTCATAAGAGCATCAACTTTTTCACTCAAAGTACAAATTTCTTCAACCAAATTAACTTTTTTACTAGTAGGTGCTCTTTCGGTATGCCATTGTGAAATTTTTTCCATGATATTATCTACAAATTTAGTAGCTTCACCCAAAGTAATTTCCTTAAAAGTACCACCAGTGGCGGAATCTAAAAGATTTCTTTAATCCTGCAAAAAAATTTGTATGTCATCCAAAGATTTAAACCATGAGTAGGACAATTTCTTAGCATCAATTTCATTCTTTCCCAAGATTGTGCAACATGTTCATGCTCAAGTTGCTTAAAATTCATGATTTGAGTTCTAAGGGAAATAATTTTTGCGGGTGGAAAATACTTAGTAATAAAAGCATCTTTGCACTTATCCCAAGAATTGATACTATTCCAAGGCAAAGAAAACTAAATTTTTGCACGATCCCGCAAGGAGAAAGGAAATAATTTCAACTTCACAATATCATTATCCACATCTTTTTTATTTTGCATATCACACAATTATACGAATGTGTTTAGATGGGACGCGGCATCCTCATTAGGAGTACCGGAAAATTGATCTTTCATAACAAGATTCAACAAAGCGACATTAATATCACAAGATTCCGCACTAGTGGCGGGAGGAGTAATCGGAGTATTAATAAAATAATTGTTATTGCTGTTGGAAAAATCACACAACTTGGTGTTTTCTTGAGACATCGTGACTACGCAAACAAGATTGCAAAAAAAAAAGATCTTACAAGAAAAAGGCGAACGAAAAAGAGAAGGCAAATAAAACGGCAAATTTTGTTAAGTGGGGAGATGAAAACAAGAGGCAAATGGAAAATAATGTAAATTACAAGGAGATGAGATTTGTGATTAGGAACCTGATAGATGTTGATGATGTCTCCCCGACAACGGTGCCAGAAATTCCTTTTGATGTGGCATGAAACTGCGTCGGTATTTCCCCAAAGAGGAAGGGATGATGCAGTACAGCTACGGTAGGTATTTCCCTCGGTTATGAAACCAAGGTATCAATCCAGTAGGAGAACCAAGCATCACTATGTAAACGGTACTTGCACACAAAGAACAAATCCTCGCAACCCAACGCGTAAGAGGGGTTGTCAATCCCTCCTCGGTAAAAGATAGATTGGTTTGTATGTGTTTGGATAAATAGATCTGAATAAAATGTGAAATAAAAGATGCACATAAAAAGTGTAGCAAAGTATTTTTGGGTTTTTGGAATAATAGATCTGAAAACAAATGCGGCAAAAAAAAAGATCGGAAAGCAATATGATAAAAGATAGACCCGGGAGCCGTAGATTTCACTAGTGGCTTCTCTCGAGAAAATAGCACACGGTGGGTAAACAAATTACTTTTGGGCAATTGATAGAAGATCGAATAATTATGACGATATCCAAGGCAATGATCAATATATAGGCATCACGTCCAAGATTAGTAGACCGACTCCTGCCTGCATCTACTACTATAACTCCACACATCGACCGCTATCCAGCATGCATCTAGTGTATTAAGTTCATGGAGAAATGGTGTAATGCAATAAGAATGATGACATGATGTAGACAAGATCTATTCATGTAGGAATAGACCCCATCTTGTTATCCTTAATAGCAATGATACATTCGTGCGTCGCTGCCCCTTCAGTCACTGGGAGAGGACACCACAAGATCGAACCCATCACAAAGCACCTCTTCCCATGGCAAGAAAAATCGATCTAGTCGGCCTAACTAAAGCAAAGATTCGAAGAAGAAATACGAGGCTATAAATAATCATGCATATAAGAGATCAAAGAAAACTCAAATAATATTCATGGATATAGATCTGATCATAGACTCAAAGTTCATCGGATCCCAACAAACACACCGCAAAAAGGTTTACATCAAATAGATCTCCAAGAGACCATTGTATTGAGAAGCAAAAAGAGAGAAGAAGGCATCTCGCTACTGCCTACGGACCCTTAGGTCTATGGTGGACTACTCACGCATCATCGGAGAGGCACCGATGAGGATGATGAACCCCTCCGTGATGGTGTTAGATTCGATCTCGTGGTTCTGGAAGTTGCGGCGGCTGTAATTGTGTTTCGTCGACTCCCCTAGAGTTTCTGGAATATTTGGGAATTTATAGGGTGAAGAGGTGGTGCAGGAGACCCCCGTGGGCCCCACAACCCACCAGGGCATACCTGGGCTCCTAGGTGCATCCTCGTGTCTTGTGGTCCCCACGGGCCTCCTCCTAGGTGCTTTCTTGGCCCCCAAGGTGTCTTCTGGTCCAAAAAAAATCTCCAAAAAGTTTCACTGCGTTTGGACTCTGTTTTGTACTGATATTCTGTGAAGTAAAAGTCAAGCAAAAAACAGCAACTAGCATTGGCCACTATGTCAATAGTTTAGTCCAAAAAAATGATATAAACTTGCTATAAAATGATTGTAAAACATCGAAGATTGATAATATAACAACATGGAACAAGCAAAAATTATAGATACATTGGAGACGTATCAATATCCCCTTTGATTCCCAACTACAATCCATAAATATTGTTGATTAACATTATTAAAAACTTGTTCGATCACATCCAAAACGGGAATTTCCTTTGTAAGGTTCTCACAAAAAAATTGATTATTTCCAAGCAAATGTCTTAACACATAATCACTACTATAAAGGATCTCATCTATTACCGATTTTTCACGATTCATGCCATAAAAATAAAAAATTTCCCAAGCTTCCCGTACTATGTGATCAAATTCATTCATAAGAACAAGGGTGGCTAACTTTTTAGCTTTCAGATCCTTTATAATGGGTAGCTCATAAAACAATCTTTGCAAGGTAGGATGAGTACGAATAAATCTATTTTCAAGTTTCAGAACTAGTGCTGAAATAGCTTCCGCGTAAGTTTTAGTCCTCTTAAGAATAGGGACATCATCACAAGCCAAAGTTCGAACATAACTAAAGAATTCTTGGATGGTTTCCTTTCCTATAACGTTCCCTTGTCCCAAAACAAAAGTTTTAGCATCCAGATTGCCAGAACGTCCAATTTTAGGAGTCCTGCCATCATCCATTTCTGCCATACCAAAGTCACTCATGATGATAGATTCGAGCAAACAGAAGATCGAACAAGAAAAAGGCGAACGGAAAAGAAGGCAAATAAAAAGGCAATTTTTTTTGTGAAGTGGGGGAGAAAACAAGAGGCAAATGGCAAATAATTAAATTGCAAGGAGATGAGATTTGTGATTTGGAACCTGATAGATGTTGATGATGTGTCCCCGGCAACGGCGCCAGAAATTCTTCCTGATTTCTTGCATCTGCGTTGGTATTTCCCCGAAGAGGAGAGGATGATGCAGCACAACAACGTAAGTATTTCCCTCAGTTATGAATACAGGGTTATCAATCTAGTAGGAGAACCAAGCAACACTATGTAAATGGTACCTGCACACAAAGAACAAATAATTGCAACCCAATGCGTAAGAGGAGTTGTCAATCCCTCCATGGTAAAAAGATAGGTAAAATTGTGTGAGATTGGATAAATAGATCTAGCAAAAACACAAAATAAAATAAGTAAAGAAAAAGTGCAGCCAGGTATTTTTGGGTTTTTAAAATAATAGATCTGAAAACAATATGATAAAACAAAGACCCGGGGGCCGTTGATTTAACTAGTGGCTTCTCTCGAGAAAATAGCATACGGTGGGTAAACAAATTACTGTTGGCAAATTGATAGAAGAGAAAATAATTATGACGATATCCAAGGCAATGAACATGTATATAGGCATCACATCCAAGATTAGTAGACCGACTCCTACCTGCATCTATTACTATTACTCCACACATCGACCGCTATCCAGCATGCATCTAGTGTATTAAGTTCATGGAGAAACGGAGTAATGAAATAAGAACGATGACATGATGTAGAGAAGATCTATTCATGTAGGAATAGACCCCATCTTTTTATCCGTAGTAGCAACGATACAAGCGTGCCTCGCTACCCCTTCTGTCACTAGGTGAGGACACCGCAAGATCGAACCCATCACAAAGCACCTCTTCCCATTGCAAGAAAAATCAATCTAGTTGGCCAAACCAATCCAAAGTTTCGGAGAAGAAATACGAGGCTATAACAATCATGCATATAAGAGATCAAAGAAAACTCAAATAATATTCATAGATAGATCTGATCATAAACTCGCACTTCATCGGATCTGAATAAACACACTGCAAAAAGTCATTTCATCAAATAGATCTCCAAGAACATCGAGGAGAACATTGTATTGAGAATCAAAAAGAGAGAAGAAGCCATCTAGCTACTGCCTACGGACCCGTAGGTCTATGGTGAACTACTCACGCAGCATCGGAGGAGCACCAATGAGGATGATGAACCTCTCCGTGATCATGTTCCCCTCCGGCAGAGTGCCGAAATAGGGCTCTAGATTGGATCTAGTGGTTCTGGAACTTGCGGCGGCTGGAATTGTGTTTTGACGACTCCACTAAGGTTTCTGGAATATCTGAGTATTTATAGAGCTGAGAGGTGGTGGAGGAGACCTCCATGGGCCCCACCACACATCAGGGCGTGCCAGGGGCCTCTGGCGTGCCCAGGTGGGTGGTGGGCCCCATGGGCCTCCCGTCGTGCACTTTCATGGCTCCCAAGTTGTCTTCTGGGCTGAAGAAAATCTCTAAAAAGTTTCGCTGTGTTTGGACTCCATTTGATATGGATATTCTGTGAAGTAAAAAACAGCAACTGGCACTGGGCACTATGTCAATAGGTTAGTCCCAAAAAATGATATAAAGTTGCTATAAAATGAATATAAAACATCCAAGAATGATAATATAACAACATGGAACAATCAAAAATTATAGATTCGCTGGAGACGTATCAGGCCTATCTATTTAGTTTTTGCAATTTTTATTTTTATTTGAGTCTCCATCTTCTCTTATAAAGCACCAACTAGGAGCACTATGATCATTCTTGTGCATTGGATGTAGCTAATATTCGAGTACGTTTCATGAATGGATCAATGATTGAGCATGATGGGCTAGGGATAGGTTTCTTTAGGGTTGATATTTTGGAAGACATGGCTACTTGTTGATATGCTTGAGTATTGAAATCTTCATGTCAAATATAGACTATTGCTTTGAATCATCTAAAAGTCCAAATGTACATGCTACAAAAGAAAAGAATATGTGATGAACATGTTGGCAACATTCCACATTAAAAAAAATCTATTTTTCTCATTTACCTATTCGAGGACGAGCAGGAATTAAGCTTGGGGATACTGTTACGTCTCCAACGTATCTATAATTTTTGATTGTTCCATGCTGTTAGATTATCATTCTTGGATGTTTCATATTAATTTTATAGCAACTTTATATCATCTTTTGGGACTAACCAATTGACATAGTGCCAAGTGCCAGTTGCTATTTTTTTGCTTATTTTATACTTCGTAGAATATCCATATCAAACGGGGTCCAAACGCAGCGAAACTTTTTGGAGATTTTCTTCTGCCCAGAAGACAACTTGGGAGCCAAGGAAGTACCAGAGGGGGGCGCGTGGGGCCCACAAGACACCAGGGCGCGCCAGAGGCCCTTGGGGCTCCCAGGTGGGTAGTGGGGCCCACAGGAGTCCTTTCCACCGCCTCTCAGCTCTATAAATACCCAAATATTTCAAAAACCCTAGGGGAGTCGACGAAACACAATTCCAGCCGCCAAAAGTTCCAGAACCACGAGATCCAATCTAGCGCCCTATTTCGCTACCTTGCCGGAAGGGAACATGATCACGGAGGGGTTCATCATCCTCATTGGTGCTCCTTCGATCATGCGTGAGTAGTTTACCACAGACCTACGGGTCCATAGGCAGTAGCTAGATGGATTCTTATCTCTTTTTGATTCTCAATACAATGTTCTCCACGATGTGCTTGGAGATCTATTTGATGTAATGACGTTTTGTGGTGTGTTTGTTGGGATCTGATGAATTGCGAGTTTATGATCAGTTCTTTCTTTGAATATTATTTGAGTCTTCTTTGATCTCTTATATGCATGATTGTTATAGCCTCGTATTTCTTCTCCGAAACTTTGGTTTGGTTTGGCCACCTATATTGATTTTTCTTGCAATGGGAAGAGGTGCTTTGTGATGGGTTCGATCTTGTGGTGTCCTCACCCAGTGATAGAAGGGGTAGCGAGGCACACATGTATCGTTGCTATTAAGGATAAAAGATGGGTTCTATTCCATCATGAATAGATCTTGTCTACATCATGTCATTGTTCTTATTGCATTACTCCATTTCTCCATGAACTTAATACACTAGATGCATGCTGGATAGCGGTCGATGCGTGGAGTAATAGTAGTAGATGCAGACAGGAGTCGGACTACTAGTCTTGGACGTGATGTTTATATACATGATCATTGCCTTGGATATCATCATAATTATTTGCTCTTCTATCAATTGCCCAATAGTAATTTGTTTACCCACCGTATGCTAGTTTCTCGAGAGAAGCCACTAGTGAAATCTACGGCCCCCGGGTCTATCTTTTATCATATTGTTTTCAGATCTATTATTCCAAAAACCCAAAAATACCTTTCTGCACTTTTTCTTTCTTTATTTTATTTTGAGCTTTTGTTAGATATATTTATCCAATCTTATACAATTTAATCTATTTTGATACCGAGGAGGGATTGACAACCCCTCTTATGCGTTGGGTTGCTTGTATTTGTTATTTGTGTGTAGGTACCGTTTACATAGTGTTGCTTGGTTCCCCTACTGGATTAATAACCTTGGTTTCATAACTGAGGGAAATACATACCGTTGCTGTGCTGCATCATCTTCTCCTCTTCGGGGAAATACCCACGCCGCTACAGTACAAGCAATCACCCACGCCGCTACTGCCCCTCCCAATACCGAACGATGGACAACCACGTCCTCCTATGATGTTTATATGGTAGACACCCCTAGCAATAAGGGTGACAACACCAATGGGAAGAACGACGACGTCACCCCCAAAAAAGACGGCGACAAGCCTGGCGAGGTACCACCCAAACGCCGGAGACAGCGCCGACGATCGAAAGGGCGCAGGGGTAGGGAAAGCAACACGGCCACCGGAGATAATGACACTCTGGGTAACATGGAAGACCTCGACGACCCCGCTGCCCTTGAGCAGCGGCCTAATAACTCGGAGGAACATAGGGATCAGTATAATCCTGAGGACCTCAACAACTTTGAGGACAGCAACTACTTCCCCATCTCTGAAGAGGAGATTAGCCTCGGAGCCGAGGACTTCATTGTCCCCAAGATCCACTGGACCAACAGCGGTTTAAACGGCAACTCGTCACCACCGCATGAAGCTTGAAGAAGAAGGAGCAACAGCTAAAACCCGAACAAGATACCCTCAACGACAAATGGACGAAAGTCCTAGCGGCAGAAGAAGGGTACAGTTACGAACGGCAAACTAAAAGCTACCCCAAGCGCAAACTGCTGCCACAATTCGACGACGAGGCTCTTGAGCCCGCACCCCCAAGATATACTTAGGCAGATCAGCCCGACCGCCCCCCTCGAGGACGGGATAGGCAGGCTGGAGAGACCGAATACCCATATGCTCCCCCTTGCCGAAGAGGCAAGGAGCCGGTCCTGCCAGAATACAAATATCACCTACGACACGACATGGATGCTAGGACAGGTGAGGAGAGATCCATCTACGGATCCAAGGGATACCATCCCGCAAGACGGGACGGATACCATACCTGGCTCGACCAAAATGATAGAGCTCGGGAGCAACAACGGGCCCGGATGGCAGCCAAACTTCGGCGCGACGTGGCCTGAGTCAGGGACGCCGCTCACCCAATGTGTTTTACAGACGAGGTGATGCAACATCAGTTCCCTGAAGGGTTTAAATCCGTAAGGATTGAACAATACGATGGGACTACAGACCTGGCTGTATGGATAGAAGATTTTCTTCTCCATATTCACATGGATCGAGGAGATGATCTCCACGCCATAAAATACATTCCATTAAAACTTAAAGGTTTGGCTAGGCATTGGTTGAACAACCTCCCTGAAAACTCCATAGGGAGCTGGGAAGAGCTCAAGGACGCTTTCTGAGCCACCTTTCAAGGCACTTATGTTTGGCCTCCGAATGCTGATGACCTAAGCCATGTAATTCAACAGCCCGGAGAGTCAGGACGGCAATTCTAGAATCGGTTTTTGACCAAAAAGGACCAGATCGTCGACTGTCCGGACGCTGAAGCTATAGCCGCATTCAAGCATAGTATCCAGGATGAATGGCTCACTCAACAGCTCAGACAAGACAAGCCGAGGACGATGTCGACCCTCACATCTCTAATGACCCGCTTTTGAGCGGGGCAAGATAGCTGGTTAGCTCGCAGAAGCAACAACCCCAAGGAGCCCGGTACTTCAGAAGTCCGGGATGGCAACGGGAAGCCGTGGCGCAACAAAAAAAAAGGTCGCCACAATGGCACTAACGCCGATGACGCAGCCATGAATGTTGGATTCCGCAACTCCAAATCAGGACCGCGGAAGAAGCCCTCTAAAGGGAACCACGATGGACCCAGCAAGTTGGACGTAATCTTGGATAGGCCCTGCCAGATCCACGGCACTTCAGACAAGCCCGCCAACCACACCAACCGTAACTCTTGGCTGATCAAATAAGCCGGCAAACTCACAGCCGAGGACACAGGCAAAACCCCCGCAGCTATGACGATGAAGAACCTCATAGGCTGAACAATGGAGGCCAGAAACAATTCCCTCCTGAGGTAAAAAAGGTGAATATGATCTACGCCACTCATATACCCAAGAAGGAGAGGAAACACACACTTCGGGATGTCTACGCTGTAGAGCCTGTATCCCAAAAAATTAACCCATGGTCGGCATGCGCGATCACCTTCGACCACAGGGACCATCCGACCAGTATCCGTCATGGAGGATCGGCGGCCCTGGTTCTAGACCCCATTATCGATGGGTACCACCTCACTAGAGTCCTCATGGACGAAGGCAGCAGCCTCAATCTGATTTACTCAGATACAGTGGGGAAAATGGGTATTGACCCATCAAGGATCAAACCCAGTAATACCATCTTTAAAGGGGTAATCCCAGACGTTGAAGCTTGCTGCTCGGGCACCCTGACTTTGGAAGTAGTGTTCGGCTCGCCGGACAACTTCCGCAGCGAAGACTTGATCTTCGACATTGTCCCCTTCCGCAGTGGCTATCACGCACTCCTGGGCCGCACGACGTTTGCTCATTTCAATGCCGTCCCCCATTACACCTACTTGAAGCTAAAGATGCCCGGACCCAAGGGCATCATCACAGTCAATGGCAATACAGAGCACTCACTCCGGACTGAGGAACATACAGCGGCTCTGGTAGCCGAAGGCTAGATCGGCCTCAAGGGGCCAAAGTACCATCCCGGTGAAGGCATGGGAGGTAAGTAAACGGGCCTGAGCCCTGTCTCTGTTCAAGGAGCCGCCCTACGCTCAACAAAATAGGGATACGCACCCTACAGCATGCCCACCCTAGTCGCACAGTACGTGCTTCATATGCACAACTTCGTGCTTAAAATACCATGGGTAGCTGTGGGGACCAATCAGCGAAGAATCAAGTGTTCAGGTCATCCGAGCTATGGTCAAACACGTCTTCGGACAGAAACAGGTACCATCTAGGACCTATCCAGCATTAAGCTAGCATATCACGGCGACTTCTCAAGACATCTTGTCAAGGACACATCGACCGATTATCATCCCCTCCAAGGAGTCCTTCTTCACATCAGGAGCAAAGACGCAACCATGCAGTAGGGCACAGTAGGGACATCAAACTACGAATTAAAAAACCTTTCTTCTGTAAAACTTATTCCTCTTTTTTTCGACGTACCTATAACAGTTGCCTCAGTAGTTTGGACTGTACGGTTAGACGTCACGAGTTCATTCAAAATAAAGGCCATTGTTCATGGTCCTCTTGCAGTCTTTTATGTTGCATAACCTTTTCTACTCCTCCGACACCAAAGCAACCTACTTCGGTACATGTTATATTTAGATGCGGTCGGCTAATAGACCGGGGGCTCGATTATAAAACTCACCCCAAGCATTTGGCCGGCACTATCTTTTCAAGTGTTCGGCGTCTCGGATATTGCATTATATGAATTGGTTCCGAATTATGTCTTGGGTTAATAGTTGGGTTGCCTGGCTCCTGTGTTTACCGTGTTACGCTCCGCACATTCGGCTAAGACGGTAAAGGGAAAACAACTGCGATTGTAGTTCTGGCTAGCCCGATCAAGTACCTCAGTGGAGAAAGCCGAAACTGACCGTCATAATAAGCGAGAACTGGTCGGTGATTCGATGATAAGTGTTAAACTAGAAATCGTTGGAGATTACACCGTGTTATACGTTTGTCTTCGGCCAAACCACATGATAAAGGTATATACCTCGGCTCTCCCGAATATCAGAAAACACTGGGGGCTAGTCACTAGCCCCAACAGTCAAGCTCCTATGGCTAAGTGAAAGTAGTGAAACCGCATAGTACGATTGCCTTGTTTCCCTCACGCACTACCGCCCTCGGGCACCGAGACGTCGGAGAAGAGTCACAGTACGAAGGTTGAAACACCCCTTGTAGCATCTACATGGGGGCTGAAGCCGACGACTAGTAACTTTCAGATTAAAACGGCCGCACAGGAGTCAAAATAAACAAACACATATACAAGTATGATAAAACATCCGAGATAACCGCATTATAAAGCAAAAGGTTCAACTGTCATTTAATACATAGCACGATGACTCAAGAATTGCATTTTTCGGACACTGGGCCTCTACTGCCCGAGCACTGCCCATCATGATGGGGAAATACTGCTCGGGACGCCTGTGCTCCTTTCCAGCGGGCGGAGGTCCGGTGGCCATCTGGACCGGCTTAATCTTCGGCCAATGCACCATGGTCCTTACGAAGGCCATCCGAGCTCCCTCGATGCAGACGGAACGCTTCACAATGTCAACCCGTGAGGCAGCGTCGCACAACTTCTGCACCAAGCCGAGGTAGCTGCTCGGTATTGGCTCTGAAGGCCACAGTCGGACACAAAGGTCCTTCATGGCCGGTTCTGCCATCCAGTACAGCTCCACCAGCTGCTCCATCTGATTGCTCAGGAGGGGAGGGTGTTCGGGCACCTGAAACTATGCCCAGAATAGCCTATGTTCGGCATCACCCTCCTGAGCCACATAGTGCCTTGCCGTATCCGTCGCACTCCTTGGAAGGTCCGCAAATGCGCCTAAGGAATGCCACACTCGTGTCAGCAATGCGAACCTGTGACCGCCAAGGACACTCTGCTATAAGTACGACTTACCATCTACAATTTGCTTCACTTGGCGGAGCTCTTCTAGGGCGCCTCGCGTCTCTGTCCTCGCCTCCTGGATCTCCTGCTTTATCCTGGACAGCTCGGTGGGTTGACCATTATTTTTCTGCTCAAGGTCCTCACATTTAGTGACGGCATCCTTGAGCTCTTGCTGCACTTCGGCCACTCTAGCCTTGTGCTTGTCTCTAGTGATTTTCACCATTGACAGCTTGGCGGCCGCTCGATCGGCCGTCGACTTCTGTTTGGCCGCTTCTTCCTTGGCCCTCTTCAGCTCGGCCTTGAGACTGTCGACCTCCGCGGCGATAGCTGCAGTCATAGTTAAGCGGTTCTTGCTTAGGGATAACCCTGCACACCTTGATAGGCAATGAAAATCTGAATTACTAAGTCTCGACCGGACTAACCTTGCGCTTTGTCAAACCGCTTGTTGACAAGGTCAAGCTCCTCATCGGAGCTTTTGAGCTTCCGATTCATCTCGGCTAGCTCCGTGGCATTGGCAGCCAACGCCAAAGACGAGGCCTACAAAAACAAAACGATCACCTCATTTAGAATCCAATTCGCTAATTTTCGATCCTCCGCCAGGTTTTCCCAAACCTGACAAAGACTCGGGGGCTAGATTTGAAACTTTGACTATCAAAAGCATTCTCCGACTACTTGATCCCTGTCCAAGTCTTTTCAAACTCACACGGGGCTCGGCGGCTGCTATATATACGAGCATTGCATAACCTTACTTAAAAAATTTGTTTTTTGGAAATAATATTACATTGATTACCTCAAAGCCTGTCAGGAGGCCACCAAAATCTTCCTTCATTCTGCTGTTAATGGACAGAATGCTTTGTAAAACCACGCCCATCAGGGCGCGGTGTTTTGCAGTGACGGAGGAGCTATTCAAAGCCTCCTCCAACACGACCGACCACTCGTTCGCAACACAATCTCCAGAGTTCGGTGCTGGCGGCAGGGCCCCCCTTCTGTGGAAGGCGAATTGGTCGACTCCGGAGGCCTCGGGGGCTCCGGAACTGTCTCTGGGGAGGGCTCAGATTGACCTTGCTCTCCCTCCTTGTTCACCAGGAGGGATCCCCCTCCTGGTCTTCGGTGAGCGAGGTGTTAACCTCGGCCATAACATCGTCACCACCGCCCCCCTGTGCCTGGGCCGGGAGGGGTCCTCCGAGACAGCACCTCTCCGGTCTCCTCGATGACCAGAGGAGGTGTAGAGCGCGACGCAGTCCCACTCTCCGCAAGTTTGGCTGGCGGAGAATTCCCTTTTGAGACTTGATCAGTGGGGAGGTCTCGCGGTGGGCTACAACACAGGAGATATCCATACAATCAGTTACAAACTAATGAGACTAACACCCGGGGATTCTTCGGATTATTACCTCTGGGCAGGGGGCTTGACCCTGGGGTTCCTTTTCGGAACCTCTTCAAAAGCTTCGGACCCCTTGGAGGAGTCTGAGCTGTCCTCGGGCAGGACCAGCTTGGCCCTGCGTGGTTTCTTTGAGGCATGAGGGGGTTGTTCCTCCTCAGCTTCTTCGGACGCCTCCCTCTTTCCTCCCTGTCCTCTTCCTGCTCCCCCTCTTGAGCGAAGGGGGCTTGGGTTTCCCGGGATTTAGTGTCCAGAGGTCCCCGTGGACGAAGGCCTTCTCGAGCCTCCCTCTTCTCGACCTTCCCCTTCTCCTTCTTCCCTGGCGCTTTATATGGTGCCACGGCCAGCAGCTCATCCAGTTGGGCCATTCTTGGGTCCTCGGGCAGCGGTGCCGTGCTAACGATCAGCACGGCTTTTTCTAGCCAGCCCTACAAAACACGGAGAAAGGAGTCAAATCTCTTGTTACAGGGCGACTATCCGAACAAAAAGAATGACGCTTTATTACCTTCTGAGGGGGGTGTGCGGCGTCGAGGCCGATGTCCTCCTCCTTGGCCGGCCACTCCTTCTGCGGCTTGAACAGCACTTCCCACAACTTCTCGTGGGTGGTGCCATACAAGCGCTTCATGGTGGGATGGTCGTCTGGCCTGAAGGACCACATTGGGGTGGTCCGGAGCTGCCAAGGGAGGAGGCGGCGGTAGAGCATCACCTGAACCACATTGGTCAGCTTGGCGCCTGCCTTCATCATGTTGGAGACACGCTTCTTCAGCAGCTCCACCTCTATGGGTGATCCCCAGTCGAGGCCCTTTTTGGTCCATGAGCTTAGCATCATGGGGAGTCCGGATCTGAATTCGGGAGCCACCGCCCAGCCTGTCCCACGTGGCTCCGTGATGTAGAACCACTCTTTCTGCCAGACCTTGACGGTCTCTATGAAGATGCCCTCCGGCCACTCAACCTGGGCGAGCTTGCAGATCATCGCCCCTCCGAAGTCTGCCTGTAGGCCGTCAACTATCTTCAACTTGACGATGAAAATCTTCAGCCATATGCCAAAGCGCGGACGGATTCACAAAAAGGCCTCACAGACGACTATGAAGGCCGAGATGTGCGGAAATAAATTTGGGGCTAGATCATGGTAATCTAGCCCATAGAAGAACATTAGGCCCCGTACAAAGGGGTGGAGTGGAAAACCCAAACCTCGGACGAAGTGGGGGACGAATACCACCCTCTCGCCAGGCCAAGGCGTGGGGATGACCTGGCCCTCCTATAGAGCCTGGTGGGTGACATTGGCTGGGAGGTAGCCGAGTCGCTTCAGATCCTCGATTTCGTCGTTGGTGACCCTTGAGGCCTCCAACTTGCCCTTCGCACCAGATCTGGCTATTGCCGAGTTCGGGGAGTGGACGGAGGGAAGTCCTTGAGGAAAGGTGGGTTGTTGCGCTGGAGCTCTGTAGATTTGGTAAAGCAGTGGCGAGAGAAAGAAGAAAGCGTGCGGATATAGCTGTGGTAGTTTCACTTTTATAGGCTACCGCAATACCAAGAGTCCTTTAACCATGCCACGGGCCTTGCCGCTTCCCGATATAATCGTGATGTCATGCGCGAGTGCGATGATCGAATTCATTGATCATATCCCTTAAAAAACAGGGCACGATCCCTGCCTTGACGAAATGTGCCAATAGAGGAGCTGCCTCGAACCGCGCATCGAGTGCTCACAACGGTTCGGCGTTTGTGACCGGCCGCGACATTTCACACTATTCACACTTGAGCAGTTGGCCTTCGAGGCTAAGCAATATCAACAATTCGGATTCTGGATATAACCCAGTTTAGCACATAGCCGAACTTAGCCAAGCAACCTTTGAAGGCTTGGTCAAGGGAGATTGCTCCGAACACATGAGGGGAGAAGAACTCGCCCCGCAAGTCGGACACTTCAAGTGCACAAAGAACTCCGAGAGCTATGAGACACCGACGTTGGAGGCTAGTTCGGGGGCTACCGATGGAGTCCTGGACTAGGGGGTCCTCAGGCTGCCGGCCTATCTCTTATGGGCCGGACAGGTGGGTTGCTGTGCAACTACTACAAGGCTGAACTACAGGGTGACTCCGTGTCCGGACAGGAAACCCTCGAAACCTGGGTGTGCACTCCAAGTCAAAATAGAAGATTCGGCATGTTTATTCCTTCATTGTAACCGACAATGTGTAACCCTAGAACACCTGGTATCTATATAAACCAGAGGGTTTTAGTCCATAGAGAGGAGCTACCATCATCCTACACACCTAGGGTTTAGTTCATCTGATCTCATGGTAGATCAACTCTGTAATCGTCCTATACACTTAGATATAATCAAGCAGGACATAGGGTTTTACCTCTTCAAGATGGCCCGAACCTAGGTAAACATTATGTCCTTCGTCCCTTGTTCCCTATTGATCCAAGATCCACAGCTCGGGACCCCCTACCCGAGATCCGCCGGTTTTGAAACCGACAGGGAGACACGACTTTTGGTGAAAATAACACCAAGTAAAGTCATGGCAGACGATGGTTGCATCTGTGACATCGTTCCCTTCTCGTGGCATTGCTGTTGCAGGTTGTGACATCACGCTCGGGATGCTCCGGGGGAAACCCTAGATCTGGGGGTCTTCCCTGATTGGACGATGATGGCATCTTCGATGCCGTTTTCGCTCCTTGGGGCATGTCCTGGGAACGGATCTGACAGTAGAGAATAAGGGTACGTATGAGAGGGCAGAGTCTAGCTATGGTGTGGTTGTACACTCGAATTTACGAGTTGAGGCCCCTCTCGGAAGAGGTAAAGACCCTACGTCTCGGTGCTGTAGGAGCCAGATTATCTGGAGTGTTGTGTTACAAGAGGTGCGAACCCTTGTGCAGGAGCGGAGGGGCGGCTTATATAGAGTCCGCTGGCCCCTCATGAATGCCCTATTTCCTGAGGGTTCAATGGAGAAGTAGAGGGTGCGGGCATTATAGGTAACGTCAGTATTAGATGCTCTTTATGATGGTGAACTGATCCCCTGACCTTTGCTCTCTCAGGGTGATTCTTGGTCTTCTGCCACCGAGTGACGCTTGGTACTCCGAGTGGATAGAGGCGGTCGAGTGTTGGGAGGGCTTCCGAGTGAACCCTACGTTCGAGTGACTTGCGCGTTGCAGGTATTCCAGTCGGTGACTTCTTCCTTGCTTCTTGGGCCTTGGATTCTTGTATGAGGTATCTTTAGGTAGGGTATGTACGTCAGGCCTAGGACCCTACCCTAGATACATGTCCTCATCATTAGCCCCCGAATGGATCGGGGTTCGAGTGAAAAAGGATTGGAACGTGTTCCGACTGGACTCAATGCCACGGAGGCATTTTAGAGGTCTGCAGATACCCGTGATGTTTAATCCCTTGTCAATCGCCTCGATTGATTTCGGTTCGATGTGCGACCGAGTGATCCCGAGCATCGGGTCGGACTCGAATGAACATGGAAGTCTTTTGACGCAATCGATCGTTCTGCCAGGTCCCGAATTTCACGGGATTCAAAATTTTGGAGAAGCGCACGGATCGGCAACGGCGCGGTAAGTGGGGAAAGTGGGGCGGGACTCCTTGATTTTTGCTCCCCTTTATCGCCGCGTACCGCGCAGTCTCTGTTCAGTGGGATGCGCTGGGATCTCGCAGGCCCAGGTGTCAGTGACTCGGATGCACTGTTATAAGAAGCGACGCGACCGACGGGCGGAACAATGCTCCTCTCCTTTTCCCCCCTTCCGCACGTCTCTCCACCTATTCTGCCTCCATGCTGCGCCACCCCGCTCAGCTCTGACGACCACCGCGGAGATGGCAAACGACAAGACGATGAAGATGGAGCGCGCCAAGAAGGCATCCAAGGTAAAGAAGGTGTCGAGCTCCCGGGGCGCGCCGCCGCCGGGCTGGATCCAAGGCGACTGGCTGCGGTCGACGGTCATGGCGGAGGACCTCGACGGGCTCATTGCCGATGGCTGCTGGTCCCAGGATCTTGGAGGCTGGCGGAGGAAAGGGAGGTCGAGCAAGCACCGCGCCCCGGAGAGCGGGTCCTCCTCCTCACCCACATGGAGAGAGGTTTTACCTTGCCTCCCCATCCGTTTTTTTCGAGGGTTTCTAAATTTCTTCAGTGCTCAACTCCATCATATTCCCCCGAATACCATATCATATCTTGCCGCCTTCGTTTCCATGTGTGAAAATTTCTTGGGTTGTCATCCCCACTTGGGGTTGTTCAAGCATATCTTCACGTGTCATTCTCAGTCGGTCAAGAAAGTAAATCCGAGTGACGAGAGGACCCACGTGATTCAGCTGTGTGGTGGTCTAGGTGTCCAAATGACAGGCAGGAGTGCATTCCCCGCCATGACCTTTCCTGAGTCCGTTAGAGGTTGGCAGTCGACCTGGTTTTACTGCTATGACGTTCCATCTTCTGGTTCGTCAACTGGCCTTCCTTCCTACACGTCAACAAGGATTAACGCTCCCCACTCACTGGTTGTGGCCGAGGAGGAGAAAGCTGAAGTGGCGGTCATGGTAGAATCTGTAGTCAAGTTAATCCGAGGAGGAGTGACAGGCTTGGATCTGTTGGAGGTGTTCCTCAGTCGACGGATTCAGCCTCTGCAAGCACGAGACCATCCCATGTGGCAGTATACAGGCCCAGACGACTCCACTCGGACCCATCCAGAGGAGGTCAAGGATGAGACCATGAAGCAATGGCTTAGCAGCATCACCGGGGCTTGCGACAACCCTCATGGATCAAGGCGGATCTTGCCTTCAACGCCGAGCACCTACCAGGGGAGGTGAGGCGTGACTTTGTCGAGTGTTTTCTCTTTTGTTTCCAACATCCGACTGGATTGATAAGCCAACTGACTTTGATTTTTGTATTTCGCAGGAGTTCACGAAGATGTTTTCACCTGTGCCGAACGGAGAACAGCTTGCTGAAGGTGGTGAGAGTGAAGGTGGGAGTGTTGGGGATAGTTATGCCAAAGATTCGGAGGGCAGGAGTGACGACTCAGAAGACAGGGAACAAGTCGAGTCTCCTCCATGCACCGAGCATCGAACCGAAGCGAACCAAGATCCGACTGCTAGCCAGTGCAAGGCCTTGGCGTCGAGTGTTAGGAACCCGAAGCGCACTCGGACGGCGACGCCAGATCTGACTGAGAAGACTGCGAAACATCTCAAGGTCGCTCCACCAAAACCTCGAAAGGCTCTACTCACAATAAAGGTCACCGTGCCTGTAGCATCAATGTGAGTGTTATCTCTTTCTTTGCTGACCAACTGAGAATTGTGTGCCAGAGCTGCTACTTCTACAACGTCACCCATGCAGATTGATAAGGAACATGCGGAGGCGGATACTACGGACGCGGTCACTTCCCGGCAAGGTATGACCGGTTTTCACTCTGCTTTGTTCCACTGATCGATTCGACGATCGACTAAATTGTTGTTGTTGTCGAGTGACTACAGAGCCAACAGACATCATCCACTTGGCGGACGACGATGAAGACGAGCCTCAGAAGGACACAGGAGGAGAGGGTACGACCTCGACCGTCTCCCGCAGCCTCTCTCGGAGAGTGCCGTCAAGCCAAACGCCCCGTGCACCGCCTGCAGCGGTATCTCAGGAGCAAGGTGGTTCGTCTCGAGCTGGTGCTATCTCTGCTGCCCCTCTGTCAACTGCTTTGCCTTTGGTATCGACTCCTCCAGCTTCGGGATCGACTGGTCAGCCTCAAGTGCTCATCCCTCCGGCTGCGTCACCGACTCCACCACCTCATGTATTCACTCTGCATCATGTTCCGGAGGACCAAACTGGGGCTAGCAAAGAGGCCATGATTCCAGGCAATCTGATGATGCAGCGTCTGTAGGGGGCGTATGAAGCCAGCAAGCTGGCTTATGATGCCAGTACAGCTCTTCAGGCGAATGTCCAAGTAAGTGCGATTGTAAGTTGATTTCTGATTGGGTTATTTCATGTCCATCTTAACTCTGTACACCCAGTGGGTGTTTTTGACTTATGATGCCAGTGCTCATTTGCTCGTAGTTTTTCACTCGGACTGGTCAGGCCGAGCCGAGTGGACATTGATCCAGTGGGGGCACGCTGAGTGCACCCACTGGGTGTAGTCTCCGAGACCGCCGTCGAATGTTTGATTCGGCGGGGGTTTGAGAATTTTTGTTTGTAGCTCTTCACTCGGACCGGTCTGGCCATGCCGAGTGGGAATTGATCCAGTGTGGGCACGCTGAGTGCACCCACTGGGTGTAGTCTCGAGACCGCCATCGAATGTTTGATTTAGCGGGGGTCTATGAATTTTTTTTAGCTCTTCACTCGGACCGGTCAGGCCATGCCGAGTGGGAATTGATCCAGTGGGGGAACGCTGAGTGCACCCACTGGGTGTAGTCCCCGAGACTGCCGTCAAATGTTTGATTCGGCGGGGGTCTGAGAATTTTATTGTCAATTGGATTTGCTCTTCTCCACTCGGAAGTAGGGAAATATTTGAGAATCTTTTCTCCTCGTTGACTAAATTGTTTCTTTGTTGATCTCAGAAAACCTATGAGCTCAGGACCCAGTATGCTGCTCTGGAGAAGGAGAAGATCTAGCTCCAACTGGATCTGGAACTGGAAAAAAGGAACCTGGCTCGTGCTCAAACGGAGGCGAAGACAATGGGAGGTAATTTTTGTCGACTGTGTATACCGTCGTCCTTCCTTTCCGTCCTTTGAGCCGAGTAGTTTCATTCGAACAGATGTGCATAATGAGAACCGTCAACTTCAAGCGTGACTCAGGAATGTTATTTCTTTAGACACCATGAAGCAGGCTCTAGAAGATAAGGACAAAGCCCTCGCGGGAGCGTAGAAGGTGGCTAAGGAGAAGGTTGAAGCCGCTGAGGCAAAACTAGCCTCAGTTGGCAAGTTGGGGGAGGAGAACGCAGCTCTGAAGGCTGCTGTTGAAGAGGCGAAGAAGGAGGCTACTAATCTAAAGAAAGAGCAAGCCAAGTGGGCCAAGAAGATTGAAGATCAAGCGAGTGCTTTTGAACTGGAGAAGACAACTCTGAATGACAAGGTGGACCAGCTCACCCAGAGGAGGGACGCCCTGGAGAAGTATCTGGGAGGTTTTACGAAGAAGATGTACGGCATGCTTGAAGGTACCTCTCTTTGCTCGAGTGAATTTCTGTGAATCTTGAAAGCGATGGCATAACTAGTCATTTCCTTTCCCCTCGTGTAGAATTCTGCCAGAATTTCGAGCTGGAGACTGACCGGATCGAGACAGACCTGGATCCCACCAAGTCACTCATCAAGGACGCAGTGGCTATGAACATGCTGCGACTTGAAGCTCGTCTCAACGATATCTTGGGGTACATCACTTGTCTGAGGGCTGCGCTGGCGAAGATAGACAAAGAGTTGTGGCCTGAGGATACACTTCAGAATGATCTTGAGTCAATGATGACTCGACTCAATGAGATCCCTGGTCGAGTGCAAGCATTGAAGAAGTCTGCTGCCTGCTGCGGGGCCGATGTGGCACTTTCACTCGTCCGTGTCCATTGCAAAGATGCCAAGGAAGAAAAGCTGAAGGCTCTCCAGGTGGCGAACATAAAGAAGCTCAAGTTTGAAGACTTCATGGAGACTTTAATTAAGGCAGCCACTCGGATTGCGGATGGCATAGACTTGGACACTTTCGTCGAGCCAGCGAGTCCCACCGGTGCGTGAAGGAGAACTTTATGACCCGAGTATCTTCCAGTCCGAACTTATTTGCCTCGGGATGCCGAGTGATTTTGTAATCGTTAAACCTCGTTCGGGCTTTCAGCCCGAGTACTTTCATCTGCACTTGAGAACTTTTTTCTGCACTTGAGATTCTGGATTTATCCGAATGTTGCTTTCCAGTTTCTTGCATAGTTAAGTTTATTTCGGTTGGTTCGCAGCTAAACCTCCGAGTGGGAGGGTCGCCATTGGTATTTTTGGACAGCATAGTTGTGGGATAAAAAATACCAATGGCGGACGCATATACGGACACGCCACAGATAACTCTTGTACTAGTGACGGGCTCAGTTTTGTGCCCGCCACTAGTAAAATTTGTCCCGCGGATAATCTGAATAGTTGTTACCAGTGGCAGGCGCAACCTGGCGGCCGGCATTGGTAAGTAAATAGCAATGGTGTGTGCTACAGTGCACTCGCCACTAATGTGAGCCCACCTATAAGCCTTTTTTCAGTAGTGCCCGTTTTTAGCAAAGCTAGCATGACAAAAAATAAGTTGCACCGAGTTGGGTCTAAGGACGATGTGAATACTCAATTGGTCATATTTATGTTCTTAGGGCGATAAGTCTATATCGACCTTCTTTATGCTTATGACGATAATTGTATATATTGGTCATTACCTGTTGAGGCTGAGGTAAACTCTATCCATTAAAGCATGTATACCCGAAATAAATAAACGAATTATCAAATCAAATATTTCAGCCCTCTGGATCAGAAAAAAAATTATAGCTAATCAAATGTATGTCGATCAGTAATGCCCTTTCATGATGTAAAATATCATATTGCATCCATGCATCAAAATAGGTACATCGAGGATAACCAATCATATATGGGGATGAATTCCATGGAGTGCCCCACTTGTAATACCATATTGCAAAATATGTAAACATTATTTGCGGCAAATGAATCATGATCCTCTATCATGGTCATTTATTTATTATGGTGCTGATCCAAAATGTTCAATACTTTTTTGATTTGTCTAAATTTCCTATATAGGTAAGGAGTTCAAACCCATGATCTTTTTAAGCTATGCATGAAATGTATTGTATGTTGCAAGAGTAACATGTATGCTTAATATTAAATAGCTGGCAGGAAAGTAAATGTAAATTTTCTCCTATATACTACTGATTGTTCAAAAGTTCCCAAAAATAATCTAAAATTTTCTCTTCCTTTTATGTTATAGTTAGAAAATTGAGTAACTGTACTATTGTTTTGCTTTACGCAAATTTGTAATTTTACAAGTTGCATTGAAAACGTTCAAAATGGTTCAATAAGTTGTGGCATCAATAAAGAATAGTCGTATATATGAGACCGTTAGAGATGTCAGGTAACCGTTTGACATAATTGGAAGCATGCAGTTCAGTTCCAGGGAACCGAAGGAACGTAACACTTTCCTTTATTAATTGGTACCTAACAAGTGCAAAAAAAAAATGCTTTCAATGACTATCTTAAAAAGTACTACGTCCGATCCATTATTTTGGTCTTTTGAACTAAATACAGTTCAAAACTGCGACACTTATTTTGGATCAAAAGGAGTATATTTTTTTTGAAAACTATTTTTTTTCTTAAATTACTAGCCCGTACGGGTGCAGGGATTGATGACTAGTAATATGAAACGGGCACAAAGTTTTTCTTTGCATGGTAATACGTGTCTTATTCATATCATAAAGATGAAAGTACAAGTCACGTAAGGACCAACATGACCAAACTGAAAAGATAGCAGAACATCTCTGAGCTTGACATCAATGCCCATCACCTGCCTCCGGCACCACCACAGCAGCCACCGAAGAAAAGAATGACGGATCACCTCCTCACCCGATCTCGACGAAGTACCAATAGTCATAGTCAACACAAATCCTAAATACAGTTATTGGAATGGCCAATGCAGGCAACCTCTACATCACACGTACGGCTAAGGAAACATATTGAACCTCCGCCGTTGACCTCTGTCGTAGGTGGTGAGTGGGGTCGCCGGATCCACGCGTGTGAATAATTTTAAGTCAAAGTTGCTTAGTTTTTAGGCTGTTCATCGTCTTGGCTTCGGCGACGGCGATGGCTGCGCTCAACAAAGTTTCTTCATATCCTACTCCGACAAGGCGATCGGTCCTATGGTTGGGGATGTAATTGGAATCCAGCCTGTTCAACAAGGATGATGCAGCGGTGGCGGCATCCTTGTGGTGGAATTGTGTCCTCGGGCTCCGTCGTTGCGAAGGCGTTTGCTCCAGCACCGGCGCGGAGCTTGGGAGTAGTCCAGGAGCGGATGCAGATTGTCATCTGCATCGGCGGCATCTGAAAGATGGTGGATCGTGTGCTAGGTTCGTGGTACGTGGATGGCAGGTATGATTTCTTCCTCCGACGTCTTAGTCGTGTGGCGCTGCCAGATCTGGAGTTCGATGGTGTGTCCGGGGTGTTGCCCCGGTCTAATTCGTTCAACAGTAATGGTTTCGCCTTTGGCGAGCCACCTTAGAGGTCCGCAAAGCTGCATATCAGTGATGGAGCCGCGTCGAGTTCGGGTGTGGAGGTGATCCGTCATTTTTTCCTTTGGTGGCTGCTGTGGTGCCAGAGGCAGGTGACAGGTGTTGGTGTCAAGCTCAGAGGTTTCTTTAATCTTGTTCGTAGTTTTACTTCTTGGCTGGTATTCCTTTATGCAAAGGCTAGCGTATTCTGCTATTTGTTCAGTTTTGCAAGGTCGATATGTACGTGACTTGTACAATGTTTGTTATGATATAAATGACACAGGTATTACCATGCAAAAAAACATATCGATTTTAACATGATGAGATAGCAAAAAAAAACACCCAGACACTTTTTTTCCAGGAAATACTTTCAATCTATTCATCAACTATCAAGTTAGTACAAAGACACCAGAAGTAAAAATTACATCCAGGTCCGTAGGCTGCCTAACGATGACTACAAGCACTCGAGCGAGCCGAAGGCGCGCCTCCGTCATCGCCCCTGCCTCAGCGGAGCCGGGGAAACTTTGTTGTAATAAACAATTGGGAAGTCGTCGTGCTAAGCCCCACAGGACCAACGCACCATAACAGTAACCACCGTCGATGAATAGAAGCGTAGATTAGAAGTATCCAACCTGTCGACACACGAACACGAACACAGACGGACGAGATCCATGTGGATCCACCAAAGACAAATGCCGATCAAATCACTTGAGATCTGCCGAAGACAAACCTCCGCTCGACCTCGGACGACACTAGAAGCATCGTCGTGATGGGGGCTGGGCGGGGAGAACCTTATCCCATCTTCAGGGAGGAGCCGCCGCCGCACCTCTCCAAACAGGACACAAACACTAACAAAATTCAAAAAAATATCAAAAAACGGAGTCCTCTGGCCAAGAATGGAGGGATCCCCCGCCTCCATGGCCCTAAGATCACAGAAGATGAGGCAGATCGGCGGCACCGGCGGGAGACACAGGAACCCGAGCCGCTGGGTATCCACCCTTCTGAGTGAAGGGGTACGAGCTGAAGGCTATACCAATAAATTGTACCAGATGACTACTAATCAATTCTAGGTCAACAGTGCCTGACGACAACAACAAACAAATCATAGAGTAATTCCAGTTTGTTATCTCAAACAACAGTTCGGAGACACGCTATGTATGTGTCCAAACCATGAGCCTCGGTTATCTCTTTATGTGTCCCTGTCATACTGTCAATAACTACTTTGGTCCTCAAAAAAATATTATACTTTGGACGACACATAAATAGAGTATTAGTTGCAGTGTAACAGATGTAATTATTCGACTGCAAATTGAGCTGGATGGAAGACACGTGCTAAATTGTCTGACATGTTTCGTACCGGTAGCATGATTGTCCTCTTTTGTAAGATTAACAATAGTCAGAGATCTGGTTCACCGAATCTGAGACATACATTAGAGATTAGACAATGCTAATAATAGTCCCGTGTTCCCCTCCATTATTGGACTTTAATCTACATAGCTGTGTGAATTCATGATTCTGTGAGTTTTTGACAATATTTATTATTGGTAGGCCAGAGTGTCAGCTTTGGTCGACTGTACTTTCCTGAAATTATAGGGTATGCAGAAGTGTGGTTAGATAGTTTACGTAGTGCTTCACCACCTCTAAATATTTTCCGCTACCAGTAAATGTGTACATGCCATGCACGTTAATATTAGGTAGTATATTGATCTACCGCCCCGCCCTCGCTTTATCTGATCTAGAGGAGGGGTTGCCTCCCGTCCCGTCCATTCTTGCACCACCCGTCGAAGATGCGAAGAGCAGCGAGGAGAGCGGCCGTCGTGCTTGCCGGTAGCGGGGCGGTCGATGTGCGAGGCGATTAGCAAGGTGACCCTGCAGGTGTGCTTTGGTGGCCGGCTCGCCGAGGGACCAGTTTGATGCATGCATGGCATCTATCCAGCCTGCAGCGGTGGACGTAGATAGATTTGATTCGCCGATGTTAGTTGCATCGTCGCCGAGTTGTCTGCGTTGCGTTTCCGATTGTCAGTGGGAATAAGGAGGAATGGAGCAGCGCCTTGTGGTGCAAATAGTGCGGCACGATGCCTCGCTCGGTTCGGCAGCACCAAGCGTGTACCGTCTAATTGGAACGAGGACTAGG
Organism: Thinopyrum elongatum; assembly: GCA_011799875.1. Taxonomy (NCBI): domain Eukaryota; kingdom Viridiplantae; phylum Streptophyta; class Magnoliopsida; order Poales; family Poaceae; genus Thinopyrum; species Thinopyrum elongatum. The sequence goes on along the minus strand of CM022298.1, from coordinate 10,747,184 downwards.
TAGTGAGTAGCAGCGACAGCTGCAACCCTAGCCAGTACAGCTGGCGGCGGACTGGGCATGGCGCGCTCGGACGGCGATACAGAGGGATCAACTGCTAAATGTGATGCTCAGAGCAGCTCGCTCTCCCAACGCCCACACCTCGGAGTGTGGCACAAGCGGCGGGGCGTTGCAAGCAATTGGGCTAGCAGTCAACCAGCTAGCTAAAGAAACAACTGGCGAGCAGTCACCCTGCTAGCCAACTTGCAAAGGTATATTTTTTTGCTGAATTATTGTGTTGGCGTTGTGGATTTTTCAAAAATAATCTTGTGAGCTTTAAGATCAAAGACATGAATTGCATATCATATAAATTATTACTGTGTATAGACTATAGATTGATGGACTACTTTGGATTTTTGCATCATTATTTGCTCGAGTTCGTAGCACCTCAAATTTTTATTTAAGAAAATACATGCGTTCTCACGTGTGATATTAAAAAAAAGGACGATTAAGCCTAATGAAGTTTTTGATTGATTTAATTCTTATAGCATGACCCGAATATATCACCCATGCTTACATAACATTTTCCCGTTGCAACGCACGAGCACTTACCTAGTATATTGATATAGATATAGACGAACCAAAGAATTGTTTTTTGTCCACCGCTTAAATAATTCGCAGGATATATATCACCAACTTCGTGGTATTTAGTGCAGCAATCGCATAATTTTAGGCCTGCCGCGAGGGGTCTATCGCTCGTGATTTTAAAAGATGGTGCTAACCAACTCTAAGGCATCAGTTTCTTGTAAAACAATCAAACCACGAGCTAAGAGAATTATGTTATCTCGAACACATGGTATGTATATCTCTCTGTCATCCTGTCAATAATTCTACTGCCGTGGAGTAAGAGACACATAGAGCAGTTGTTGCACCATAACAGTGGTAATTATTCGACTGCAAGTTGAGCTGGATGGTAGACACGTACTCCCTCCGTTCCAAAATAAGTGTCTCAATTTTGTACTAACTTTAGTACAAAGTTGTATTAAGATTGAGACACTTATTTTGAAATGGAGGGAGTATTAAATTCAGCTGAATGGCAGACACATCAGAAATTGCGTGGTTTATTTCGTACAGGTAGTACGATGGTCCTCTTTTGTTTTAAGATGGACTGCCTTATAGATCTGGGTCACTGAATATGAAACATGCATTAAAAAGTGCTTAAAATAGTCCCGTCGCTGACATGAATCTACATAGCTGTGTAAACACGTGATTCTGTGAGTCGCTGACAAGTATTTACCATTGACAGGCCATAGTGCCAGCTTTGGTCGACTTGACTTTCCTGAAATTATACGTCGCCAATGGAAAATTGTTGTAGATATTTTACGCAGTGTCTTTGTTCCTCAAATAGTTTTTAGGCCAAGAACCCTACAACAATTGTTCCTCGTCTCCTCCATTCCTCACCTACACAGGCCGCACAACTTAGGCGTAGACATATGAACGTTAAACATATCTGTTTCGGTACACCCTTCTCTCCTCCCCCCTTAATATAAGGACGACTGAGATTAGCCCATACCTCTTCATAAAAATGGCATGATAATCCTAGATAAAAAGGGCTTCCCCTGCCCATCTGCGGCGGTACGTACAAATATGTACACCTAACCGGCCGCACGGGCGAAGTGGACGAGTGGTTAGACGAAAGTGTTGAGACGGACGACGGTCGTTTTCCAAAAAAAAAAGAATTTCAGGAATGTGACGACAGTGCTTCCTTTCATGTACGTATGGAGGAGAATACTGAAGCATCATTTACGGGTGTGAAGGTAAACACTAGTGGAAAATCGGGCTTTAGTCTAGGTTGGTGACCGCCTTTAGTCCCAGGTCATCAACCGGGACAACGAAAGTGGGGCTAAAGGCCCCCACACTTTAGTCCCGGTTGGCCACAACCTGGGACTAAAGTCCCTCCACGTGGCCGCGAGCGCGCTCTAGGAGCTGGAGGACTTTTAGTCATGGTTGGTGACACCAACCGGGACTAAAGGCCCCTCCACGCGGCCGCGAGATAGCGCCGGGGGCTGGAGGACCTTTAGTCCCGGTTGATTACACCAACTGGGACTAAGGATTTTGTGTTGGGGTTTAGGGTTTATTGTTTATTTTTCCTTTTTATTTTGTGTTTTCGATTGAATTTTTTTCATTTGAAACATATTTTACGCTACTACATACTGTACACGTTATGCATATACAATATAATTTCTCGTACGACCATACATATATCATATAATTTCTCATACGACAATACATATACATATACATATACATATATATATATATACATACATATATATACATATATATATATACATACATATATATACATATATATATACATATATATATATATATATATATATATACAATTTCTACTATAATTTGGAGATCATTACATGCAGGCATTAGCGGCAATGGTATTCTCCGCTTTCAGATATGACCTCCTTAAGCAAAAATCCCGCAATTTCCTTTTGAATTGCTCGTATGCGTTTCTCTGGTAGGAGCTTCTCCCGCATCTCTTCCATCTTTAAAGAAGGAGATCAATATGAATATATAAGTTGTGTGTATATATTAGATCATCATAAGAAAATTGTGAATAGTGTTTACGTGCCTGATGTTGTCTTACATCTCTGCGCCATTCGGTCGTCATGCGAATGTTCTCGCAAACGTAGTATGCACATAAATTAGTCCCCTGTTTCTGACTCATGCACTTTGCGAGAATATAATTTAATCAGATAACAATCAAGCATGATAATGATATTGAAACTAGAATTAAAGAGTTGTGCAGACCTAGCTAGTACTACTTAATTACCTTGGGCCGTCGCCAATGCAGATCTAGTTTCCATTCACCGACAACATCTTTGATGAACCATTTCTAAACCCTGCCCAGCAATGAAAATGAATAAAGGAGTTATTAATTACTTGATATCAGAAAATGAACGAAAGAAGCCAATATAGTGCGATAATGATTGAAATTACCTATCGAGCATAAAAAACATGCTGGTGTATTCTCGAGGGTCTTTACCTAGTGAGTCCAAGGTTTCAACAGTTCCATCGTCAACTCTAATGATTAGCAGGATCCAGTGAAATCTGTGCACGTTTATATAAGCAGGCATGCATAACTCATCAACTACACTTAACATCGAGTAAGCAAAATAGAATTTGTAGTATAAGACAGTAACACTCACTTGAAGTTTAAGGAAATAGTATTTTTGTTCTGGTATTTTGTGCCTTCATAAACCATAGCAAGTTTTCCTATGAGTCTCGGGGTGGTCTTGTATCATTTTTTTCATTAATGATATATGCACTACACGAATAAGAGAATTTGCCATCAGTCTACTCTTTGCCGTCTGCTAGTGGACGGCAAAGACCATCTTTGCCGTCTGCTTCTAGAAAGCAGACGGCAAAGAGCAGACTGATGGAAAAGATCATGTTTACCTTTAGTTCACTCTTTGCCGTCTGCTAGCAGACGACAAAGAGCAGGCGTGGGGCCCACTGGAGCGCTACACTGGGTAGTACACTCTTTGCCGTCAGATCAATCTTTGCCGTCTGTCAGCAGACGGCAAAGAGCCCAAAAGCAGTCGGTAAAGAAAATAACCCTGACGTATCTAACGGCCGCCCCGCCCCCACCTCCCTCTCTCTCTCTCGCACTCTCTCTCTCTGTCTGGCGCCCTTGATGCCCCACCGCCCCCGCCGCACCACCCGCGCCACCGGCCGCCCCCGACGCCATACCGCCCACGCAGCGCCCGTCGCTGCCGCCGCGGGTGCCCCGCCACCCCAGCCCGCGTCCCCGACGACCCGGACGCCCCCCTCCAGTGAGGCTTTTTTTTCTTCTCTGTTTTTTTATTTTTTCCAAAATAATTAGAAAGTATAAGTAGCAAAATAATAAGTAGAATAAAGTAGAAAAACTAGAATATGTAGAAGAATTAGAAGAAGAGGAAAAAGGAAAAAGAAGGAAGAAGAAGATGAAAAAGAAGAAGAAGAGAAAAGGATAAAGAAGGACAGAAGAAAATGAAAAAAAAGAGGTGTAGAAGCAGATGAAAGAAAGGAAAGGAGAAACTACAAGAAGAAGTAGAGAAGAGAAAAAGTAAAGAAGGAAAGAAGAAAAGAAAGGAGAAGAGAAGAAGAAGAAGAAGAAGAAGAAGAAGAAGAAGAAGAAGAAGAAGAGAAGAAGAAGAAGAAGAAGAAGAGAAGAAGAGGTAGAATAAGAGGAAAAGAAAAAGGAAAAGAAAGGAAGAGAAGCGAAGAAGAAGAAGCAAGAAGAAGAAGAAGAAGAAGAAGAATAAGAAGAAGACGAGGAGAGAAAAAAGTAAGAGAAGAAGAAGAAGAAGAAGAAGAAGAAGATAGAAGAAGAAGAAGAAGAAGAAGGAAGAAGAAGAAGAAGAAGAAGAAGAAGAAGAAGAAGAAGAAGAAGAAGAAGAAGAAGAAGAAGAAGAAGAAGAAGAAGAAGAAGAAGAAGAAGAGAAGAGGAGAAGAAGAAGAGGAGGAGAAGAAGAAAAATAGGAGAAGAGGAGAAGAAGAAGAAAAAGAGGAGAAGAAGAGAAGAAAAGGAAGAAGAAGAGGAGAAGAAGAAGAAATAGAGTAGAAGAAGAATAAAAGAAAAGTGGAAAAGTAGTTATCTATATAGAGATTTTTTATTGGGATTGAATATTCATGTTGATCGGGTGGATTTATATGTGCAGTTGTTTCGTCGCTGCGAGGGTCTGATGTTCGATGACCTCCCCGTGCGTTCGACGAGCTCCCCTGCGTTCGTCGGTGAGCACAAATGACATCTCCTCCTTCGCCTTCATTTCTCTTTTCCGATCTTCGTGCCGATGAAACTTTCTAGCTATAGGTAGATTCAATCATCAGTATGCGTGACGAGTATGCGTCTCCCATTCGAAAGGGTTACAGTTATAAATATGCATGCATTTGCATATTTATAACCATGATTCTTTTGAATTGTCCAACGTTATCCATGGACAGCCCGAGTATGTGTAGATTGAGTTCGTTTTCCCATGCTCCGCTCCAGATCCGATGCAGAATTTTGTCAGTGTCTCCCTGTTGTTCTCCGGGTACACATCCTCTCTGTTTATTGCTGAGACGTGTATCAGGAGAACAGCGATGAGGTGCTGCCGAAATTTTGCGTCGGATCTTGAGCAGAGCATCGGAAAAGGAACCCAATCTACACATACTCGAGTGGGATTAGGACCTATCTTTACCTATTAGCGTGTAGATTGCATGGACGTAATAAAATTGACAGACTTCATTAACAGAAGAATATATATGCCGATCAACGGTGTCTTGTGCCACACGAGGGCCGAGATGGTGATCATAAGATTTTAGGTAATTTCTCCTTTACACAACTAAAAATTAACAATAGCTAGTTATTTTACTAATTAGTGTTGTCTCGTTTGATTGCAGTCCTTTTATAGGTGTGAGGAGGGATACGTGGAGCATGCGGCAAAGGTTATCGATACCGAGTGCAAGCGCCTATTACAAAACTTACGGCACGAGGCTCGGCCGCAGGCTGTTCGAGACTACTACGCCATGCGTGGTGTTAAGAAGGACAAGCCATCGTGCCGCGAAAAGTTTCTGAAGAAGCATCAATACATGAAGGTAATTACATATTCTTAAGGCCTTGTCCTTAGTTTCCTTGATTTGATTCGTAGGCGTAGCGCTCAAATTTCTCTTTACTAACTTAGGTGCTCCGAGATGGTGTGTGGATAAGATGGATTGTTGGGAGGCGTTGCTGGATGAGTGGTGCACAGAGCACTAGCGAGACGTCCATGACAATGCCAAGGACCGGCATGCCCAAATGGTTGGTATGCCACACCATCAAGGTAGCTCCAACTTATATTAGTTCAGGTGGAAATGGGTATGTGGTTTGCTTCATGATTCATGCAATTCATTCTTCATGCTAGCTTGAGCCCTTTACTAATACTTTGTTCCTCTCTTTTAGGCGCGGCACAATAATACGGAGGTGCCAGAGGTGTATGACCTCTATGCCATGGCCCATACTGCCTCGTACAAGAAGGCCAAGGCATTCTCGGAGTCTGACCTTGCTCATCCAGAAAAGTTCACCAACATCTCCTCCCACCACAAGCTCGTGAGGTACAATGAGGAGGCGAAGGCGAGGAAAGGGGAGGACTATAACCCGAGCCAGCATCCTATTGATCCATAGCTGCTGATGATATCTTGTGGCGGGACGCCCCATGCCTCGATAGCCATTGGAGATGGACTGATACGTCGTCCTCTCACTCTCCCGGAGATCAAGGCGCACCAAACGAGCTCCTGTCCTGAGATAAGGATTCATCCATGGCCAATCGATCTCGCCATAGAGGTTAGTTATACGGACTCAGATATCTTTCCTCCATTATATTGTGTGTGCGGCCATCGATGATTACAATGCTAAGAAGGAGTGGTGTTGCAGGCTACTCTTCAGAAAGAGAGAGAGACAACCCAGGAGCTTCTGGAGGAGAGGGACCGGGTCGCGGCGGAGAAGGAACTGCTGGCGGAGGAGAAGACGGCTAGGTTGTTGGAGGAGGAGAGGGTACGGAATGAGGCGGCTCACGGGGCCATGAACGAGCTCCTCGTGGTAAGTTTCTTCTACATATTAGACAAATCATACACGTAATGTTTGTTTCATTACTAACTAATATGAATGACTCATCAAAACCAAATGTGCAGTCTGTGTGCGAGAAGACCGGTCACACCCCTCTGCCGATGCCAGTCATTACTGTGGCGGGAACGGTGAGTTTCATTTGAATGGTCATTAGTTACTAGTCTTAACATTTGAGTGTCATCATGCTAGCGAGACATTGCAAATGATCTTTGGTGCAGCATAACTCCCGAGCCGCATCGCACACCCCTTCTCCAGGTGAAACCGGCTCAAGGAACCCCGGTGCTTGACCTCCGTGATGACGACGACGGTAAGTTTTCTCTAGCGTTTTGCTTAACAAATGCATACTTAGCTTCGTACATGCTAGTTAGCGCTAATATGCCACATACTTAGCTTATTTCCCCCCAAAAGACATACTTAGCTAATTATCCTCCAAAATGACATAATTAGCTTATTTAGTTCATTTATGAAATAATTGGCTTAGTTAGGTCAAGAATGGCATAATCACCTTGGTTAGCTCATAAATGTCATATACTTAGCTTATTTTCCTCCAAAATGACATAATAAGCTTAGTATGCTCTAAAATGGCATAATTACCTAAGTATGCTAAAAAATGACACAAATAAGGAATAAGAAGAAGAAAAACAAGGAAGAGGGGAAAAAGAAAGAATAGAAGAAGAAAGAGAAGAAAAAGGATAAAAAGATAGAAGAGAGAGGAAGAAGAAAATATATTCTTATTCTTCCTTTTTCTCTTCTTTCTTTTTCTCCATATTCTACTCCCTCTTCTTCTTCTTCTTCTTCTTCTTCTTCTTCTAGTCTTCTTCTTCTTCTAACTTTCTTACTCCCATTTTTGCAGATTTGATTCACATCATGGAAACTGGCATTGATGGACTGCTAGTGTTTAGTTTTTGTTTTTATTTGTATTCATGAACAATGTGAAACTATGTATGTATTTATGGATGAACTCCATGAAACTATGTATGTATTGGATCTTTTAATACCCTATGTGTTCTCTTGTTCAATATTTCACGATGATGTTTGATACATGGCCTATGCTTCAACTTGAAACTATATATATCATATATGTGTTTTGAAAATGCAGGCAAATAACAGAAAACAGACAAAAAAGTGGCAATACAGGCACTTTGCCGTCAGCCAGCGGATGGCAAAGCCCTTTGCTGTCGGTAGGCGGACGACAAAGGTGCCACGTGGCAGCAACTTGTGCAACCTGGGTGCACTATGTCTGACCAATTTGGTCATTTTGCTGTTCGCTAGCAGACGGCAAAGAAAAAGCAGGAGTGATGTGCAGCGGCAGGCCTGCTGACGTCACTAAGCAGATAGCAAAGGCAAGTGTTTGTTTGCCGTCCGCAGGCAGACGGCAAAGTCTGCCGTTAGCCACCTAACGGGGCTATCAGCTATATGTTGCCGTTCACGAGCTTTGCCGTTAGCTTGGCTAGGAGGACCGACGACAAACGTCTTTGCCGTCCGTTGTGCTTCTGCAGACGGCAAAGTAGCTCATTATCGTGACTTTCAGTGCTAAAAGTTGGGCTGTCAGCCAGCAGACGGCAAGGGTGTTTGCCGTCCGTGGGCTGGTCCTTTGCCGTCTGGTATGGCAAAGTAGCTAATTCCTGTAGTGATGGGTCAACGAACCCAATGGCATAGATTCCATCTCTTTTGCATTCGAGAATCTTCATTCTGCATAATAGCGTACAAAAGAATATAGTGAGGATAATTACAGGTAATGAACGAGTTGAGCTAGAGACTTGAATTACAGAAAGAAATCACTTACAGACAATAGCAACTGATGATAGATTTGTCGAGTGGGTCTTGATTGTATAGCTGAAAAGTTTCTGAAAACTCAATCCATAGCTCGTTTTCATAGAAGTAATGCTCTTCCTTGACTTTCACCATGAGGATCTCTCGCCCGTTCTTTACTTGTTTCATGTACCACTCATGCAATCTTCGCATTTGTGTTGATAGATGCGGGACCTGCTCAGGTCTGACCAGAGGGTTCCCGGGGACATATTGCCATGCTACATCAGCCACGGGGACTTCCTCGGTGCCGAGGAGTTGATCAACACTGATACCAATTTCTCTAGTAGCGTCGGTTACCTTATCGATAATCACCTTCAGCGGGGGGGGGGGGGGGGGGGGGGTCGATTGCATTGCCTGTTCTCCGAGTTGGGGAACTGTTTTCCCGCTTTTATTAATTCTATGTCTCGACTGCTGCTTTTGTTCCTCATAAGACTTCCTAATAGAGCAGTCATAGTCTGATGGCCTATTCTCCACATGTGTCAGGGGTCGCTGAAGGAAGTCCACAAAGTGCTTTATGGTTTCCGTAGGTATTATCTCCTTTGGCGGCGGGGGTGGTTTCGGTGCAAAATGGGACTTCGCGTCAGAAACCACGACCGTTCTGGTTTCCTCATCAGTCATATCATAAGCTAACTTCTTTTTGGCAGGAGGCTCATCATTGGCTTTCTTCTTTGCAGCTTTCGTCCGCTTTTGGCCCTGCTACTGGGACATAGGGGGTGGAGTCGGCTGACGCGGCGGAGATCGATGTGGACTCCCACTGGGCTCCTTTTCGAGGTGGAGTGGACTTAGAGGTGTATTGCTACTCGGTGGAAACAAGATGCATTCCTTTCTCCATATAATGACACTATGTATGACTTCTCCCAGTGTCTGCTCCCCTTCACCTCCAGGAATGTCAAGCTCTAGTGAGTCATATCCCGACAGAACTTCATCCACCCCTACACGAGCATAGCCAGCTGGAATCGGATTGCCATGGATGGTTGCTTCAGGTGCATTTGGTAAAGCAAAGCCGACCGCCACCTTCATGGATATGTTCTTCATTTTTTGGTGTAGCTCACAATTTGTCCTCTCTCTGATATCATCCACGGGGTAGCGAGCCAGCAGTGCATCATCGGCCCAGACCCCCATGGAACCCATGCTACTTTTCCGTATAGATGGGACGGTAGTATCCAATGCTGGATCTGCTTGCTCCTGCCGCGGGGATGCCCTTTACTGGCTAATTGTGTCCAGTTGCTCCTCCTGCCACTTTAACATGCATTCCAACTCCTCGTTCTTTGTTTCTATCTTCTGAAGCCGGTCTGCATCCTGCTTCTTTTTTCTCTGACGGCTTCTATAAGTGTCGTTCCACTCCAAAAACATCGGAACCCTCGGAACAACGCCTTTGCCTCATGTTCGCCATCTGTGTTCAGGATTCTTGAGGGCGCGTCTAAGCTCGTCGTTCTCTCTCTCGGGCTGGAACAACCCCTTTTGAGCATCTTCTATTGCTTCAAGTAAAGCGTCCGAGGCTGTTTTAAGATCTTCCTTTTCAATAATCTCCCCTGTCGCTGGTTCCAACTATCCCCAATGCGCATAAAACCAATTATTGGACCTTTGGGGCCAATCCGCTGTAGCTGGAATGACCCCTTCAGCAAGCATCTTGGCCTCGCTTCCCACTTAGGCATGAATCTCTTGTAGCCACCTGTCCCCAGAACATGGTGATACTCTTTTTTCACAGCATTTATCTTATTTTTTCTCGACCTTTCCAGAGCTTCATCCGATTCCTTGTACTTCACAAATGTGTCTTAGTGATCTTTTATCTTCTCTAGTGCTCCAGTGAATTCTGGAGTCTTCTTTTTTGCCTTGATGTAGTCGCTGTATAATCTTTTCTTTCAGCTTTGGAATTGTGTGGCCATCTTCTTAAGAGCAAACTGCTTGACTTTCAACTGTTGGCCATCTGTGAGACACTCTAGTAGGTTGAAATATGACATGAGCGTATCCCAAAGCAATTTTTTTGATCTTTCGTCGACATAACTAACTCCTCGATCTTCCTTTGGCTTATTCCATTCTCAAATGGTGATCGGGATGTTGTCCCTAACAATAACTCCGCATTGATTTATAAATTTATGAGCATTCTGTTCAGGAGCAATCGGTTTGCCATCTTCTGCGACTTCATCGATGTTGAACTTTATGCCATCGCCCAACTTTTTGGCCCGACCTCGTACCCTTCTAGGAGATTGTTTCGATCCGGAGGGCTAAAAGAAGAAAGATTCGTTAATATATATACATATCAATTAATACATCTAATGATCACCAGAGGCCTAATATATGTATACCCCGCCGGACTTTGTTAATTGTCTAACATTTTCTTCACCATCATTGTTTGTTTGCCCTTCGTCTCTTGGTTCTTGCTCAAGTCTCTCACCGGAGTCGTTCAGAAATTGTGAGCCGTCATCTGGTTCATTCTCTTGGTTTTGGGAGGAGCGTATCATGTCGAAGATATCCTCTCCATGGTATCTGCCGCTATCGTCCATAGCTTAACTAATCCAGAAGAAAGATAAAACAATATAGTACTTAAATTAGAATGCATTAAATAATCAAAAACTGAATCATAGTATCGAGAAGAACAATACCGAAGATGCAATCAATACACAGCAATGCAACAATATGATGCAGGATCATGACATCGAGATATGATGTGGTTTGAGCTTATGCAACTAACATCAATTTGGATGAAGTCCATTTGAACCAAGAGGGAACCACCACCGAAAACAAGAGGGAACACAATCAATGCAATGCAACAATATGATGCATCACTAAGCATGACAGTAAATTTAAAGCAAACAGATGCATCACTAAGCATGACACGACAACAAGCAGTGCTAGGTGTGACCTAATGTAGTAGTACACATTGTAGACGGAGAGGGAAAACATCCGGAGGGGTTTTCCCGGCGTTTGCCATTTTCCAGACAAACAAAATAGAGGGGATGGTTCTATGTTTGCATTGCTCAAGAGGTGTGATAGATGAACGGGTTGCATATTCGGATTCGTTGGATTTTTTTGAGCAATTTTCGTATATAAATTATTTTCATCCGAGTTACGGTTTATTTTATATTAATTTTCAAAGTTTTAAACATATTCTGAAATTATTATTAATTCTAAATAAAAGGTTAAATGCTATGTGTACCCAGCAGAGTGCACACGGCATTGCACACTATGGCTGACAGTGGGTCCTAGTTGACTGCCCAATCAGCAGTCAACTGGAGACTTTGACTGGTCAAAGGGGTCCTTTGGACCCACATGTCATTGAGAGGGGCAGCCCAGTCAGTATTTTGACATGGTCAACTGGGCCCAGTGGGACCCAGTGGCAGTGTCTATTTACTTAACCAGTATTTAGTTAGTTTTAATCTAGTTAATTAGTCGAGTGGGACCTACTGTCAGTGACCCATTAGGGTTTCAGTTAGCGGCTAATCACGTGGTTAAGGCCTCGGGCCCATAGGCAGCGACCCATCAGGGGTCCACGTGGCGGCTAGGTCAGCAGGTGGCGCCGGAGTTGCTCCGGTGAGCTAGTTTTTGCGGCGGCGCATCGGCGGGTCACCGGAAAAAGCATACGGGGCATGGTTTGAGGCGCGGTTTGCGGCGTTCTAAAGCTGGAGCTACGCCGCATCCAATGGTGGTGGTCGCTCGAGCTAGGGTGCCCGGTAGCATCGCTGATGACGACATTTGCGGAGGCCGGGTATCGGGATCTTGTCAGAATCTCGCCCCCGGCGACCATTTGGTCGGTCGCAACCACCAGACGATAGAGCGCGGTGAGGTGCGTCGACCCGTGCAATCGGTTAGAGCGGGGGTGATCGGGCTCATTAGTTACGACGACGACCGAAGACGGCGGCGATGGGGACCCAATGGGATCGAGCAGAGGGACTCGGATCTGAGTATACGAGCGGTGCACACGCTGTAGGCGAACTCGAGGAACACAAAGGGAGCACCAGTTCATCCTGGGGGCAAGTACAGCGGCAGCGATAAGCACAGTCGCGACGAGAGCTCACGGCTACGGCGTGGGAGCTAGCTAGGGGGAAGCCAGAGCACAGGGAGAGAGGTGGGTCTTGGGGATCACCGAGTGGGCACACGGAGGCCGCGGACGTGTCGGCGAGGAAGAAGACCGGCGATGGCGGTGAAATCCGGCAGCCTGGCGGCACGTGGTTCTGTTCCTTCTCCCGTGCGGTGGCTGGCACCGGGACAGCGGAGGGATGATCGGGGACCAACAGCTCCAACGTCGACGATCACTCCACGGAGATGCAACACCACAAATCATGTAAATTCCGCCGAGTGAAAACAACTTAGGTCATCACATCACATACAACATTGACACTTCAATTTTTTAGCTAGATCATCATGATCTTGTAACCACTCATCATATCCAAATTTTAACATTCGTCTATCTTTAAAAAAAACCAAAAAGATGTTCTCTTCCATCTCATTTATATATCTATCAATGTACTCCACAAAACATCTATCTACACATTGAGTATGTATCTAAAAAGCATAAAACTACACAAAACATACAAAAATTTGTCCACCTAATATTTTTTTCACATTTTTTGCTCTCTTCCATTACATCCATCTATCTATTCATCTATCAAACATCCATCTATCTATTCATCTATTTCCACAAAATACTACACACACAAAATGGAAAAACTAACTACAATTTTTTTACCTTAGGGGTTCCGGAGCAGCAGCAGAGGATTGCCGGCCTGGTTGGGGCCGGCGACGGCGAGCCGGAGCAGCAGCCGAGCAGGGCCGGCCGCGGGGCAAGGGCGAGGTCCGCTGGAGCGGTGGCCAGGGGCGGGGTCGAGGTGGCCGAGCCGGGGTCAAGGGAGGTCGGGGCGGGGACGAGGAGGCCGGGGTGAGAGGTGGCCGAGACGGGGCGGTGGTGTGGCTGGCCGGGGTGGCAACACCCCGGAGCCACGGGCAGGGAGTACCTCGATCGGAACAACGGTGTGGATCACCGGAGAATGACGATGGAAAAGCGGTGAAATCCGGCAACCTGGAGGCATGGTTCTGTTCCTTTGATCTCCCGGGCAGTGGCTGGCACCGGGACACCACTTATATACCCGTGACCTTTAGTCCCGGCTCCATCCATGAACCAGGACTAAAGGTCCTTTAGTCCGGGCTCCAGCCACCAACCGGGACTAAAGACCTACCTTTTCGGCGGCCAAAATTCCGCGCGGGAGCTGAAACCTTCAGTCCCGGTTGGTGGTTGCAGCCGGGACTAAAGGTGTCTTTCAATTAATTTTCATTTTGAAGAAATTATTTGACAGATTCAGTTTTATAGATTGAACTTAATTCTTGTAAAATGCATAACAATTTGAAAACTAAACCAAATGAGTTGATTCAAATTTCCGTGGATTCATATTGAAGATTTCTATCAACTAGTATCATTTTGACAGGAAGTTAAATAATTAATTTTGCACTTATTAATTAAATACAGTAATTGAAGAAATTATCTTAAACTTTAAAAATTCATATCTTTAGTTCTGTTAAGCAAAATGGAGCAAATAAGATGTCAAATTGTTTGTCTTAACATAACCTACACATTCATATTTTATTTGGACATAATTGCATTGATGAACTCCTGTGTATAATGAAAATACTAAAAGGACATGAATTATTGAAAATTCATAACTTAATAAATAATTATTCAAAAATCATGTTCCAAATGCCAAAATGCCCTAGATTTTTGGTTGGATTCCAACGCTCTGGAGTCCACCTAGGAACACCCAAAACACAGATATACCCTAATTCTTACAAAGATTCCGTCCGGTTTGTCCGAAGTGGGACTTTCCAGCTATAAGTTTGGAAACTCACTAGAGAGAAAGCGATGACGGTGAAGCCGGTCACATCCCAGAGTGGGAACTTGGGGTATAAAACTTATTCTTCGTGTATGTCCCTTGCTCACGATTGTGCCGTAACCATGGAGAATCTTCATCATTTAACAGGATGCTTGGGTCAGTCTTCACTGTGAAGGGAGGAATTTCATCAAGCTTATTATAATCTTCTGACATGTCTGTCTTGTCCTCCACTCTCACGATGTTTCTTTTCCCTGAAAAAACTATGTGGCACTTTGGCTCATCGTACGATGTATTCGCTTCATTATCTTTTCTTTTTCTCGGTTTGGTAAACATGTCCTTCATATAGAAAACCTGAGCCACATCATTGGCTAGGACGAATGGTTCGTGTGTGTACCCAAGATTGTTGAGATCCACTGTTGTCATTCTGTACTGCGGCTCTACCTTTACCCCACCTCCTGTCAGGTTGACCCATTTGCACCGAAACAAAGGGACCTTAAAAGAAGGTCCATAGTCAAGTTCCCATATCTCCTCTATGTAAGCATAATATTTGTCCTTTTTCCTATTGTTGTTTGTTGCATCAAAGCGGACACCACTATTTTGGTTGGTGCTCTTTTTATCTTGGGCGATCGTGTAAAATGTATTCCCATTTAACTCATACCCTTTGAAAGTGAATATAGTCAAAGATGGTGACTTGGCCAACAAGTACAGCTCATCTCCAACAGTGGTGTCATTCATGAGATGTGTTTGCAACCAACCGTCGAAAGTCGCCATGTGTGTACGTTTAATCCAGGAGTCAGACTGCTCTGAGTTCTTGGAGCATACAATATCCATGTGTTCCTTTATATACGGAGCAACCAAGGTGGAATTTTGTAGAACTGTGTAGTGTGCTTGAGTGAAAGAATGCCCGTCCATACTTATTACGAAATTCTTTCCAAGCGTACCTTTTCCACTCAGTCTCTCTTCGTGCCACGATTGAGGAAAACCAATCGGCCTAAGGTCAGGAATAAAGTCAACACAAAACTCAATAACCTCCTCTATTTCATGGCACTTGGAGATGCTTCCTTCTGGCCTAGCACGGTTATGAACATATTTCTATAAGACTCCCATGAACCTCTAAAAGGGGAACATATTGTTGAGAAATACAGGACCCAGAATGGTAATCTCTTCGACTAGGTGAACTAGGACGTGCGTCATAATATTGAAGAAGGATGGTGGGAACACCAACTCGAAACTGACAAGACATTGGACGAAATCATTCTGTAACCTTGGTAGGATTTCTGGATCGATTACCTTCTGAGAAATGGCATTGAGGAATGCACATAGCTTCACAATGGCTAATTGAACATTTTCCGGTAGAAGCCCCCTCAATGCAACCGGAAGTAATTGCATCATAATCACATGGCAGTCATGAGAATTTAGGTTTTTGAATTTTTTCTCTGCCATATTTATTATTCCCTTTATATTCGACGAGAAGCTAGACGGGACCTTCATACTGCTCAGGCATTCAAAAAAGATTTACCTCTTCTTTGGTAAGAGCGTAGCTGGCAGGACCATGATACTGCTTTGGATGCATGCCGTCTTTTTTGTTCATACGTTGCTGGTCCTCCCGTGCCTCCGGTGTATCTTTTTACTTCCCATACGTGCCCAAGAAGCCTAGCAGGTTCACGCAAAGATTCTTTATCACGTGCATCACGTCGATTGTAGAGCGGACCTCTAGGACTTTGTAATAGGGTAGCTCCCAAAATATAGATTTCTTCTTCCACATGGGTGTGTGTCCGTTAGCGTCATTCGGAACAGATTGTCCGCCAGGACGCTTTCCAAAGATTACTTTTAAATCCTTGACCATATCAAATATATCATCACCAGTACGGTGGCCAGGCTTCTTCCGGTGATCTGCCTCACCTTTGAAATGCTTGCCTTTCTTTCTTAAGGTATGCCTGATCGTAAGAAATTGACGATGTCCGGGGTACACATTCTTCTTACATTTATCCAAATATATACTTTCAGTCTCGTCTAAATAGTGTGTGCATGCATTGTATCCCTTGTATGTCTATCCTGAAAGGTTACTAAGAGCAGGATAATCATTGATGGTTACAAACAGCAATGCTCATAGGTCAAATTCCTGCTGTTTGCACTCATCCAGCACAGGTACACCTTTTATATCCCACAACTGTAAAAGTTCTTCAACTGATGGCCTTAGGTACACATAAATGTCGTTGCGGGGTTGCTTAGGGCCTTAGATGAGCACTGGCATCATAATGAACTTCCGCTTCATGCACAACCGAGGAGGAAGGTTATACATACATAGAGTCACAAGCCAAGTGCTATGACTACAGCTCTGCTCCCCAAAAGGATTCATGCCATCTGTAATTAGACCAAACCATAAGTTCCTTGCATCATCTGCAAACTCTAGCCACTTTCTCTCGAATTTTTTGCACTGCGACCGTCAGCGGGTCCTCTCAACATCGCGTCTTTCTTACAGTCTTCTTTGTGCCATCGCAACAACTTGGCATGTGATACGTCTCCAACGTATCTATAATTTTTTATTGTTCCATGCTGTTATATTATCATTCTTGGAAGTTTTACAATCATTTTATAGCAACTTTATATCATTTTTTTGGACTAACCTATTGACATAATGCCCAGTGCCAGTTGCTGTTTTTTGCTTGTTTTTTACTTCACAGGAAATCAATACCTAACGGAGTCCAAACGCAGCGAAACTTTTTGTTGATTTTTTCTGGACCAGAAGACACAAGGGGGCCCAGGCGCACCCAGGTGGGTTGTGCCCACCTCGGCCGCCTCCCGCACTGCCTCTTTGCTCTATAAATACCCCAATATTCCAGAAACCCTAGGGGAGTCGACGAAAATCAATTCCAGCCGCCGCAAGTTCCAGAAACCACAGATCCAATCTAGACACCATCACGGAGGGGTTCATCATCCTCATTGGAGCCTCTCCGATGATGCGTGAGTAGTTCATTATAGACCTACGGGTCCGTAGTTAGTAGCTAGATGGCTTCCTCTCTCTCTTTTGATTCTCAATACAATGGTCTCTTGGAGATCTATTTGATGTAACTCTTTTTGCGGTGTGTTTGTTGGGATCCGATGAACTTTGAGTTTATGATCAGATCTATGTTTTTATCCATGAAAGTTATTTGAGCCTTTTGATCTCTTATATGCATGATTACTTATAGCCTCATATTTATTCTTCGAATCTTTGGTTTAGTTAGGCCAACTAGATCGATTTTTCTTGCCATGGGAAGAGGTGCTTTGTGATGGGTTCAATCTTACGGTGCTTGATCCCAGTGACAGAAGGGGAACCGACACGTATGTATCGTTGCTATTAAGGATAACGAGATGGGGTCTATTGCTACATAAATAGATCTTGTCTACATCATGTCATCATTCTTATTGTATTACTCTGTTTCTCCACGAACTTAATACACTAGATGCATGCTGGATAGCAGTCGATATGTGGAGTAATACTAGTAGATGCAGGCAGGAGTCGGTCTACTAATCTTGGACGTGATGCCTATATAATGATCCTTGCCTGGATATCATCATAATTATTTGAAGTTCTATCAATTGCCCAACAGTAATTTGTTTACCCACCGTATGCTATTTTTCTCGAGAGAAGCCACTAGTGAAATCTACAGCCCTCGGGTCTATTTTCTCATCATATATCTTCAGATCTATTTTGCTATTTGCCTTTTTATTTATTTGCCACTTTTTTTTTCAGATCTATATTTCTAAAAACCCAAAAATATTTTGCTTCACTTTATTTTATTCGTGATCTATTTATCCAATCTTCTACAATTTATCTCCCATCTGTTTGCCAATTTCTGGCGCCGTTACCCGAAAGGGATTGACAACCCCTTTAACACGTCGGGTTGCAAGTATTTGTTCTTTGTGTGGAGGTGCTGTTTACGTAGTGTTGCTTGGTTCTCCTACTGGTTCGATAACCTTGGTCTCATCACTGAGGGAAATACCAACCGTTGCTGTTCTGCATCATCCCTTCCTCTTTGGGGAAATATCGATGTAGTTCAAGCAAACATCAAAAGGAATTTCTGGCGCCGTTGCCGGGGAGACATCATCAACATCTACCAGGTTCCTAATCACAAACTCATCTCCTTGCAATTTACATTATTTTCCATTTGCCTCTTGTTTTCATCTCCCACACTTCACAAAAATTTGCCATTTTATTTGCCTTCTTTTCTGTTTGCCTTTTTCTCGTCAGATCTCTTGTTTGCTTGTGTTGCCATGTGTCTTCTATTTGCTTGCATCTTTGCTTGCTAAAAATCTATTGATATGGATCCTCATCCACTTGCTAATCTTTTTAAAAGATCCAATTATGACGAACCAATTGCTAGTGAATTGAATTCACTAGGTTATCTTTATGAAGTTTTGCTTGAGATTCTTGAATCTGAAAAGTATGATGAAGAAATTTATGAAGTGATTCATGATAGCTCCTTTAATGAAAAGCATGATTGCAAGGATTTTACTATAAATTCTATTAATATCAATTGTGCTAATAATATGCAAAACCCCAAGCTTGGGGATGCTAATTTTGATATGTCCACTACTTATTGCAATGATCATGATTGGGGTGATTCTTCTTATGATCTTGAAAATTTATTTAAGCTTCATGATGACTATGTTTGCGATAATATTGAAAGTGGGTTTGGAAGAGTGTCAACTCTAGGTAATAATGATCCCACTACTTTGGAGTATGTTCAATCTTATGAAATTTTTGATAAAAGTGGGCTTGGAGAGGTCATGACTTTATTTGATGATAATCCCACTATTTTGGAAGAGTGTCAACTTTGCATGCATGTGGATTATGAAGACAATATTTTATGTGATAGTTATATTGTTGAATTTGAATATGATCCCACATGTAATTATTATTAGAGAGGAAAATATGGTTTTAGAAATTTTCATGTTACTAATTTACCTCTCATTATGTTGAGATTGCTATTGTTTCTTTCTTCTTCCTTGCATATGCTATATATTTCTTATCTTGATAATTTGTTTGCTAATAAAATCCCTATGCATCGGAAGTATTTTATACTTAAATGTGTCAGTCACATATGATGCTCTCTTTGTGTTTCAATTCTTGTCTTTCATGCGAGCATCATCAAAATTATCAATGCCTAGCTAGGGGCATAAAACGATAGCGCTTGTTGGGAGGCAACCCAATGAATAAAATTTATTTTTGTCTTTTTATTTCTGTTCTTGAGTGTTTGCACAATTATACTACTGTTATGATTGGGTTTTTTATATTTTAGTTAGTGTTTGTGCCAAGCAAAGCCTTTGGGATCATGTTGGGTGATAGTTGAGTTGATCTTGTTGGAAAACAGAAACTTTTGCGTGCAGTAAAACAATTTTGAAAATTCACGGATGCGACAAAAAACTCTGCATTCTTTACACAATATTGATATATAAATTGCCTCTGTTGTCCTAATGTTTCAGAATTTTTGGAGTTACAGAAGTATGAGAACAATTCGCATCTTTACAGACTGTTCTGTTTTTGATAGATTCTGTTTCTTTGCATTGTGTGCTTATTTTGATGAATCTGTGGTTTGTATTGGAGGTTATAAGCCATGGTAAAGTTAGAATACAGTAGATATAATGCATTAACAAAATTTAAATGGGTTTTCTACAGTACTTAAAGTAAAGATTGGTTTTCTTACACTAACGGATCTCATGAAGGTTTTGTTGAGTTTTGTGTGATTAAAGTTTTCATGTTTTGGGTGAGATTACGATGGATGAAGGAATAAGGAGTAAGAAGAGCTTAAGCTTGGAGATGCCCCATGGTACCCCAAGCCATTATCCAAAAAGAAGCAAGCAACTAAGCTTGGGGATGCCCGAGTGGCATCCCCTCTTTCTTCTAATGACAATCGGTATTTTACTTGGAGCTATATTTTTATTCGTCACATATCATGAGTTTTGCTTGGAGCATCTTGTATGATATGAGTCTTTTCTTGTTTTGCTTTTTATTTTTAGTCATGAATCCTTGCTGGACACACCTATTTGAGAGAGCCAAAATTATGCTATGACTTGCTAGAATTGCTCTCTATGCTTCACTTAAATCTTTATGAGCTATGGAATTGCTCTAGTGCTTCACTTATATCTTTTTGAGCATGGTGTGGTTTAGTATTTTTGAAGAAATGCCCTCATGCTTCACTTAGATTTATTTGAGAGTTAGTAATTTTTTTTTTAGAAATTCTCTCTTGCTTCACTTAAATTATTTTGAGAGAAGAAAATTTTATGCCCATGTTCTTCACTTAGATTTGTTTGTGCTATCAAAAGCAACTTATGAAATTAGTCCCAAACTGATAGATATTCAAGAGGGATATAATAAAAACTTTCATGAAGATCATTGGACAAAATAAACTTGATTCCTTGTAATAGTTTTGCGATATGTTGATATAATATGTGAGTCATGTTGATGACTAATTATGCTTTAGTAAGAATATTGGTGTTAAGGTTTGTGATTCCCTATGCAAGCACGAAAGTCAATAGTGATGCAATGAAATTACATCCTACTTGTGGTGCATTATTCGGTGTTAGTTATGCTTAATGCTCGCTTATGAGAATTTTCGTTTCTTGGTTGGATGCTTCTCAATCTTTTGCTAGCCTTCATTTGCACTAAGTATGATCACTACTTGTGCATCCAAAATCCTTAAACCAGTTTTGCCATATGAGTCCACTATACCTACCTATATGCGGTATTTTCGTGCTGTTCTAAGAAAATTTGTATGTGCCATCTCTAATTTCAAAATAAATTTCTCTTTTATGTGCTCGTACCGCTCATGAAACGGTAGGGTTGGCTGATATTTTTCCATGCTAGATGTGTTATTCTCAAGATGAGTGTTTATTCACTTGTCACTACACGAGAGTACGACAAAGGTATTAGGGATGCCCAGTCCCAAAATGAAAAATGAATTTACTTTATGTTGTCAAATAATAAATTCCTTGGAAAGTGTTGGTATGGACGCCACCCGTGGATTCGGTTAGCCGTCGAATGTGAAAGTATGGTGGAAAAAGGAATAAACTTTATTTTCTGTTTGGGAACCGCCTATGATATATCTAGCATGGAAAGTTTTGGGAACTACTCGATCGTTTTCGTTGACAGGAAAAGCATGCCACCCAAAATGTTTTATCTCTACTTTTTTCGCTTTGAGCTCTGGCACCTCTACAAATCCATACTTCCCTCTGCGAAGGGCCTTTCTTTTACTTTATGCAATTTTTATTTTATTTTGAGTCTCCATCTTCTCTTATAAAGCACCAACCAAGGGGCACTATGATCGTACTTGCGCATTGGGTGTAGCTAATATGCGAGTGTGTTTCATGAATGGATCAATAATTGAGCATAATGGGCTAGGGATAACTTGCTTTAGTGTTGATATTTTGAAAGACATGGTTGCTTGTTGATATGCTTGAGTATTGAAATCTTCATGTCAAAACTAGACTATTGCTTTGAATCATATAAAAGTGCAAATGTCCGTGCTACAAAGAAAAGAATATGTGATGAACATGTTAGGCAGTATTCCACATCAAAAATTCTATTTTTATCATTTACCAACTCGAGGACAAGAAGGAATTAAGCTTGGGGATGCTGATACGTCTCCAACGTATCTATAATTTTTTATTGTTCCATGCTGTTATATTATCATTCTTGGATGTTTTACAATCATTTTATAGCAAATTTATATCATTTTTTGGGACTAACCTATTGACATAGTGTCCAGTGCCAGTGGCTGTTTTTTGCTTGTTTTTTACTTCACAGGAAATCAATACCCAACAGAGTCCAAACGCAGCGAAACTTTTTGGTGATTTTTTCTGGACCAGAAGACACAAGTTGGGCCAAGAAAGTACCTGAGGGGGGCTCTGAGGGGAGCACAACACACCAGGGTGCGCCTGGGGGCCCAGGCGCGCCAGGTGGGTTGTGCCCACCTCGGCCGCCTCCCGCACCGCCTCTTTGCTCTATAAATACCCCAATATTCCAGAAACCCTAGGGGAGTCGATGAAAATCAATTCCAGCCAACGCATGTTCCAGAAACCACAGATCCAATCTAGACACCATCACAGAGGGGTTCATCATCCTCATTGGTGCCTCTCCGATGATGCGTGAGTAGTTCATTGTTAGACCTACGGGTCCGTAGTTAGTAGCTAGATGGCTTCCTCTCTCTCTTTTGATTCTCAATACAATGGTCTCTTGGATATCTATTTGATGTAACTCTTTTTGCGGTGTGTTTGTTGGGATCCGATGAACTTTGAGTTTATGATCAGATCTATGTTTTTATGCATGAAAGTTATTTGAGTCTTTTGATCTCTTATATGCATGATTACTTATAGCCTCGTATTTCTTCTTCGAATCTTTGGTTTAGTTAGGCCAACTAGATCAATTTTTCTTGCCATGGGAAGAGGTGCTTTGTGATGGGTTCGATCTTACGGTGCTTGATACCAGTGACAGAAGGGGAACCGACACGTATGTATCGTTGCTATTAAGGATAACAAGATGGGGTCTATTTCTACATAAATAGATCTTGTCTACATCATGTCATCGTTCTTATTGCATTACTCCGTTTCTCCATGAACTTAATACACTAGATGCATGCTGGATAGCGGTCGATGTGTGGAGTAATACTAGTAGATGCAGGCAGGAGTCGGTCTACTAATCTTGGACGTGATGCCTATATAACGATCATTGCCGGGATATCATCATAATTATTTGACATTCTATCAATTGCCCAACAGTAATTTGTTTACCCACCATATGCTATTTTTCTCGAGAGAAGCCACTAGTGAAATCTACGGCCCCCGGGTCTATTTTCTCATCATATATCTTCTGATCAATTTTGCTATTTGCCTTTTTATTTATTTGCCACTTTTATTTTCAGATCTATATTTCTAGAAACCCAAAAATATTTTGCTTCCCTTTATTTTATTCGCGATCTATTTATCCAATCTACTACAATTTATCTCCCGTCCATTTGCCAATTTCTGGCGCCGTTACCCGAAAGGGATTGACAACCCCTTTAACACGTCGAGTTGCAAGTATTTGTTCTTTGTGTGCAGGTGCTATTTACATAGTGTTGCTTGGTTCTCCTACTGGTTCGATAACCTTGGTCTCATCACTGAGGTTAATACCTACCATTGATGTGCTGCGTCATCCCTTCCTCTTTGGGGAAATACCGACATAGTTCAAGCAAACATCAGCATGCTCTTTGTTTTGGAACAAATGTTTCAACCGTGGTATTATAGGGGCATACCATATCACCTTTGCAAGAACCCTCTTCCTAGGGCGCTCGCCCTCAACATCACCAGGGCCATTGCGACTGATCTTATAGCGTAATGCACCGCATACCGGGCATACATTCAAATTCTCGTACTCCTCACCGTGGTAGAGGATGCAGTCATTAGGGCATGCATGTATCTTCTGCACCTCTAATCCGAGATCGTGGACAACCTTCTCCAGTCTCTGCCTTCCATTGCAGCAATTCCAGTGTGGTACCCATCTTTTTCTTGTCATCTTCGCAATTTGGGTACAACAATTTTTTGTGATCCTCTAACTTGCGCTGCAACTTCAACCTCTCCTTTTCACTTTCGCAGTTTCTCTTTGCATCAACAATGGCCCAACCAAGATCATGAGCGGGCTCATCTGATGCCTCTTCTTCAGCTTCCCCCACTGTAGTACCATCGAATTCAGGGAACCTAGGATAGTTGTCGTCATCCTCTTCTTCTTCATTGTCTTCCATTATAACCCCTCTTTCTCCATGCTTGGTCCAACAGTTATAGTCGGACATGAAACCGGACTGAAGCAGGTGGCTGTGAAGGATTTTTGAGGTAGATTAATCCTTACTATTCTTACAGACACCACATGGACAACACATAAAACTATTTCGCTTGTTGGCCTCAGCCACACGCATAAAATTATGCACGCCATTAATGAACTCGGGAGAGTGTCGGTCATCGTACATCCATTGCCGGCTCATCTTCATTACACAACATCGAAGTGACCAAATTAATACAAGTTCATCACATTAAAACCAAAGTAGAGTAGTGACCAAATGTTATTACTGCAAAAATATATACATAAATTCATACATACTTCTCATAAAACAACATACAACTATCTAAAGCATTTAAATGCAACAACAAATGCGATCAAAATCGCAACTAAGGTAATAATTGATCCAACAACATAATGATACCAAGCCTCTTTATTAATGGCATATTTTCTAATCTTTCTAATCTTCAAGCGCATTGCATTCATCTTGATCTTGTGATCATCGACGACATCGGCAACATACAACTCTAATTTCATCTTGTCTTCTTCAATTCTTTTCAATTTTTCTTTCAAATAATCATTTTCTTTTTCAACTAAATATAACTTCTCGACAAGAGGGTCGGTTGCAATTTCCAGTTCACATACCTCCTAGATAAAAAAATCTATGTCAACTTGATGGGCATAATTGTCATAGACATGAAATGAAACAAATAGTTATAAAAGATAATATACCACATACGAATCATAAACCGGACAAGGGCCGAAGGGATTGATATCAAAACCATGGCACTATATATAACAAACAATCATACAAGTAAGAAAATTATACAAGTAACTATCTAAATCATACAAATAAGATTTTTTTACAAAAAAGGATAAGAACAAGAGACTCACCAAGGTGGTGCCGACGACGGGACGACATGGGCGATCGACGGCGGTGAGGATGGAGACTGGAAGGCAGTAAGTAAACCACACCTACATATATGCAAACTAAGAAGTTAATTTGAGCTCAAATTGCATATAAGTCAAATAAACTCCCACAGAATTACTCCCAAACTAATACCCACAAATCACTCTACTTATAGAGCATGAAACAAGCTAAACTAGCAATGAGAGATGAAATGATGAAGTTGCTAACCTTTTAGAACCCTTGGATAGATGGGGTGCATCCAATCTTGACAAATCTTGGCAAAAATGGAGGATGAACTCGCGCTTGGGGAAGGAAACAGAGAGGAGAGAAAGCTTGGACTTGGCCTAGATGACACAGCTTTATATAGGGAAGACTTTAGACCTGGTTGGTGATACCAACCGGGACTAAAGGTCTATATTTAGTCTCAGTGGGTGATACCAACCGGGACTAAAGGGGCTCGTAGGAGCCCCAGCCTGCCGCAACCCCTTTAGTCCCGGTTGGTATAACCATCCGAGACTAGAGGTCCCATTTGAACCGGGACTAATCCTGGCCGTGCCCCCGTCCGCTCCTAGCCGTTGGAACTGGGACTAATGCTCACATTAGTCCCGGGCCCAAACCCGGCCGGGACTAGTGCTCCGAATGAAAGGGCAGTTTTCTACTAGTGAAATGAGGAGCCCCTTCATCATGCAACTATATCCGCACCTACACCGGGGAAAGGTAATGAATCAGATCCTTATGTTATTCATGCACTACTGCAGGATGCTGCTAACGCGACACTACGATCAGAGACCCTTTAACGAAACTGTGTGTGATGCATTAATCGCTAACGGGGATGTAAAAAAAGTCAAAAAAGATGCAAAACATTTGCGATGGTGGAGACATCAAACACGGTTTAGATTTTAGTTACGTGTGCGATGCGGGGCATACAGTTGATCCAGAAGAATTGTTTGCTATGAGGCAGAACAACAGAAACGGGCAGTCATATCAATGTGTGTGTGATATACGGCATACAGTTCGCTCCGATGAACTGTGTGCTATTAGGGAATGCAACAGAAACGGTCAGCCAGATCAAGGTGTGTGTGATATATGGCATACGGTTCACTCCGACGAACTGTTTTCAATTAGGGAAGAGAACAGAAACGGTTCAACTTACCAAGATGTGTGTGATATGCGGCATAGAGTTCACATAGATGAACTATTTGCGATGAGCAAAAAGAACACAAATGATTCGTGTAAACAAGATGTGTGTGATACGCAGCAAATAGCCCACTCGGATGAACTGTTTGGATGAGAAATTATAACACAGACGGTTACTATAGTTAGTTCGTGTGCGATTCTATTCGTAGAAAAAACTTTGAAAAATGCAAACTAGTTGCTTGCGGTGGCTAGGAGTGTCGCACACGATGCGTCTGCGAGTACTCGTGTGCGATGATTAGTAAGTTACACATACGTTTCCTTATGTTAACACGTGTGTGATAAATAACACGTGGCACCGCATACGGTATTCGGGTTTTGTGTAATATGTAAGACAATTATTAACCGTTGTCATTGTAAATTTGCCTCAACAGTGAGCAGAGCGCGCACAGGGACGCCAGAGCGGAGTGCGCCGTGGCCGCCTCAATGGCAAACAAAACGCGCGGACGGACGCGAGCAGAGTGCGCCGCGGCCGCCTCAACGAGGAGCAGAGCGCGCCGCGGCCGCCTCAACAGCGAGCAACCACGTGGTCAACCTTCTGGCACCCCGTGGAAGGCGTGACGGCGCATCCATAGGACACGATGGTGATATCTTCACCGTGTGTGATAGTGGGCAGACACGTACACGTACATCCGAGAACGCGGGCCCATGTTTCGGGTTTCTGATGCGTGGCATACGGTTGATCCAAAAGAACTGTTTGCGATGAGCCAGAACAACAGAAACGGGCTTTGTAGGCCCAGAACCATCAATAAATTTTGACCTTGTTTCTCGTCACATTGCAGATTACAACGCAATAAGTAATTGCAAATCTGTTCATACCTATCAAACTAATTTGTGTTCACACTTAGCACCAGGCTATAAAAACTACCCACTCGAAAATTACTTCACAGTTCCTCTCCTCATCACCCACAAAATTGGTCTTTCCTTTCAAGTCGTTCCGCCATGACCGGTAGGAGGAGTTTCGGGTGGACATATAACCAGGCAGCAAAGACCAAGGCCGTGGAAGCACTAGAGAGGTCTTGCCGCGAAGCGGCAGCCGCAGCAGAGATGTCCCGGCGCGCTGCGGAGCCCTCGAACGAGCTCTCACGGGCACGCGAGGGCTCTCACAAGTGCACTCGCCGCGTCGGCGATCGTGACGAGCTGGAGTTGCTGAAGTCCTTGGCCCGCGACGACGACATTCTCGCTGGCCTCATTAAGCAGCAGGAGCTAGTCGACGGCTTGATGAAGCTGCACGAGATTAGCGATGCCTCGGTTGACAAGGCGACCGGCCTCGTCGAGCAACTCATGGGTGACAATGCAAAGCTCCTCAAGGCGCTCGCCGAGAAGGAGGAGGAGGCCGCCGGCTGGAAGATGCTGCATGAGCAGAGCAGTGCCTCGGGGATGACGCTGACAGCGGTCGTCGAGGAACTAATGGGTGACTTGAGGAAGCTCTGGATCGAGCGTGAGTAGGAGGTGGAGGAATCCGTGGCTGCTTTGAAGCAAAGTCATGAGGAATTGAAGAAGGAGCTGAAGGATGTCGTCGCTCGGCGACCCATTGACGAGTAGAGACAGTAGCGACCCAGATCGTTGTCTGCGATTTCCTTCTTCTCTTGCCCCCGTGTCTTCTGGGCTTTGCCGCATGTGGCATTTTAAATTATCCGGAATATGTAAGACTATTATTATCTGCGCCATTATAAATTTGTCATCGTATTATCCGTTGCTATTTTATTTGTCGTCGTATTATCCGTTGCCCTATGTGCCAATTTAAATTAGGCCATAATACGAGTTGAAAACATGAACAAAGCAAATGCTGCCATGGGATCACAAGCAAACACCCTCCGTCCAGGTGCTTTAATTAACCGCGTGTTAAACAGCGGCTCGGCCGCCATTAATGGAGAAGTTGTAAGCGTGGTAGGCGGCTGGTGGATGGAGGTCAAAGAGCTCGCTTCCCGGTGAGCATGGGCGGCCTTGCTGCTCGCACGTGTCCCGTCGAGCCTGCGAGGTGGACAGGATGCACGCATCCTGTCAAGCCTGCGCGGCGGATTGCTTGCATGCGTCCCGTCAAGCCTGCACGACGGACTTCTCGCGCTTGTCCCGTCTAATTAAACAGCTGCACGCACGCCACCGAGTATGGTTAAATTTTTGTAGAGGTAGTGGCCGCACTTAAATGGTTACGGGAACACATGGTTCATATAATACAACCGTTTGCGATATTAACGTGTCAGCTATTTGTTTCAAAAGGACTTCGTTGGCTATTAATGTGTGTGCCTTGTCTCAAACTGAACGATTTTTTTTACCACGGCATATATGTGCCATGTCATGAAACCATGCCAATTTCATGTTTATTGGGTGAGTTTTCGATTTACTGGGATTTAAAAACCGATATTCTCATTGTTTCAGGACGACGAGAAGTTTGTAATTCATTCACATTCCTTAAATGAGACCTAAACATGCAGCCAATGACACATGTACGATTTCCCACCCATTTTGCTTCACTGGAGCATGTGCTTGTAGTTCAAATTTGAATTATGGACTACATTAAATGCCTAGAAAACTTAATTAATATATACAATGGCCAAACGAACCCTGAACAGTTTCAAATTTCAGCAAGACACTCCTGTTATTCTATGTTGCCTGTGGAAAACAAAGTTCAAGGCGAGAAGAAGCAGCGATTATCGTTTCGCCCACAAGGGGGGCATGTTTCCCTACCGGAACCACGAGGGTTGCGAGAAGCTTCGGTTTGTAAGAGGCTTGTAATATAGCTTGGCCCAAATTGGACAATTATTTTACCACGACATATATGTGCCATGTAGTGACACCATGCCAAGTTTCATGATTTCCTGGTGAGTTTTGGATTTACAGAGATTTAAAAACCAAGATTCGCAATGTTTGTGTCCAAGCCAGGACGCCAAGGCGGTTGAATTCATTCCCATTCGTTCCATGGGACCTAAACATGCACCCCAAGGACACATGTACGTTTTTTCTAGCCATTTTGGTGCACTGGAGCATGTATTTGTAGTTTGGATTTGATTTATGGACATTAAATGCCTAGAAAACTCAATTAATGAATAAAAAAGGTCAAACGAACCCTGAATAATTTCAAAGTTCAGTGCGAATCTCCCGTTGTTCCGTGTTGTATGTAGAAGAAAATACAAGGTTAGAAGAGGGAGCAATTATCGTTTCGCCCACAAGGGGACACATTTCCCTATCGAAACCACGAGGGTTCTTGCGATAGGCTCCTGTTTGTAAGAGGTTTGTAATAAAGCTTGGCCCAAATTGGACAATGTTTTTACCACAACATATATGTGCCATGAGGTAACACCATGCCACCTTTGTGATGCCCCCGGCCCAATCGTGCACTAATCATACACGCAAATGCACATGATCAAGCCTAAGGACTCACGGGAAGATATCACAACACAACTCTAAAACATAAATAAAGTCATACAAGCTTTATATTACAAGCCAGGGGCCTCGAGGGCTCAAATACATAAGCTTGCGTACAAGCGTCAGCGGGAGCATCAGATATCTGAGTACAAATATTAAAAGAGAAACAGAAAGGCCTTTAGAAAGGCGGGGCAAAATAAAACACTACGATCGAAAGGCGAAGGCCTCCTGCGTGGGACCCTCCAATCCTACTCCTGGTCGTCATCCAACTCGTCGTAGCATCCATCCTCGGGGTGGTAGTAGTAGTCGATCGACGGGGCATCTATCTCAAGGGCTCCGTCATCTTGGTCACGACAAACTGATATGGGGAGAAAAGGTAAACAAAGCAACCGTGAGTACTCAGAAGTACTCAGCAAGCAAGGATCTACACTACATATGCAACATTTTCAAGGGAAGGCTGTATATGTGGACTGGGCTGCAGAAATGCCAGAATAGAGAGAAGGCCTTGTCCTATCGAAGACTAGCATCTTCATCGGTCTTACAGCAATAGAAGAGAGTAGAACAGTTCAATATAATGTAGGAGTATCATTAAGTCTCATCCTCACCCAGAGATCCTTTCTCGACTCCCTGCGAGAAAGCAATCCCAGAGCCATACAGTCATCAACCTCGTCCGGAGATCCCTTCTCGACTCCCTGCGAGAAGCAATCCCAGAGCCTCATATCCAGGTCTCATATCATGTTCTAGCTGTATCGATCGGGATACAACTCCGAGTGTCCTTTACCGTAGGACAGGCTATCGATAGAAGTTTTCTTCCCTGCAGGGGTGCACCAACTTACCCAACACGCTAGATTAACTCCGGCCGGACACACTTTCCTGGGTCATGCCCGGCCTCGGCCAAACGACACACCGCAGCCCTACCTACAGCTCAGCAGAGAGGTCCCCGCCGGTCTACATCCTAAGCGCAAGGGGGTCTTGGCCATCGCCCCTCGCCCTCCGGGTCGTTGCACACACGGTGAAGCCAGGCACCAACACTACAGGAAGGCGCCGGTCCGTCCGTGCCACCATGCTGAACTAGATGTCTGACAGAGCTTTCGGCTGATGCATACGATGCAGAACACCCATACTATGCCCACGTGATGGTTAGTGCTATCAGGCCAGAGACCTGCTCGGATCAAATATCCAAATCGTTAATGGACTAGGGCTTGCGGTAACGAGCAGAGACTCACGAAAGATGTGACCCCGTCGCCCCGTCTCGAGGACTTGCTGCAAGGGTTAAGAATGCCCGGCCGCGCCTCGTATTCACCACTCGGGCACCACACTGGCACCCGTCTTCACAACACTCGCCACTCAGGCGCACGCGGGTACCCCTCAGGGTCGACCCGCTTATCCAAGTAACAGTGTAAAGTCCAAGTATCCGTGTGTCCATAACATCAGGGGAATCCGAGGTATCACCCTCGTTGAATTCCTACTCGATGTCTTCGTCAAGGTGAACTCGGAGGAATCACCCTCAGTGGGTCCACACTTGAGGTGTTGTACGACAGCGTCGTTATCGGAAGCGGTGAAGGAGGAATCACCCTCGATGACCACGACCGAATAGCTACTCTACAGAGTTAACATCAGAAGTGCTACAAGAGGTTTCACCCTCGGCACTCGATAGTAACACTGCAGTGTCGTTACAACTAAGGGGGGTGATGTGCGGTGTCGGGGCCTGGTCTTCAATTCCCGTTGATCGGGTCTTCTGACAATCCAGCGCGGCAGTCGGGATAAGTGGGGTCACTGATAGGTCTCTACCCAGCCTAGACTAAACAGTTTAGGATATGCAGGTAATTATCAACAGTAGGTTACAACAAACAGGCTATGCATCAGAATAGGTAAAGCAGCAGCAGTAGCAATTCTAATGCAAGCATGAGAAATAGAATGGGCGATATCGGGATGATCAAGGGGGGGGGGGGGCTTGCCTGGTTGCTCGGCGGCAAGGGCAAGGTCGTCAACGGTGGCGTTGGGCTCCTGAGTTGCGTCGGTCTCGGGGACGACGTCGGTGTCAGGGTCTACCGAGAGAGAAGAGGGGGAGGAAACAGTATAAATATAGAGCAAACATGAGCAACTTAAAGTACGGCATGACAATATGCAGTGCCGGGTGTGTCCTAACGTATGGTTGCACGTCACCGAGGAAGGAGGAATCCATCCGGGAATGTTTTCCCGGTTCCGGGCATTTGTCAGACAGATGACCGGAGAGGAACGGTTGCATGTTCGGATAGTTAGGGACGTGTGACGGACGAACGGAGAGCGTATTCGAATTCGTCTCGTCGTTCTAAGCAACTTTCATGTACAAAGTTTTTCCATCAGAGTTACGGATTATTTAATATGATTTTCTAAAGTTTTTATTAATTTCTGGAATTTAATTAATTTTTTAAATTAACATTATCCGAAACAGTGTCTGCTGACGTCAGCATGAGGTCAGCGGACTGTTAGGGTTAATTAGGATTAATTATTTAATTAGCATTTAATTAAACTAATTAATTAAATTAGATTAATCTAAACAGAGTTAATTAACTAATTAATTAATTATTAATTTTAATTATTTTTATTTTACTTATTTATTTTTATTTTTGTTTTTCTGGGCATGGGCCCCACTGGTCAGCGGCACAGCCGGACATGTCCGGGCTGTGCCTGTTCGGGCACCGGACATGTCCGGTGCACCAAATGCGCGCGCGCGCGTACGCAATGGCGGGCAGCGGCGAGGGTGCGGCGACGGCGGTGTGCGCGAGCGTGCGCGCGGGCGGCGGCAGCAGCGGCAGGGGCGAGCGGTGGCAGGGGGGCGGTGGCGCGAGCAGGCGCCGGGGGCGGGCGAGCGCGCGTGCGGCACAGCGGGGCGACGCGGGCGCGGTGCGCGGGAGCGGGCGACGCGGGCGCGCGGGGGCGTGGCCAGCCGCGCGCCAGAGCGCGAGCGGGGCGGCAGGAGGCGGCGGCGTCCGAGGGGAAAAAGTGGGCGACGGGCGCGGCGGAGCTCACCGCGCGCTGTAGGGGAGGGGCAGCGGGCGCGAGGAGGACGGCGACGGGGTGGCGGAGAGGCGACGGCGGCGGTGGCGCGTCGGGGCGCAGCGGCGGCGACGGCGCCTGGATCGGGGCGCCTCTGCCCCGGTCGGTCTAGGAGGAGGGGGATCGAGTTGGGGGGGGGATGTGCGAGGGGGGAGTGGTAGCGGCTAGGGGGTGGGGGTGTTGGGGTGGGGGTTATAGAGGGGGGGGGGGGGGGTCCGGTTTTGTCTTGGGCCGGACGGTGGGCCGCTTGGCCTGCTGGGCCGAGGGGGGGGGTTCTTTCTCTCTTTTATTTTCTCTTTTGTTTTCCTTTGCCTTTTTCTTTTTATTAATTCATATATCTCTGTTTAGTAAACAGTTAGGCCCCAAACCGAATTTTGTAAAACATGGCAAATGTCCCAATAATTACTAGGCATCCTCTACTACTACCAAAAATCAGTTTGGAGTTAAAGGGATCTCACACAATTTTTATAATAATTAAAATGCATTAATCCTTGCTGTTTTGACAATGTTAGAGCCACCTAATTATTTTATTTATTGTTGGTTTCAATTTTAAAATAGTCTCTGTAATATTTGCCATTTATCGAACATTTTAGTTTTTATGCTGGACAACTTTTATATTTCACTTTCATTTAAATTTGAATTTGACTTAGGAGTTGAAATGCAATATGATGCAAATGATGATCACGCACTGTTAATCATGCTGACTTGGCATTATCAAAGGTGATTACTGTAGTTAACCACCGGGGGTGTTACAAATCTCCTCCACTAATAAGAATTCTCGTCCCGAGAATTAAGAGGTAGAAGGAAAAAGTTCGGGGTATTCCGCACGAAGATTATCCTCGCGTTCCCAAGTGGCTTCATCTTCAGTATGATTTGACCACTGCACTTTGAGGAACTTGGTAACCTTCTGACGGGTTCGACATTCAGCTTCATCGAGAATGCGGATCGGATGCTCCTTATAAGATAGATCATCTTGCAATTCGAGCACCTCGTGATCCACTGCTTGGTGCGGAGATTCCTTGAAGCATTGACGAAGTTGCGACACATGGAAGACGTCGTGGATATGAGAGAATTGCGGTGGCAACTCCAATTTATATGCCACCTGACCACGTCTAGCAACAATGCGGAAAGGACCAATGTAGCGTGGAGCTACCTTGCCCTTGATTCCAAAACGGTGAGTCCCCTTCATAGGAGTGACGCGAAGATAAGCTTGATCACCAGGTTGATAAGTCAAACCCCATCGTTTGCGATCATAGTTGCTCTTCTGGTGGTCCTGAGCCGCCTTGAGATTTTCTCGGACAATACGAACTTGTTCTTCGGCGTGTTGAATAATATCCGGACCCACGAGGGGTCGTTCCCCAGTTTCCGACCAATTCAGAGGGGTTCGACACTTACGTCCATAGAGTACTTCGAAGGGAGCCATTTTCAAGCTGGCTTGATAGCTGTTGTTATAAGAGAACTCAGCATACGGAAGAGATTCTTCCCACTTCTTGCCAAAAGAAATAACACAAGCCCGAAGCATGTCTTCAAGAACCTGATTGACTCGTTCGACTTGGCCTTGGGACTGGAGGTGATAAGCTGAACTCCAGGTAATATGAGTTCCCATAGCTGTTTGACAACTTTCCCAGAATTTGGAAGTGAAAAGGCCGCCACGGTCCGAACTGATCTCCTTCGGAATACCGTGGAGTGATGCAATTCTGGAGATATACAACTCTGCTAACTGGCTAGCAGTGATAGTTTCCTTGACGGGCAGAAAGTGTGCAACTTTAGAAAGTTGGCCGACGACGACAAGAATAGCATCGTGACCCTTCTGTGACATAGGAAGTCCTGTAACGAAATCCATCTGAACCTTATCCCATTTCCATAGAGGAATAGGATGTGGTTGCAGAATTCCAGCTGGTTTCTGATGTTCTGCTTTAACGCGACGACACACATCACATTCAGCAACATAACGAGCAATGTCCTGCTTCATTTTAGACCACCAGTACCTTTGACGGAGATCACGATACATCTTGGTGCTATCCGGATAAATAGACAATGGTGTGTCATGTGCCTCCTTCATGACTTTGTCAGTCATGAGTTCGAAACGAGGTACGACAATGCGGTTTCTGAAATACAAGGTTCCATCTTCAGACAACGAGAAATCCCTGTACTTTGCAAGGTGAAGGTCTTTCTTCATCAGATCAACTTTAGCATCTTTAGCTTGTGCACTCTTAACAGCTTTCTCAAGGTCTGGCTCAACAACCAAGGTTTTTAAGTATCCTTGAGGAACTATCTCGAGATTTAGCCTTCGAAGCTCTTCATACAGGAGTGGTTGCTCTAGCTGGACTTCAAGTTCATAGCAATAGGATTTGCGACTCAACGCATCAGCCATTACATTAGCCTTGCCAGGGGTATAAGAAATACCCAAATCATAGTCCGCAATAGTCTCCATCCATCTTTGCTGACGGAGGTTTGGAGATGGCTGAGTAAACAAGTACTTCAGACTTTTATGATCCGTGTATATCTCGCAACGATTACCGAGGAGGTAATGTCGCCACAACTGTAATGCATAGATCACAGCAGCTAGTTCTAGATCATGTACCGGATAATTCTCTTCATGTGGGCGCAACTGACGAGAGCCGTAAGCAATCACTTTACGCTCTTGCATTAGGACACAGCCTAATCCTTCACGGGATGCGTCACAATAAATCACAAAGTCTTTCCGGGTATCTGGAGGAGATAGTACTAGGGCAGATGTTAGCTTGTCTTTGAGTGTCTGGAAACTTTCCTGACATTTTTCTGTCCATTCAAATTTAACGCCCTTGTGAAGCAGATCAGTCAAAGGCTTAGCAATCTTGGAAAAGTTCTCGACAAATCGACGGCAATAGCTTGCAAGGCCGAGAAAACTTCTCACTTGCTTGACGTTCTTTGGAGGAGTCCAGTCCAGAATAGCCTGAACTCGTTCTGGGTTAACGGCAATGCCATCTTTCGAAATCACATGACCAAGATAGGTTACTTCAGAAAGCCAGAATTCACATTTGGAATACTTGGCATACAACTGATGTTCTCGGAGCCTTTCCAGTACAAGACGGAGGTGTTCAGCATGTTCTTCTTTATTCTTCGAATATACCAGAATATCATCCAGATATACCACGACAAACTTGTCGAGGTAATCCATGAAGATATAATTCATCAGACGGGAGAATGTGGCTGGAGCATTTGTTAAGCCAAATGACATGACAGTGTACTCATAAGAGCCATAGCGAGTAACAAATGCAATCTTCGGAATATCCTCTTCACGAACACGGATCTGATGATAACCCAACCTCAAATCAAGCTTAGAGAATACTGAGGAACCAACAAGTTGATCATACAAATCATTGATCCGGGGAAGCGGATATTTGTTCTGAATTGTTGCTTGGTTGATAGGTCGGTAATCCTGAACCAATCGGTTAGTTCCATCCTTCTTCTTGACGAAGAGTGAAGGTGCTCTCCAAGCAGAGGAACTGGGGCGGATGAAACCTTTCTTAAGCGACGTGTCGATTTCTTCCTTAAGTTCAAGAAGGTGGTGCGGAGGCATCTTATAAGGACGCTTCGCAATAGGAGTTGTGCCAGGCTTCAAGTCGATGACAAACTCAACAGCTCTAGCAGGGGGTATTCCTGGAAGTTCTTCTGGAAATACATCTTGAAAATCACGAACAACTGGAACGTTCTCGATGCCTTCAAGAGGTGAAGCATTCAATGCATTTAGAACATATATTTGAGCTTCGGCGTCCTGCACTGTACGAGCTGAGTATCTGACAGTCTGACCGGAAGGGTGTGTGAGGCGGACTGTTTCAGTGGCACAGTCAATCAAAGCTTTATGAGGCTTCAACCAGTCCATACCCAGAATAATGTCAATGTTGGAGGTCTTAAGGGCAATGAGAGAAACGGGGAACATCAATCCTCCGATCACAATGTGGTTACCGTGGCTTACCATGGTAGTTTGCCAATTAGCCCCAGGTGAATGGATTACTAATGGGATGGACATCTCCTTGAAAAGTATATCATGGGTTCGCGCAAAACTTTCGGACATGAAGGAGTGCGATGCTCTAGAATCAAAGAGGACTGAAGCTGGGATTGAATTCACTAGAAGGGTGCCCATCACAATGTTGGGGTCCTGTCGAGCTTCTTCCATGTTGATTTGGTTGACATGAACAAGTTGACTAGCAGGTAGTCTGGCACTACAATTTCTGGAATGATGGGTCCGATGGCCCTTCCTACGAACAACAGGATGACGTGATGCATTATGAGGCTGACCTTGATGACAGTTAAAAGCACGGTGCCCTGGCTGTCCACACTGGTGGCACAGACCATCATTATGGGGAGAAACACCAACATTGGGCTGTCCACTTGAAATGTTCAGTTGCCTTGGTGGGTGGGGCAGACGAGGTGCAGCATATGACGGCCTTGGTGTTGGAGCAGGTCGATGATGAATATTGTGAGGGATCCAGACTCGACATTTCTGAGTAGGTCGACCGAAAGACGAGCCGACATCTCGAGTACACTTGAGCGACTCCTGGTACTCAGTCAGAGCTGTTTCAACTTGGAAAGATTTGCTGACAAGCGTTGCGAAGTCTGTGAAATCATGGACAGCAAGTGCAAGTTTTATATCAGTACGTAGTCCTTCACGGAATTTCTCCTGCTCGCGAGTGTCGGTGTTGACGTCATCCTCAGCATAGCGGGACAGTTCGATAAATGTCCTCTGATATTCATCCACAGTCATTGTGCCCTGTGAGAGTTTGCAGAACTCCTGCTTCTTCTGGTCGATCAGACCTTGAGGAATGTACCGTGCACGAAAAGCTGACTGAAATTCCTGCCAAGTGGTTACAGTCTCTGCAGGCAACATAGCCTTGTGGCTTTCCCACCATTGAGCAGCTGGGCCCTTCAGGTGGAATGTCGCAAAGGTGACGTAACTGTCAGGGGCAACATTAGCTGACTCCATTTCAAACAGGATGTCACGAACCAATCATCAGCATCCATAGGATTGGTGGAGTTGCGGAAAACGGACGGGTTGAGGCGCACAAATTCTACCAGAGTTATTGGAACATTCTGTTGCTGAGCATTCTGATTTGGGAACTGAGCCAATAGTCCGGTCATAAACTGCTGCATCATTGCGGCCATATAGGGTGGAGGTGGAGGATCGTCAGCCATCCTGCCAAATCAACAGGGGCAGTTTAGCAAGAAAAACTGCATGTGTATGGAATGATTCGTGAAGTATCACGCGCAACAGAAGGAAGCGCAATAGATACTTCATCATATTCGCACCAGACATTCAAATCCACACATAGCCTCGGTTAGAATCCGGCATTACGACAGTAGAAAAGGGAGGGCTAGACATCTAGGCGACGCGCAGGCACGCGGTAAGGAAGTACACAACGAGACATAGCAAAGGCTACATCAACGTCGGAGAAAACTGACGGAGCGAGGAATCTGCAAGTGACAACACAGGGTGCCCTCGATAAAAGGATCCTGTAAGCAGAACCTGGCCCACAATCTTGAAGCAAGGGGGGATATTTCAGAACTCCGGGTGGATGTGAGCACGAGAGCCTAATGTTGGAGTTAGTAAAATTTTAACCCGAATAGAAGAGAGAGCAGAGTCCCAGAATAAAGGTCGAGGAGTAAAAGATCCTAATACCACCCAATTGGCGACGTGGGCCCGTAAGCCACTCAGCCAAGTAAGTAAAACAGTTTTCGGTTACTAGACTCAACTTCGGCCAAGGAGTTGGAAAGGGGGATTCCTACAGTCAGTCGGCTCTGATACCAACTTGTGACGCCCCCGGCCCAATCGTGCACTAATCATACACGCAAATGCACACGATCAAGCCTAAGTACTCACGGGAAGATATCACAACACAACTCTAAAACATAAATAAAGTCATACAAGTTTATATTACAAGCCAGGGGCCTCGAGGGCTCGAATACATAAGCTTGCGTACAAGCGTCAGTGGAAGCATCAGATATCTGAGTACAGATATTAAAAGAGAAACAGAAAGGCCTTTAGAAAGGCGGGGCAAAATAAAACACTACGATCGAAAGGCGAAGGCCTCCTGCCTGGGACCCTCCAATCCTACTCCTGGTCGTCATCCAACTCGTCGTAGCATCCATCCTCGGGGTGG
Organism: Thinopyrum elongatum; assembly: GCA_011799875.1. Taxonomy (NCBI): domain Eukaryota; kingdom Viridiplantae; phylum Streptophyta; class Magnoliopsida; order Poales; family Poaceae; genus Thinopyrum; species Thinopyrum elongatum. Next base: position 10,708,489 of record CM022298.1, on the reverse strand, counting down.
TAGTAGTAGTCGATCGACGGGGCATCTATCTCAGGGGCTCCGTCATCTTGGTCACGACAAACTGATATGGGGAGAAAAGGTAAACAAAGCAACCGTGAGTACTCAGAAGTACTCAGCAAGCAAGGATCTACACTACATATGCAACATTTTCAAGGGAAGGCTGTATATGTGGACTGGGCTGCAGAAATGCCAGAATAGAGAGAAGGCCTAGTCCTATCGAAGACTAGCATCTTCATCGGTCTTACAGCAATAGAAGAGAGTAGAACAGTTCAATATAATGTAGGAGTATCATTAAGTCTCATCCTCACCCAGAGATCCTTTCTCGACTCCCTGCGAGAAAGCAATCCCAGAGCCATACAGTCATCAACCTCGTCCGGAGATCCCTTCTCGACTCCCTGCGAGAAGCAATCCCAGAGCCTCATATCCAGGTCTCATATCATGTTCTAGCTGTATCGATCGGGATACAACTCCGAGTGTCCTTTACCGTAGGACAGGCTATCGATAGAAGTGTTCTTCCCTGCAGGGGTGCACCAACATACCCAACACGCTCGATTAACTCCGGCCGGACACACTTTCCTGGGTCATGCCCGGCCTCGGCCAAACGACACACCGCAGCCCTACCTACAGCTCAGCAGAAAGGTCCCCGCCGGTCTACATCCTAAGCGCAAGGGGGTCTTGGCCATCGCCCCTCGCCCTCCGGGTCGTTGCGCACACGGTGAAGCCAGGCACCAACACTACAGGAAGGCGCCGGTCCGTCCGTGCCGCCATGCTGAACTAGACGTCTGACAGAGCTTTCGGCTGATGCATATGATGCAGAACGCCCATACTATGCCCACGTGATGGTTAGTGCTATCAGGCCAGAGACCTGCTCGGATCAAATATCCAAATCGTTAATGGACTAGGGCTTGCGGTAACGAGCAGAGACTCACGAAAGATGTGACCCCATCGCCCCGTCTCGAGGACTTGCTGCAAGGGTTAAGAATGCCCGGCCGCGCCTCGTATTCACCACTCGGGCACCACACTGGCACCCGTCTTCACAACACTAGCCACTCAGGCGCACGCGGGTACCTCTCGGGGTCGACCCGCCTATCCAAGTAACAGTGTAAAGTCCAAGTATCCGTGTGTCCATAACATCAGGGGAATCCGAGGTATCACCCTCGTTGAATTCCTACTCGATGTCTTCGTCAAGGTGAACTCGGAGGAATCACCCTCACTGGGTCCACACTTGAGGTGTTGTACGACAGCGTCGTTATCGGAAGCGGTGAAGGAGGAATCACCCTCGATGACCACGACCGAATAGCTACTCTACAGAGTTAACATCAGAAGTGCTACAAGAGGTTTCACCCTCGGCACTCGATAGTAACGCTGCAGTGTCGTTACAACTAAGGGGGGTGATGTGCGGTGTCGGGGCCTGGTCTTCAATTCCCGTTGATCGGGTCTTCTGACAATCCAGCGCGGCAGTCGGGATAAGTGGGGTCACTGATAGGTCTCTACCCAGCCTAGACTAAACAGTTTAGGATATGCAGGTAATTATCAACAGCAGGTTACAACAAACAGGCTATGCATCAGAATAGGTAAAGCAGCAGCAGTAGCAATTCTAATGCAAGCATGAGAAATAGAATGGGCGATATCGGGATGATCAAGGGGGGGGCTTGCCTGGTTGCTCGGCGGCAAGGGCAAGGTCGTCAACGGTGGCGTCGGGCTCCTGAGTTGCGTCGGTCTCGGGGACGACGTCGGTGTCAGGGTCTACCGAGAGAGAGGAGGGGGAGGAAACAGTATAAATATAGAGCAAACATGAGCAACTCAAAGTACGGCATGACAATATGCAGTGCCGGGTGTGTCCTAACGTATGGTTGCACGTCACCGAGGAAGGAGGAATCCATCTGGGAATGTTTTCCCGGTTCCGGGCATTTGTTAGACAGATGACCGGAGAGGAACGGTTGCATGTTCGGATAGTTAGGGATGTGTGACGGATGAACGGAACGCGTATTCGAATTCGTCTCGTCCTTCTGAGGAACTTTCATGTACAAAGTTTTTCCATCGGAGTTACGGATTATTTAATATGATTTTCTTAAGTTTTTATTAATTTCTGGAAGTTAATTAATTATTTAAATTAACATTATCCGAAATAGTGTCTGCTGACGTCAGCATGATGTCAGCGGACTGTTAGGGTTAATTAGGATTAATTATTTAATTAGCATTTAATTAAACTAGATTAATCAAAACAGAGTTAATTAACTAATTAATTAACTAACTAATTAATTATTAATTTTAATTATTTTTATTTTACTTATTTATTTTTATTTTTGTTTTTCTGGGCATGGGCCCCACTGGTCAGCGGCACAGCCGGATGTCCGGGCTGTGCCCGTTCGGGCACCGGACATGTCCGGTGTACCAAATGCGCGCGCGCGCGCGTACGCAGCTGGGGGCAGCGGCGAGGGTGCGGCGACGGCGGTGTGCGCGTGGGCGGCGGCAGCAGCGGCAGGGGCGAGCGGCGGCGGGGGGGCGGTGGCGCGAGCAGGCGCCGGGGGCGGGCGAGCGCGCGTGCGGCAGAGCGGGGCGACGCGGGTCGCGTTGCTCGTGATCGTCCTACTCGTGCGACTGTGTTGGGTGTGGTATGGTTGTGGGGGTGTGGCCAGCCGCGCGCCAGAGCGCGAGCGGGGCGGCAGAGAGCGCGTCCGAGGGGAAAAGGGGGCGACGGGCGCGGCGGAGCTCACCGCCGCTGTAGGGGAGGGGCAGCGCGCCGGAGGACCACGGTGGCGGAGAGGCACGGCGGCGGTGGGCGTCGGGGCGCAACGGCGGCGACGGCGCCGGGATCGGGGCGCCTCTGCCCCGTCCATCCAGGAGGAGGGGGATCGAGTTGGGGGGGGGGGATCGTGCGAGGGGGGGAGTGTAGCGGCTAGGGTTTGGGGTGGGGGTTTAGCGGGGGGGGGGGGGGGGTGGGGTGTCCCGAATGTTGTGTGGTGGTTCCGTGTTGTCCGGCCTGGTGGGCCGCTTGGCCTGCTGGGCCGAGGGGGGGTTCTTTCTCTCTTTTATTTTCTCTTTTGTTTTCCTTTGCCTTTTTCTTTTTATTAATTCATATATCTCTGTTTAGTAAACAGTTAGGCTCCAAACCGAATTTTGTAAAACATGGCAAATGTCCCAATAATTACTAGGCATCCTCTGCTACTACCAAAAATCAGTTTGGAGTTAAAGGGATCTCACACAATTTTTATAATAATTAAAATGCATTAATTCTTGCTGTTTTGACAATGTTAGAGCCACCTAATTATTTTATTTATTGTTGGTTTCAATTTTAAAATAGTCTCTGTAATATTTGCCATTTATCGAACATTTTAGTTTTTATGCTGGACAACTTTTATATTTCACTTTCATTTAAATTTGAATTTGACTTAGGAGTTGAAATGCAATATGATGCAAATGATGATCACACACTGTTAATCATGCTGACTTGGCATTATCAAAGGTGATTACTGTAGTTAACCACCGGGGGTGTTACAACCTTCGATAACTTTATGGTGAGTTTTGGATTTATGGGGATATAAAAAACGAGATTCCAAATGTTTGAGGACGAGCCAGGACGTCGGTACAGTTGTAATTCATTCCCATTCCTGGCATGGGACCTAAACATGCACGCAAGGATACATGTATAATTTTTCTAGGCATTTTGGTGAACTGCAGCATGTATTTGTAGTTCAGATTTGAATTATGGACATTAAATGCCTAGGAAACTCAATTAGTGTATAAAAAGGCCAAACGAACCCTAAATAAGTTTAAATTTTAGCACGGATATCCTATCGTTCTATGTTGCCCGTAGAAGAAAATACAAGGCGAAAAGAGGCAGTGATTACATTTCGCCCACAAGGGGAACACGTTTCCCTATCGGAACCACGAGGCTTCTTTGAGAGAAGCTCCAGTTTGTAAGAGGTTTGTAATAAAGCTTGGCCCAAATTGGACAATGTTTTTACCATGACATATATGTGCCATGACATGACACCATGCCAACTTTCATGACTTTCTGGTGAGTTTTGGATTTATGGGGATTTAAAAACTGAGATTCCAAATGTTTGAGGACGAGCCAGGATGCCGGTACGGTTGTAATTCATTTCCATTCCTGGCATGGGACCTAAACATGCACCCAAGGACACATGTATAATTTTTCTAGCCATTTTGGTGAACTGGAGCATGTATTTGTAGTTCAGATTTGAATTATGGACATTAAATGCCTAGGAAACTCAATTAGTATATAAAAATGCCAAATGAACCCGGAATAAGTTTAAATTTCAGCACGGATATTCTGTCGTTCCATGTTGCCCGTAGAAGAAAATACAAGGCGAAAAGAGGCAGTGATTATCGTTTCGCCCACAAGGGGGACACGTTTCCCTATCGGAACCATGAGGCTTCTTTGGAAGAAGCTCCAGTTTGTAAGAGGCTTGTAATAAAACTTGCGCCAAAATGGACAAAAAAAAATCCTCGACATATATGTGCCATGTCGTGACACCACGCCAAGTTTCATGATTTTCGGGTGAGTTTTGGATTTACAGGGATTTAGAAACTGAGATTCTTCTCACGAAATATTTTCAAATAGCACACGGTTCACTCACGAAAGCCAACCAAACCGTGGCCGATGCCCTCCCTCCCCCCTGCTGCGCGCGCGATCTGGGTCGTGCGTTCTGATTGGCCAGTACCCAAACCCCACGGATCGTACGTCTGCACCGTTGGATGCTCCCAGATCGAACGACAATCCTCAGGCCTTTCGACAGCACATGCAGTATATGGGTAAGCACTGTGCGCATGCGTCGTGCTAGCTCACGCTTCCTTCTCTACTAAGTTTTCTATATTAATGTTGTTATATATCCAAATAGGCTACCATTTCCCGCCACTCCTCTCAGCGGTTTCCCACCTCTTCTCCCATCATTTTCCCGCTACAAGTGTCAGTGCTCATTGAAGGCTAGGCAGCGACACACCGGCCATGTAAATATCGCACACAGTTTCTAAAAGCACAAATGTGTGTGATAGGAGGGAGTAGGTCCCATAGGGTGACCAGCGTGAAATGCCTTAAAGGCAAGGAGGCAATTCCTCTCAGCAAGGTGCGGCTTCCCATCCGCTAGCCTAGTCGAATAGAACGCAGAAGTTAAGCGTGCTCAGGCTGGAGTAGTCCAAGGATGGGTGACCCGGTGGGAAGTTGCATATCTCAAGCTTCATTTAAATGCTATGACACGGTCATTATAGAGATAAAGAGATAAATATCTCTATAGTGACCTATCATGGCGATTATATAAACCTTGGGATCCTTGTTTTGCTAGATAAAGAGATAAATATCTCTATAGTGACCTGTCATGGCGATTATATAAAACTTGGGATCCTTGTTTTGCTAATTTGTAGACTATGTTTTTATTGGTTATTTTTTACTCTAAAAAATTAAAGAATAATTGACTCTATAGTGACCTGTCCTGGCGATTATATAAACCTTTTTCAGGTCGCATGCAGGGTATAGGGGGCAGGGTGTTCTGATTGAGCATGTCTTCCTTGTGCGGTTTATAGACGCTGCACATATCTGTGGGCTCCTCGTGGTATATATATTATCCTTTACGGATAATGAGGGGGGCCCACACAATCTATCCCTTTGACCTAACAACGAGAAGGGTTTGACCATGATGGTTTCCTATTGCTATGTGTGCCATGTTAGACCAAATAAAGTTTGAGCGCATGAGTTGGACGACACCCCCCCCCCTCTGCCGCCGCCTCGAAGTTGGGAAACCGACATCGTACGTATTGAACCAGGCTTGGGGTCGGGTACGGTGTTCGGTTTGTAATGTAGTTGGTGGCCAATCGAAGTTGTGCATTCGGGATTTAAACACATCACACACGACCGTACCCATACATATTTTTGGGCCGCATGTAGTGTATACGGGGTCTTCTGATCGACCACGTCTCCCTTGTGCGGTTTTTTGTGACGACAAGCATATCTGTGGGCTCCCTGAGTGTATATATATCATCCCTTTGACCGATAATGAGGGGTATGTGTTGGCCATGAATGGATTCCACCTAGTTCTTCGTGTTAGGGCCGGTCACTGTCACATGTCGTTCAACCAAAGCTCGAGCTCATGCGTTGTCAGGATTACCTCCCACATGCTCGGATTGCTGGGTTCGACCTGCACCGTACCCTGCGTATCTTGTCCTTAACTACCTGGCCTTCATGGTTGTTGTCTGTATCGAGAGGTAGGCACCACATCTAAATTGTACATTATTCTATATTGAAAACACACATCACCCCTTCCAACGTACATCATTTTGGGCCACATGCAAGAGGTGCTGGTTTTGTGGTCCCTCTCGTGTGATTTTTATGATGGTTCAATCTATTGGCCCAAGCGGTTTATCAACAACAACAGTTGTCGTTTGACCAAATGAGAGATTCACTGGTCTGTCTAATGGTAGGTCCGGGCGACATGCATATATGACCAAAGTATCATTACATGCATCCGCCCCGCTAACACGAAGTGGGAGGTGGTGGGTCGAGCACCCTAGCTAGCTACGACATTATGTCATTATAGATATATCCAAGGGTGCTTTCGGGTTTGCGAGCTAGGTGCCACCAAAGTTGTGCATTGTGTATTTAAAGTTTTAAACATCACACCCAACCGTGGGCCCGCGCAGTCAAAGTTGTGCATTGGAATTTTGAACATCACAGACCACCCTTTTCACTCATATATATTTGGGCCACATGCTGGTGTGGCTGTCTTCGGACCCTCTCTAACGTTTTTTTTGCTGCAAAGACACTGATGATGCTCAACAGACACAGGTATAATGTCTTAACCATGTGCGATGCAAGTGCGTTGTGAATCACTACGACTGCGCAAGCGTGAGCAAAGGTGGAGGTACTAGCTCAACCGTGTGCGATGCAAGTGCGCTGTAAAATCACCACGATTGCGCAAGCGCGAGCAAAGGGTGGAGGTACTGGCTTAACCGTGTGCGATGCAAGTGCGCTGTAAAATCACCACCTGCGCAAGCTAAAGGTAGGTAGTTTATTTAGAAATTAGGACGAACCGTGTGCGATAGACCAGCTAGCTAGAAATCTAAAAACAAACTACCCGCCTTGAGCATTGCAAAAATCGGCGGTTCCGTCACTTTTCCTTATTATGATACACTCATATTCTTATTGGACCGTGCGCGATCTTGGGTACTCCCGCCCCGCATCAATTCCTTTACCCAAATTTTAGTTGCCGCCGTACTTCAACCATCGCCCACACTCCTCCAGCACCGACCTTATAGTAAAATTGTAGTAGCCGAGGCATTTGAACCGTCGCCCTCCCTCGTCCACCACCATATCCACCCACCATTACTAAAATTTTCAGTAGCCGCGGCGTATCCTCAAACACCACCCCCTCCAGAGTCCCCCACCCGGCCCCCTCCCCCCTTGAACCCTAGCTCGTCGGCGCCGCCGGCGCCGCCGCCAACCCCTGCCGGTCTGCCCATTCCTCCTAGCTTAGATAATAAAGTTCAGGTTACCCAGCGATTCCCATACCGTCGCCCCACTCCCCTGAGTTTTTAGATGAGGCCTGCGGTGTCCCTCCCCGCCAGATCCACATCCCCTGCTCTAGAATGTCGCGGCCTAAGCTCAACCACGTATCCTGGGGAGCCCGAGGAGAGTTCGTCCAAGAAGAGGTTTATCATGGCCTCTCCGGCGGACGTTGGCGAGGTGGCCGCCATTCGCCCTGACCTGTCGATCTCGGAGCAACACGTCGCCGCGGAAGCCGGCGAAGACGTTGTCTATGTTGCCATGCCGAAGGCTTCATGTCGGTGGGCTAGCGTATTACTGTATCTCGGGAAAGCTGGCTACGACATCAAGCTCGTCGACAGCGACGGCTTCACGTGGTCCATGTCATAGGTTAAGTGGTCCATCCCCAACCCCTCTGGTTCAACCGCCGTCGATCTCTTCGATGGCCCTGCCGCTGATCTCCTCCGCCAAGCAGTCAAGGATTTGCGATCCTTGTACGCCATCGAGCCCATTTTTTCATTTCTGATGGACACGTTCTACGGCGGCGGCTTGAGATCCTCAATTGCCAAGTCAGATCTCATCGACCACGACCACGACCACAAGGAGGGCACCCACAATGGTTCTTCCATGGTGAAACAGCCCATCTGTTACATCAGAGAGTGCACCATGGGTCTGTGCTCTTCCAATTGGAAGGATCCCGTCCATGACATGTGAGGCAACATCCTATCAGCAAATCTTACCTTTTCTAGCTTGCCAACCTGTACCCTTTGTTGTAGTAGCATTTGGCATGCGGTGCTTTAATTTTGCCGTGTTTAATTATTTCAGTTATGCAAAAAATATATTGTTCAATAGGGCTATGTGATGTTTAAGTATGAATTGTCCACTTCAGTTTCACGAATAGCTATATTTGGTTGTTTATAGTGAGTAGATGCCTTGTTTATCTATATTTGGTTGTTAGGTTGGTTGAAGTGAGCATTTTTCCAGTTATCGAGCAGATGCCTTGTTTTATATGTATTTGATTGTTAGGTTGGTTGCAGTGAGCATTTGTCTAGTTATCAAGCAGATGCCTTGTTTATCTATATTTGGTTGTTAGGTTGGTTGCAGTGAGCATTTGTCCAGTTTTCAAGCAGATGCCTTGTTTATCTGTATTTGCTTGTTAGGTTGGTTGCAGTGAGCATTTGTCTAGGTTTCAAGCATATGCCCTGTTTATCTGTATTTGCTTGTTAGGTTGGTTGTAGTGAGACTCTGTCCAGTTTTCAATGGCTATATTTGGTTGTTATACTGATCATTTATGCCTTGTTTATTTCAGTCATTCATAATGTGATGTTCATTATGTGCAAGTCGGAACTGTGCCGCTAGACTGCATCAATACCAGTTTGAACTGCAATATTTGGTTCCAGTTATGCCTGGTGTAGTTAACACATGCCCTTTATTTCAGTTTTACACATTTATCCAGTGTGATGTTTAAGCATTACCTATGTTCTATTCATTTTCGACAATACTAGTTTGAATTGCAATATTTGATGGCTGTTAAGCCTGTTGTCGGTAACATTGCCTTCCATTTTATATCTGCTTTAACAGCATGCTGAAACCAACACATTCAAGCTATCATTTGGAGATGATGTTGTTTACCTTTGCTATAGTTGTTTGATGTTAAGGTTGCTGTACTTATCATGCCTTTCCACTACTTATGCAGGACAACAACGGGAGTGGCCACCATTTTCCGCCGAGGTTAGTTTCATCCCTCGGCTTGTACTCCCCCCGTCGTTCCATAATGTAGTGCATATAGATCCTGGCCTGGACACTTGTTAGCTTCTAATATTTTCTTGTTGCTTGTAGGTACATATGCCCTTGGCAAGGATCCATGCATCGACCCTTTTTGTGTATGGGTTATTAGCAAAGAGATATGAACGGTGGCAAGCAAATTATTTGTTTACGCTCTATCCAACACAATAGTGAGCTGTAGGATGGTAACTACAAACTCTGCAGCCTTCTCTTTTTACTGCCCATAATGAGTTGTTAGACAACAATGTCTGAATCTTTTTGTTCGCAGTGGTTCCCGAAGCAGTTCACTCAAGATTACCTTGCAAAGTACATGATTGGTGGACATGCAATGAAGGTTAAAGTATTTCAACCAGCCTACAATGAGCATCGAGAAGTCCTAATGAAGACAGTGAAGGATGGACGGGCAGCCATCACAAGGGGTTGGCCTAGAGTCATGCGCACATTACGCATGGACGAGGGCACAATATGGGCATTCCGCTTCACCTTCTCCAGCAACTAGAATGTCTTTCGCCTCTCTCTTTACAGTCTTTTGTACAACTGTGGTTCATCATTCTTTACTTGGTGCTTCTATAGTTCTTCAGTATATGTACCTGTGCATCGAATTATGCATTCGTGGTTGAACTTATATTTGTAATAAGCATGGTTGGATATGAAATAAGTGATTGCCTACTTTCAAATTCAAAACATGTGATATTTAAATTAGGGATTAATTAGGGTTTAATTATAGATTAATTAGGGATTACACTGCACGCGGTTTGCGAAAGCGAAACGTCTGCGATAGACGTGGAGATCAGACACGTTTCTAGGATCCAGTACGTGTGCGATCAATCTCTACTGCACACATGACCAGCTAAGAAAAAATGTGTGCGATTAACAACAGCATCGCACACAGTTCTTTCTTATTAAATGTTTGCGATAGTCACCTTATGACACACGGTTCGCAATTATGGACTGTTTGTGATGTTGTGCGCATCGCAGACGTTTGGTCATAGAAGAACGCGTGCGATAGGTCGATCATCCAACACGGGTATGACGGATGAATCATGTGGGATGTATTCACGCTTCACATAAAGTTTTATAGCGACAACTGTGTGCGCTCTTACATCGAATCACACACAGTCGAGGAAAAGTAAATGTATCTGATTGTCTACTTCTATAATCATGAACTATTTGTGATGGGTCGCGCATCGTAAACGTAGCACCACAGAATACCGACTGCGATGGCAATACGAGCACAAACGAGTACGGAGTACTGTATATGCATCGAGGTTCCCTATCCCCAACGGTTTCTGGGTCGTGTGGGAAGGACCCCCCTATCGCCTTCACTCACTTGGCGACGGTTCAGAACACCGTCGCGAAAAGGGGTTAAAAACCGTTTGTATAGCACCTCGTTATACCAGTGATGGGAATTAAAATTCTATAGTTTCAGCCTCCTTTGTATCAACCAAACACTTCCCATCTACTAGCCGAATGTCGCAAAATGGTAATATTCAATCCAGCGAATCTAGCGCCAAAGTATCTCCATCACATTCACAGGAAACTTTTGATAGTTTGAAAATAGTATGTCGGAAAGTGAGGGAGAGTGCCAGTAAGGGGATGAGAGTAAGGAAGAGGATGATGTGAAGCGCAAGCGACAAAATTCAAAATTTCCTTAGTCCCCTTATAAGTTGGACATGCACCCCAAGCGTGTCAAAATGAGTAAGTTGCAGATAGTATTACTATAAAGGGAGTGGTTATTTTAGTTTAAATTTTCTTACCTAAGTGACGTAGTCCTGGATTAGGGGGTGCCCGTCATGTCGGTTGCCCGTCTTGTGGGTTGGACCGAGTAACCCCCCCACCCCCAAAGCATATAACTTGTGTGCCTTGTTCGTCTAGTCCAAGTATGTACAAGAAGGAAAGACCTGAAGACTTGACGTATACTTCAAGGCATAGAGATTGACCTCGGCATGTTTCCCCCTTGGATATGGCCGACCATGTGTAAACCCTGGGTACCCTCGTATCTATATGAGAAGAGATGCCTGGGTTGTAGAGGACACATTCATTCATACACGATCTTACAGTAGATCACCTGTACTTTGTAACCCATCCACAATCAATACAAACAAAGTAGGACGTCGGACTTTACCTCTTTGAGAGGACCTGAACTTGCGTAAACCTCGTGTCCCTTGTGTCCTTGCTACCCTATAATGAACACTGCCAAATCGGGACCCCCTACCTAAGATCCGGCGAATTTAGCTCTGACATTGGTGGCCTATGCAGGTCCCTATGGGATATCGAAGCGGCTCGATGGCGTCAAGCACTGACTATCTCATCGGTGCTGTAACCAAGCCACCAAAGAAGATCAAAACTCCAAACATTAGTCAGGACATAGAGCTCGATGGTTCAGATCCTGTCGTGGCCTCCTCCACCATGACATTAGTTTTGGTCGAAGGGCAGCATGTTATGTCCGCCCAAGCACTGAGGTTCTACTCGGCTTGGGATGAATCTACAACATTTCGGACCAAGCCTGGATCTCGGATCCGACGTTGCAGTACGGTGGCTTGACAAGCCAGACTCTGTTGAAATTACCAGGGATGACATTAGATCGACCCCGGGAAAACTCATCTGAACCACCGATGTCAGACCTGATCGGGATATTATATCGCATTTGACATATTCACGCCACTTTGCCAAAACAATCATCATCGATAAAAGTCCAACATTTTCTGTACCCCCACGGGTACTTCAAACATGGATAATAGGAAAATTAGCATGCTTTTAAGCATGAAATTTATGAGAATTAGCCAACCCGCATAGGACATAAGATTGCCCTTCCAACAACTTAGCTTATTCTTAAATAAATCTTCAATGCAATTACATTATTTGCAGGTTAACATAGGGTGATGAATTGGGATTCCCAGGTAACTAAATGGTAGGGATCCGAACTCACAACCAAACAACTGTCTATAATTTTTTTTTCTGTTCCTCTTAGATTAGTTCAAAACAGAACAATTTCACTCTTGTTGAAATTTGTTTTCAAACCAGATAGTTATTCACAAAGACATAGGACCAGTTCCCTATTTCTACATTTTGCCATATCATGTTCCATAAAACTATCCCCGTATTGTAGTATGGACACCCCTCCACCCATGAGATGAGGAATGGGCCCACCAACCCATCCTCTTTGGCTCTCACAATCAAGACCGCCAACATATCAGCAACAACATTGAACAGTATAGGAGACATTGGATCCTCTGTCTCAGTCCTTTTTTCATATGAACATAATGGCCTATTGATGGAAATATGCCCTAGAGGCAATAATAAAGTTGTTATTATTATATTTCCTTATTTATGATAAATGTTTATCATTCATGCTAGAATTATATTGACCGAAAACTTAAATACATGTGTGGATACATAAACAAATACCGTGTCCCTAGTGAGCCTCTACTAGACTAGCTCGGTGATCAAAGATGGTTAAGGTTTCCTAACCATAGACATGAGTTGTCACTTGATGACGGGATCACATCATTAGGAGAATGATGTGATGGATAAGACCCATCCTTTAGCTTACCATATGATCGGTCAGTTTATTGCTACTACTTTCTTAATGTCAAATACATATTCCTTCGACCATGAGATCATGCAACTCCTAAATACTGGAGGATTACCTTTGTGTGTTATCAAACATCACAACGTAACTGGGTGATCATAAAGATGCTCTACAGGTATCTCCGAAGGTGTCTGTTGAGTTGGCGTGAATCGAGATTGGGATTTGTCACTCTGTATGACGAAGAGGTATCTCTGGGCCCTCTCGGGAATACCCATCACAAGAAGCTTGCAAGCAAAGTGACTAAGGAGTTAGTTGCAAGATGATTTATTACGCAATGAGTAAAGAGACTTTCCGGTGACGAGATTGAAATAGGTATAGAGATACCGACGATCGAATCTCGGGCAAGTAACATTCTGATAGACAAAGGGAAATACTTATGATGTCATAAAGGTTCAACCAATAAAGATCTTCGTAGAATATGTAGGAACCAATATGGGCATCCAGGTCCCGCTATTGGTTATTGACTAGAGAAGCGTCTCGGTCATGTCTACATCATTATCGAACCCGTAGGGTCCGCACGCTTAACGTTTGTTGACGATATAGTATTATATGAGTTGTGTGAAATAGTGACCGAATGTTGTTTGGAGTCCTAGATGAGATCACGGACATGACGAGGAGCTCCGGAATCATCCGGAGGTAAAAATCGATATATAGGATGATACTATTTGGTCACCAGAAAGGTTTCGGAATGTACCGGGTATTGATCGGATCACCGGAAGGGGTTCCGGGAGGCCACAGGAGCATATTGGGCCAAATGGGCCAACGAGGGAGAGCACACCAGCCCACATGGGGCTGGTGCGCCCCCACCTCTAGGTCACCGGCCCTAGGAAGGAAAAAGGGGGAGGGCTAGCCCCTCCTGCCTTTCCCCTCCACATGAGAGAAAGGAAAGGGGGGCGCCTCCCCTCCTGCCTTCTCCCTAGTGCCAAGAAAGGAAGGGGGCGCGGCCAGGGCAGGAGCCCAGGGTGGCTACCGGCCGCCTTGGGGGCGCCCTAGGATGCCTCCCCTCCTCCCCCCCCCCACCTATATATATGAGAGGAGGGAGAGGGTCAACACACACCATGATCCCCAAGCCGTGTGTGGTGCCCCATCTCCCTCTAGTTCTAGTTCCTCCTCCGTCCACGTCCGTTGTGCTTGGTGAAGCCCTGTGGATAGTTCACCACAACCATCATCACGCCATCGTGCTGCCGGAATTCATCTACTACTTCGCCTCTCTTGCTGGATCGAGAAGGCGAGGATGTCATCGAGCTGAACGTGTGCTGAACGAGGAGGTGCCGTGCGTTCGGTACTTGATCGGAAGGATCGTGAAGGTGTATGACTACATCAACCGCATTGATAAACGCTTCCACTTAACGGTCTACAAGGGTATGTAGACACACTCCCCCCTCTCATAGCTATGCATCTCCATGGATATATCTGGTGTGTGCATAGATTTTTTTTTGTTTTCCATGCAACGTTCCCCCACAGTATCATCATGAGCCAGGTCTATGCGTAGATGATATGCACGAGTACAACACAAAGGAGTTGCGGGCGGTGATGTTCATACTGCTTACCACCAACGTCTTATTTTGATTCGTCGGTATTTTGGGATGAAGCGGCCCGGACCAAACTTACATGTCCATGTACATGAGACCGGTTCCACCGACTAACGTGCAACTTGTTTTGCATAAGGTGGCTGGCGGGTGTCTGTTTCTCTCACTTAGTTGAATCAAAATATGACTACGGCCGGTCCTGTAGAAGGTTAAAATAGCAAACTTGATAATCACCGTTGTGGTTTTGTGTAGGTAAGAACGGTTCTTGCTAGTTGCCCATAGCAGCCACGTAAAACATACAACAACAAAGTAGAAGACGTCTAACTTGTTTTTGCAGGGTATGTTGTGATGTGATATGGTCAAGGCGTGATGTGATATACGTTGTTTTATGAGATGATCATGTTTTGTAATATCGCCAACCGGCAGGTGTCGGTGTCAAAACCGGCGGATCTCGGGTAGAGGGTCCCGAACTATGGATCTAGGATCAATGGGGGAACAAGGGACGATGAACACGGTGTTTACCCAGGTTCGGGCCCTCTCGAAGAGGTAAAACCCTATGTCCTTCTTGATTGTATTTGATGTATGATATGGTTATAGAGTAGATCTATCTCGAGATCAAGCGAGCTAAACCCTAAGGTGGTGAGGTGATGGATGTAACTCTACCCCTAAAGCCCTAAACCCTTTGGTTTATATAGACACCAGTAGGGTTAGGGTTACATTTGGTTGGTTACAATGAAGGAAAGATCACGCCAATATCGACTTGGAGGGCACACCACGGCTCCGAAGATCTCCTGTCCAGTCACGGATCTACACTCTGGCTGGGCCCCCAAAGTGGCCCATCATTCTTGCCCATACGCAGCAGGTCGACAGCCCGATGACCCCTTAATACAGGACTCCCTCAGTTGCCCCTGAACTAGCCTCTGACGCCAGGACTTGTGTTCGGCATCCGCGTACTGCATAGTCTTCGGCTTGCGAGGCGAGTTCTTCATCTTATCCTATGCATGCTTCGGAGTATAAGTGGTGTTCGGAATCCGGAGCATTTATCTTAGTTAGCCTCGAAGGCTAAGGTGCTCAAGTGTGAATAGTGCCCATGTCTGACAACTTTTATCAAAGAGTCGCATCCGGTCATAACACCGAACGGCTGGAGGTTCTCGATGCGCGGCTCGAGCTCGCCCCTCCATTGGCACATCTCATCAAAGCAGAGATCATGCTCCATTTTTAGGGGATATGCACAATGTTTTCGATCCCCCACTCACGCATAACATTGTGAGTGTATTGGGAGGTGGAGAAGCCCACGGCGTGAAAAGAGGGACCCCTGGGCCTATGGCCTATAAAAGGGGAACCGCTACAGTTATTGTTTTACGCCTTCTTCCATCTCCCGTCGCTATCTTTCCAAACACCAGAGCTCCAGTGTCCTGCTTCATTCTTTCGTAGAGACTCCCTTCCCCGCCTCCTTCTCACCACGGTGATGGTCGGATCCGGAGCTAATGGCAAGTGGGAGGCCTCCATCATCACCGACGATGACATCGAGGGCCTGAAACGGGCAGGCTACCTGTCGGCCGATGTCGCCCACCGAGCCGCCGAGAAGGGCCAGGTCGTCCCCATGCCCAGACCATGTGAGAGGGTAGTTTTCCTTCCCCACTTTATCCCGGGGCTGGGATTCCCGCTACATCCCTTCGTGCGGGGATTGATGTTCTTCTACGGGCTAGATTTTCATGATCTAGCCCCCAACTCCCTCATCCACATCTCCACATTCGTCATCGTCTGCAAAGCCATTGTACGGGTCCAGCCGCATTTCGGTATGTGGCTGAAAGTGTTCAATGCCAAGCCAAAGGTGGTCAGCGGTTCCCAGGCGGACTGCGGTGGAGCCATGATAAGCAAACTCACCTGAGTCCAATGGCCAGAGGGCACGTTTATCGATACTGTCAAAGTGTGGTAGAAGGAGTAGTTTTACATAACGGAGCCACGAGATGCGACCTTGGTGGCAGCCCCCGAGTTTAGATCCGGACCCCTGATGAGACTGATCTCGTGGACCAAAAAAGGCCTTGATTGGGGGTCCGCCAATGAAGTGAAGAAACTGCAAAAAGGTATTTCCAATGTGATGGAGACCGGCGCCAAGCTGACCAACGTGGTTCAGATAATGCTGCGGCATCGCCTCCTCCCCTGGCAGCAGAGGGCGAGTCCGATGTGGACTCACAAGCCATAGGATCCGGCCACCGTCCAATACCTCTTCGGCACCACCTATGACAAGGTGTGGAGCCTGCTTTTCAAGCCCCAGAAGGAGTGGCCGGCCGAGAAAGAAGACATTGGCCTTGACGCCGCACATCCTCCGAAGAAGGTAACCGATCCTTGGCAATTCTTATATTCAGACATCCACACCATCCAAAGTTTGGTCTAAGCCCCCTTTTGTTACCTTCGCAGGGCTGGCTCGAGACGACCGAGAAGATGAGCAGTCTGGCTCCTCTACCCAAAGAGGATTGATCAGCTCAGCTGGAGGAGCTGCTGGTTGTGGCGCCTTACAAGGTGCCAGAGAAGAAGGGGAAGAAGAAGAAGGACCAACCGGTGGCCAAGGAAGGCCTCTGTCGAAGAGCTCGACTGGACCCCCAGGTCGGAGACGCAGCGTCCCCGTCTGCCCAAGATGGGGAGGAAGACAAAGATGAGGAGGAAAGTGCATCCTCCCACTCCAAGAAGATATCGGCGTCCGAAGACATCGTGGAGGAGCAGCCTATTCGGGCCTCGAAGAGGCAGTGCAGGCCCTAGGTGGTACTGCCCGATAGCTCGGACTCCGATGAGGAGTCCGTGGCGTCTGAAGACGTCCTGGAAAAGGACCGCAGGGTCAAGCCCCCCGCCACAAGGTACGAACTTCAGCATTTCTTGTTTCATTTTCTCTAGTCCCGTACTGATGGACACTGATTGTGTGATGTCGCAGCCCACCACGCGGCCTCCCTACCGAGCAGACCTCAGAGGGGACCTCTCCGCCCGCCGAGTTGGAGGATAGCGGATCCGAGCTGCGCTCCCACCTCCCCTGGTCCCCGAAGAGACTGCAGAGGTGCTGTCCTGAAGGGCCCCTATCCGTCCGAATACGGAAGAGGGGGGCGATGCAACCATGGCTGAGGCTGATGCCTCAGTCACCTAAGACCAGGAGGACGCGTTCCTACTGGTGAACAAGGGGGGGGGGTAATCGGAACCATCCAGACCCTCCCGACCGGCCGTGCCAGAGCCCCCAAGGCCCTCGGGTGCGCCAGTCCCGCCCTCCAATGAAGGAGGAGCCAAGGTGCAGCCGCCCGCATCGAGCGCCAATAATCGGGCATCAACCAGCTGGCCGGACATGATGGAGGGGCTGGTGAATGGCTCCGCCATCGTCGACGAACACCGCGCCCTTATGGGGGCAGTTCTGCTGGGTGTTCGGTCCGTCCACACCGGACTGAACAATGCCGTTCAGGGCCTCTTGATAGGCTTTGAGGTAAGTCAAGTAATATTCTTTCTCCATAAAGTGGATTAAATTTTTTTAGTCAGAGCTTAAGTAGGCCGTGTATATATATACCAGCCCCCGAGACTCTGTATGGATTGCAAAAAGCCTTACGGAGGGTCAAATAACCGTAGGCCGGTGATTAAAATATCCTGATTGATTTAACATCACAGGCATCGTCCTTGGCGGCGACTGCTAATGTTGCTGCCCTCGAGGAGATGGATCAGAAGTTGAAACGCTCCAATGAAGGGCTGGACCTTGTCAACAAACAGCTCGATGAGGTGCAAGGTAAGCTTCTGTCAGGATGCAAGGTTAATACTGCCTGATACCGACATTCCGGATTGTATGCTGAGCCCCTGTTATTATTTAGTGACTACAGCTTCTGCCACAGAGGTTGAGGGCCTTAAGGTGGCACTAAAGAAGGCCGAGGCCGAGGCGGCCGAAAAGAAGGTGGCTGCCGAAAAGGCGGCTGCCGAACTTGAAAAGCCGAAGACCGCCGGAGAGAAGCAATAGGCTCGAGTGGCCGAAGTGCAGGCGGAGCTCAAGGATGCCGTCGTCAAGTGTGTGGCCTTTGAGCAAGAGCACAAGGAGCAGGCCTCCAAGCTATCTAAGGTGGACAAAGAGCTCCAGGAGGCAAGGACGGATGTACGGGGTGTCCGGTAGGAGCTCCGCCAAATGGGGAAAATCACAGATGGTAAGAAGTTCTTACTTCAAAGTGTTTTTCGCGGCAACAGGTTCACCTTGCGGACGCGGATCTGCGCTCCGCAGACGTTTTTGCCGAGCTTCTGAAGAGTGCGGCCGCTGCGGCGGAACACTACGCGACAAAGGAGGAAAACTCTGAGTAGCGACTTTTCTGGTCACAGTTCCAGGCGCCCGAGCGCCCTTTGCTCCTCAGCAACCAGATGAAGCAGCTGATGGAGGTACATCGGATGGCCGAACCAGCCCTGAAGGATCTCTGTGTCTGGTTGTGGCCCACTGAGCCTATTTCGGACATCTATTTTGGCTTGGTGCAGAGGCTGCGTGATGGATCACCGCGGGTTGATACCTTGAAGCGTTCCGCGTGCCTTGAAGGGGTGAGGCTGGCCTTCGCGAAGACCATGGTACATTGGCCAAAGATCAAGCTGATGGAGATTGCCACCGGTCCTCCGCCAGCTGGGAAGGAGCACCGCTGACCCGAAATATACTTTGCACAGGTTATGGATGGTGCTCGGGCGATAGAGGGCCAGTGTTCCAAAGATGTAATCATTGAATGAAGATATATTAAATTGTCGATCAAACTTTTTCCTTTATAATGCGGTTCATTGAGATATTATGGTGTATTTATTTTGACTCATGTGCGGCCGTTTATTATTCTGAAAGTTACCAACGTCGGCTTCAGCCCCCAAGTGAATGTTACGAGGGGTGTTTCATCTCCACACTATTACCCTTAGCCGACGTCTCGGTGCCCGAAGGCGGTAGTGCGAGAGAGAGACTAGGCAATCATACTATACGGCTTTATTGCTTTCACTTGGCCATAGGAGCTTGAGGGCGGAGGCTTGTGACTAGCCCCCAGGTTTTTGTAATGTTCATGGGAGCCGAGGCACGTCTTTTTAATCAAATCGTTTGTGCTAGGACGAACCCTGCGAATGACACGGATAAATCGCCAACTATTTCTTAGTTTAACACGTGTCATCGGATCACTGACCAATTCTCGATTACTATGACGGTCAGTTTTCGGCTTTCTCCACTGAGGTGCTTGACTGGAATAGCCAGAAGCACAATCGCAGGGGTTCTCCCTTTACCTTCTTAGCCGAACATGCGGAACATAAGAGGGCAAGCACAAGAGTCGGGCAACCCAACTATTGACCCAATGCATAGTTCAGAACTGGTGCATGATACGTCTCCGTCGTATCTACTTTTCCTAATGCTTTTCCTCTTGTTTTGGACTCTAATTTGCATGATTTGAATGAAACCAACCTGGACTGATGCTATTTTCAGCAGAACTACCATGGTGTTGTTTTTGTGCAGAAATAAAAGTTCTCAGAATGGAACGAAACTTTGCGAGGAATTTTTATACAATAAAAGAAAAATACTGGAGCTAAGAACCACCGGAGGGGGGCACCTGGGTGGGCACAACCCACCAGGGCGCGCCCAGCTGGGTTGTCCCCACCTGGTGGCCCTGCAGACCCTGAAACCAACGCTATAAAATCACATTTTTCCAGAAAAAAATCGGGGAGAAAGAATTATCATGTTCCGCGAGATGGAGCCGCTGCCACCTCCTATTCTTCATCGGGAGGCCAGATCTAGAGTCCGTTTGGGGCTCCGGAGAGGGGGATCTTCGGTATTCGTCATCACCAACCCTTCTCCATCGTCAATTCCATGATGCTCCCCACAGGGAGTGAGTAATTCCTTTGTAGGCTCGCTGGTCGTTGAGGAGTTGGATGAGATTCATCATGTAATCGAGTTAGTTTTGTTAGGGCTTGATCCCTAGTATCCATTATGTTCTGAGATTGATGTTGCTATGAATTTGCCATGCTTAATGCTTGTCACTTTGGGCCCGGGTGCCATGATTTCAGATCTGAATCATTTATGTTATCACCATTATATCCATGTTCTAGATCTGATCTTGCAAGTTATAGTCACCGACCTCGTGTTATGATCCGGCAACCCCGGAGTGACAATAGTCGGGACCACTCCCGGTGATGACCGTAGTTTGAGGAGTTCATGTATTCACCGTGTGTTAATGCTTTGTTCTGGTTCTCTATTAAAAGGAGGCCTTAATATCCCTTAGTTTCCAATATGGACCCCCCTGCCACGGGAGGGTAGGACAAAAGATGTCATGCAAGTTCTTTCCATAAGCACGTATGACTATTGAAGGAATACATGCCTACATTATATTTATGAACTGGAGCTAGTGCCGTATTGCCCTAGGTTATGACTGTCACATGATGAATATCATCCAACAAATTACCGATCCAATGCCTACGATTTTCCTACATATTGATCTTGCGAAGTTACTACTGCTGCTGTTACTATTGCACTTGCTACGAAACTACTGCTATCACTGTTACCGTTACTGTTGCTGCTGCTACTATTATCAAAACTATCATACTACTTTGCTACTGATCACTTTGCTACAGATAATTAATCTCCAGGTGTGATTGAACTGACAACTCAATTGCTAATACTCTC
Source organism: Thinopyrum elongatum (assembly GCA_011799875.1). Lineage (NCBI taxonomy): Eukaryota > Viridiplantae > Streptophyta > Magnoliopsida > Poales > Poaceae > Thinopyrum > Thinopyrum elongatum. The sequence continues at coordinate 10,687,445 of CM022298.1, read as the reverse complement.
AAATATTCTTTGGCTCCCCTTGTGTCGAATCAATAAATTTGGGTTGAATACTCTACCCTCGAAAACTATTGCGATCCCCTAGACTTGTGGGCTATCAAGACCTTTTTCTGGCGCCGTTGCCGGGGCGCATAGCTATATTTGTTGAGTCACTTGGGATTATTATCAAATTATCACTATGAAGAATCTAAAGGATGTTAAGACTAAGATTTTTCCCTCTAAGACGAGGGGAGGTAAGGAACTGCCATCCAGCTCCGCTTTAGATTCACCTTCTGTTATAAGTAAACTTGCAACACCACCACATGCTATCAATTCTGATATGTCGCAAGTTATTGATGATGCTACTTCTGCTATGAATGCTACTCATGATGATGCTAGTACCTTACCTGATGATAATGTGCCACTAGGTGAATTTCTTGATGAACAAATTGCTAGAGTAAGACAGCATGATATTGTTGAAACTAATGATGAGCTTGAAACTGAAAATCTTGAAACACCTGTTAGAACTAGCCCTCCTACATATGAATTGCCTAAGGTACCAGAAGGTTATGTTGTGGGTGAGTAGGCAACTAGAGATATTCTTGCTTGCAAAGATAGAGATGATTTAGAAAAATTATTAAGCAAGTATAAAGAAAGACCTTTGAATGCTAGAATGAAATGTGATCCTAAGTTTGCTACTTCACCTATCTTTGTTGATGATAAGGATTATGAATTCTCTGTTGACCCAGAGTTAATTACTCTGGTTGAATCTGATCCTTTCCATGGTTATGAAACTGAAACTGATGTGGCACATCTTACTAAGTTGAATGACATAGACACCCTTTTGCTCATGATGAGAAAATTCGTATTACTATATTCTCAAATTATTTCCGTTCTCATTAAAGGGTGATGCTAAAGCCTGGTACAATACTCTTGCTCCTGGTTGTGTGCGTAGTCCCTAGGACATGATTTATTACTTCTCTGAAAAATATTTCCCTGCTCATAAGAAACAAACTGCCTTGCAGGAAATATTTAACTTTGTGAAAATTGAAGAAGAGAGTCTCCCACAAGCTTGGGGGAGGCTTCTCCATTTGCTTAATGCTTTGCCTGATCATCCTCTTAAGAAAAATAAAATACTTGATATCTTCTATAATGGACTAACCGATGCTTCTAGGGATTTCCTAGATAGTTGTGCTGGTTGTGTTTTCAGGGAACGAACTATTGGGCAAGCTGAAGAATTATTGAATAACATATTGAAAAATTATGATGATTGGACTCTTCCTGAACCACCGCCTAAACCCACTACGAAGAAGAGGTGTATTTTATATCTCAGTCCCGAAGATATGCAAGAGGCAAAGAAATGTATGAAGGAAAAAGGTATTAAAGCCGAGGATGTCAAAAATTTACCTCCTATTGAAGAAATACATGGGCTTGATACAACACCACCACCTAAGGTGGTAGTGGTAAATTCTCTAATGAAATTCAATGATAATGATAATTCTCACAATATGCACCCTAGCCAATGCCTTTAGGAGTTTGAAAACTACATTAGAAAGCAAGATCACTTCAATGCAAATGTTATGAAACAGTTGAAATATAATTCTGATATGATTGCTCGCTTGAGTGACTTGTTATTTAGAATCTCAAATGATGTTAGAGGTGTAGGAAGCATGCTTCTATGGTTCAAACTTAGTTAGAACAAGTTGCTAAATCTCAAAGAGAATTGTTAGATGAAATGAACAATAATATCAATGATCATGCTGTTAGAGTAATGACTAGAGGAGGTAGAATGACTCAGGAACCACTTTATCCTGAGGGACACCCAAAAAGAATTGAACAAGACTCTCAAAGAGTTGACACCGATGCACGTAGTCCTTTGAAAAAGAAAAATAAGAAGAAAAATGATAGGACTTTGCATGCCTCTAGTGAACCTGAAGTAGAAAAACCTCCTGATAATGATAATGAAGTTTCTATCTCTGATGCTGAAACTCAATCCGGTAGTGAACACTCACCTTCTGATAATGAAAAAGATAATGATGAGGTTCATGCAGAAACTCAAACAAATAATAAAGAACAAGACAATGATGTTGAGATAGAACTAGCAGTTGATCTTGATAACCCACAACCTAAGAATAAAATATATGATCAAAGAGACTTTGTTGCTAGAAAACATGGAAAGGAAAGAGAACCATGGGTTAAAAAACCCATGCCCTTTCCACCTAAGTCAACTAAAAAGAAAGATGATGAAGAATTTGAACGCTTTGCTGAAATGATTAGGCCAGTCTTTTTGCGTACTCGCTTGACTGATATCTTAAAAATGCCTCCTTATGCAAAGTACATGAAAGACATCATCACCAATAAGAGAAAAATACCGGATGCTGAAATCTCCACTATGCTTGCTAATTATACCTATAAAGATGGAGTACCTAAAAAACTTGGAGATCCGGGAATACCAACTATACCTTGCTCCATCAAAAGAAATTATGTGAAAACTGCTTTATGTGATTTAGGAGCTGGTGTTAGTGTTATGCCTTTCTCTTTATATAAAAGACTTGACTTGAATAAACTCACACCTACTGAAATATCTTTGCAAATGGCTGACAAATCAACTGCCATACCTATCGGTATTTGTGAGGAAGTGCCCGTTGTTGCTGCTAATGTTACTATTTTGACTGACTTTGTTATACTTGAGATGCCCGAGGACGACAACATGTCGATTATCCTTCGTAGACCCTTTTTGAATACTGCAAGGGCTGTTATTGATTGCAATAAAAGCAAGGTCACTTTTCAAATCAATGGTAATGAGCATACGGTGCACTTTCCGAAGAAACAATTCCAAGTGAATGGTATTAATGTTATTGAAAAATCTCCGACAATCACTATTGGAAGTTTTCAACTACCTCTACCTACTGTCAAAAAGAAATATGAAACGCTTATTGTTGGGGAAATTCATATCCCCGTTGAGGTAACTTAGTGACTTACAAAAGTTCTTTGGTTTCATGCTAATCAAAAGTGGTTGTTAATAAGACTTGATCAACCTTATTAATGGATCATTTTTGAGAGGTATGAAGTTGATGAATTTAGTGAGCACTACCTTCTCTCCCTACCTTTAGTTTTCTATTCTTATTAGTTAAATAAAATAAAATGCCATGTTTTGTCTGTTTTCTGAGTTTTCCGTGCAATAAAAAAATGACCCAAAAATAAAAGTTCTCAGAATGCTCTGAAAATTTAATACGATTTTTTTCTGAATATTTAAGAATTTTTGGTGCAAATAATATCAGAGGGAGGTGCACCAGGTGGGCACAACCCACTTGGGCACGCCAAGACCCCCAGGCGCGCCCTGGTGGGTTGTGGTCCCCACGTGGGCCCCCTCATTTATCTCTTCATCCCACATCATCACCTACCTCCAGAAAAAAAATCACCATTGTTCTTGCTCTCGTGTTCTTGCTCTCAAACCCGCGGATTTCGATCTCTTTGCTCGAAGCTCCATTTCCGAATCTGTTTCGGGGGATTGTTGCTTGGTATGTGACTCCTCCGTTAGTCCAATTAGTTTTTGCTTTAGTGGTTTATATTTTGAATAATTAGCTACTCTTGGTGCTGCTGTAGATGTGTTTGCATGTTGAATTCTTAGAGTTTTAAGTAGTTTGAATGCTTGCTATGGCCTCTATTCTTCCCTATGAGTAGTTGTTACCATTCTTGTAAAGTTTTGTTAAGAAAATTTTATGGACTAAAAATTTCAGAATTTTTGTTCATAGGAAAAACATGAGTATCTTTAGGAAGTTTGCTTCCAAGAAGAACTCCAAGGGGGTGATTGGAGAGTCATCTGACAGTGATCTCCGCACCCGGAGGTTGGCAGAGCTACGGCCATTCGAATGGCTGCATACCCCGTTCATGGAAGGGGCCGGAATCCTCCAAGAATTTGCACAATATGCTGCTAATGCCGGCCTCATTGACTTCATCACAGCTGAATGTGAACAGTATCATCTCCTCACAAATTCCTTTGTGCATAGTTTTAATTTCCTTCCTAGGAACAATCCCCCTCAAGTGCAGTTTAATTTATACGCTGAACCCCATCAGATACCGCTTACCGAATTCTGTGAAATATGCTTGCTTCCTTCTGATGGTGGGCTAGTAGAGCCTAGGCCTGCAGAGTTTGAAGGTTTTTATCGTACTCTGTCTGTGGGTGATGAGAGAGGAGTGTCGAGTGTCACCGCCACGAGCTTGCAATTTCCTGCTGTTCATTATTTTGCTCTTTTCATTAGAAAGTGCTTGCTTGCTAGAGAGAAGGTGGATGCAATCAGTGCCCCAGAACTTGGCATTTTACGTTGTGCACTAGAAGGCGACAACACTTATAGCTTGGGAGCTATTGTGGCACACCGCCTCCACATTAATAAATCCAAGGGTAAAATACATGGTGGTATCTACGCTACTCGCCTGGCAGCTCGCTTTAATATTCAGATACGCCAGTATGATTATCCTTTGCCCAAAGTCTACTTAGACCGCGTGGCCATGGAACACCACCAGTTTATTGATGCTGACTACCCTGATATTCCTATTCCTTATAACTTAGTTTTTAGTGAGAAAACTCATGATATTATTCTGCTGCCTGCACCTGCTTTGTTTGATCCTTTTGCCAGGCACGGATACAGGATTATGCATGAGGACATCATCGCTTACCGGAACAACCAGGCTACAGCACAGGAGGAGCCCCAGCTGTGGGATCCGCAGGTGCCCGCACCTCAGGACTTTAACATAGGACCTCATGGTTTCTACGACTGGTGATTACCAAGCTAGGCCAAAATCCTAAGCTTGGGGGAGTACGTATTTCCACCGACATTACATTCATGTTCATGCATTTCATTCGTCGGTGTCCACACTTTTTCAATGTATTATCCATGCTTAATTTATTTTCTCACTTTCTTCTTGTGTGTTTGAAAAACTTTCAGAAAACCCAAAACTCCAAAAATATTTCAATGTGTTTCTCTGAACTTCTTTTCTTTTATTGAGTCGTACCGAGGAGAAGACCACGATGAAAATGTTGAGTGGCTCTCATATGCGTAATTGTTAATCTAACAAAGAGCCCAATTTACCTTGTCTTCTCCTTTTGAATAAAATGTTTGCAGATTCCAGCTTAGTCCATGGCACTCTTGCACTATTATTATTTTCAAATTGTTCGGTCGTGCAAGTGAAAGGCAATAATGATGATATTTGATGAACTGGCCGTGGCAGAGAGAAACGGGTATGAACTCGACTTGTTCTGTTTTTGTAAATATGTTTTACCTAGTATCCATGATTCAGCCTATTATGATCAAACATGTTTGCAATGACAATTAGAGATTATAGTTTCTCATGCCATGCATAAGTAGCTAAGAGTGGATAATGATTTATCTTGGATGTTAACATTGCGTTAAAATGATTGTGATGTAGTATGATGACATGGTATCCTCCTCTGAATTTTTTAGTGGCTTGACTTGGCACATGTTCATGTATGTAGTTGAGTCAAAACCAACATAGCCTCTATGATATTTATGTTCATGGTGTTCATATCCTACTCATGCTAGTATCCAATGTTACTTACGCATTATGCATGTTCATGACCGTTGTTGCTCTCTAGTTGGCCGCTTCTCAACCTATTTGCTAGCCTTCGCCTGTACTAAGTGGGAATTCTGCTTGTACATCAACAACCTTGAACCCAAGTTATTCCAGATGGTCCACCATACCTACCTATATGCGGTATTACCCAGCCGTCCTAAGTAAATTTGCCTGTGCCACCTCTAAAAACTTCAAATAAATATCCTTTTTGTGTGCCTGGATTGTTCATAGAGCGACAGGAGGTAGTTGATATCTTCCATGCTAAGCGGGTTATTCTCATGATGAGTGTTTATTCGCTTGTCCTTGCACGAGAGGGGCGGTAACAGGGATTCCTAGTCCCGAACTAAAAATGCTAATAATTAAACAAAACTCCCCTGGGACTGTTGTTGGTATGGACGGCACCCGTTGTTTCGGACAAGCCATGGAGTGTGAATGTTGGTGGATGGGGAGTAAAACTTTACTTTTATTGCTTGGGAATCGCCACTAATGTGTTTAGCATGGAAGATATTGATAACTGATGGTCGCGAAGTAAACAAGAAGGGTGCATCTCTTAAAATTTCATTTACCTCAGTTTTTAAAATCTTGAGCTCTGGCACCTCTGAAAATCACAGCTTCCCTCTGCAAAGGGACTATCTATTTTCTTTCATGTTGTGTCATCACCTTCTCAAATAAGCGCTAGAACCTGAGAGCACTGTTGTCATGCTGATGCATTGTGTATAGCTAATGTTGGGTGCATCATGACTGGATCTTTTCTACCATGAATTACAATGTTTAGTCGCTGCTCGGACTTTGGAGGTGCTCTGCATTTATGTTTTGCGGTCTCAGAAAGGGCTAGCGAGATACCACTATTGTCATATTATATCATGGTTGTTTTAATAACGTGTTGTTATTCGAGATATCTTATTATTGCTCGCTGGCTGATTATGTCATTGTTATGAGTTAATATAATTTTTAAGAGGTATTGTCAACATGGTTAGTTATAATCTTTGCTGAAAACCTGGGTGCTACTTAAGCTTATTTATGCAAACAAGAGCAAAAGAGTTCGTAAAAGTTTTTCTTTTTCACTTTCAGTTTATCAACTGAATTGCTTGAGGACAAGCAAAGGTTTAAGCTTGGGGGTGTTGATACGTCTCCATCGTATCTACTTTTCCTAACGCTTTTTCTCTTGTTTTGGACTCTAATTTGCATGATTTGAATGAAACTAACCCGGACTGACGCTGTTTTCAGCAGAACTACCATGGTGTTGTTTTTGTGCAGAAATAAAAGTTCTCGGAATGGAACGAAACTTTGCGATGAATTTTTATTCAATGAAAGAAAAATACAGGAGCCAAGAACCACCAGAGTGGGGCACCTGGGTGGGCACAACCCACCAGGGCGCGCCACCCCCTCCAGGCGCGCCCAGGTGTGTTGTCCCCACCTGGTGGCCCCACAGACCCTGAAACCGACGCTATAAAATCACATTTTTCCAGAAAAAAATCAAGGAGAAAGAATTATCGCATTCCGCGAGACGGAGCCGCCGCCACCTCCTGTTCTTCATCGGGATGCCAGATCTGGAGTCCGTTTGGGGCTCCGGAGAGGGGGATCTTCGGTATTCGTCATCACCAACCCTTCTCCATCGCCAATTCCATGATGCTCCCCACCGGGAGTGAGTAATTCCTTCGTAGGCTCGCTGGTCGGTGAGGAGTTGGATGAGATTCATCATGTAATTGAGTTAGTTTTGTTAGGGCTTGATCCCTAGTATCCATTATGTTCTGAGATTGCTGTTGCTATGACTTTGCCATGCTTAATGCTTGTCACTTTGGTCCTGGGTGCCATGATTTCAGATCTGAACCGTTTATGTTATCACCATTATATGCATGTTCTAGATCCGATCTTGCAAGTTATAGTCACCTACTACGTGTTATGATCCGGCAACCCCGGAGTGACAATAGTCGGGACCACTCCCGGTGATGACCGTAGTTTGAGGAGTTCATGTATTCACCGTGTGTTAATGCTTTGTTCTGGTTCTCTATTAAAAGGAGGCCTTAATATTCCTTAGTTTCCAATATGGACCCCGCTGCCACGGGAGGGTAGGACAAAAGATGTCATGCAAGTTCTTTCCATAAGCACGTATGACTATTTACGGAATACATGCCTACATTATATTTATGAACTGGAGCTAGTGCCGTATCGCCCTAGGTTATGACTGTCACATGATGAATATCATCCAACAAATTACCGATACAATGCCTACGATTTTCCTACATATTGATCTTGCTAAGTTACTACTGCTGCTGTTACGATTGCACTTGCTACGAAACTACTGCTATCACTGTTACCGTTACTATTGCTGCTGCTACTATTATCAAAACTATCATAATACTTTGCTACTGATCACTTTGCTGCAAATATTTAATCTCCAGGGGTGATTGAATTGACAACTCAATTGGTAATACTCTCAAATATTCTTTGGCTCCCCTTGTGTCGAATCAATAAATTTGGGTTGAATACTCTACCCTCGAAAACTGTTGCGATCCCCTATACTTGTGGGTTATCAGTGCATATAGTGCAATATCCGAGACGCTGAACACTCGAAGAGAAGTGGTGCCGGACTTAATAGGTAAGGCTGATGGGAAGATCAAGCCTTAGGTCTATTACCCAATATGTATTTGTTACACAATGTGTGCATACCCAGCTGTTCGAAGAGCAGGAAAAAGGAGAAAGGAAACAAAGAGGGCCTAATAATGCGGATGCTCTGTAGCGACCTGACCCAAATGGATCGAAGTCTCTGTGCTTCAGTGTCATCCCTGGATCGGTATGCTGACACACACAGTACTCAACGATTTATAACAGAGTTCAGTCACACACTTATTACATCGAGATCCTCATGGAGCGTATTTGTTACATAAATATGGCTGAAGGCCATCTAAATAAAATAACTGCGGAAGCTTCAAAGATAAATGATTCCATCAATTCCAACGGCATAGCTGAGTGCATGACAATGACCTATCGCACCTTACTCTTCGTTTGAAAATTCTGCAACATGATACGTTGCAGCCGTGTAGGTCAGCACATGGAATATGCTGGCAAAATCACACTATAGAGCAAAGAAGAACAATATCTACTACTACATGCAAATTTGGCTGGTGGAGGCTCTAAGTTTTGTTTTGCATAAAGCTAATTTTTCCCTACAACAAAGGAATAGATTTTATTTACTACCAAGTTGATTACGCAATATTAAGAAGGTTCCTCCAACTCAATCCCAAAAGAATATTAATAACCCAACAATTTCATTAAGTAAAGTGATGAGATCAAACCAATAATTCAAATACTAGATACTCAAGATGTCCATAACCGGGGACATGGCTAATCATGATTAGTTTATACACTCTGCAGAGGTTTGCGCACTTTTCCCCACAAGACTCGATCTCCTCCATTGGATTTCTCGCACTACACGGTGTTTGAGAAACGGATGACCGAGACACAGTCTTTCAGAAGCGTTAACTCTTTACTCTGGGTAGACAGTACCACCTACTTTCCCCTACATCTGCTAGCCTACCACTGAAAGAGGTCACACAACATACTCAACTATGCCAGAGCCCATAATGGCTTGTGGCTGCACACGGAAGTTTCTAGCATGAATAATCTTATGATCCCTTTGAGACTGGGTGGCATTCCATAGGATTATCACACAGGTACTCCGGGATATCCTAGGACAACACTAGATTCTCCAGGTGCCCACAACCAATCCACCCATATGTGTATTAAAGTAGCCACCTTAAGTTTCCCTTAGTTAATATTACTCTCTCAACTTTCTTGAATCTCACATACCAATCCCCGTCTACGAGCATGGCTAAGCAATATATGAGCATGAGGTATATTGCCGGGGTGATCAAAGGTAAAAGGTTCCTACCTCAAGTACTACAACCAAAACCATGTGTTCCCAATCCTACTCATGCAAATATTTGAAGGTTGAAACTAATGCATAAAAAACTGGGTAATAAAGGGATATGTTCAAAGTGTAACTTGCCTTGCTGACGATCGGAAAACCCTAGAGATTCGTAGTAGCAAGCTTCGCACTCCGGATGATCTACTGTAATCAAACAATTGCATATATAAGCACACAATCAAAAGATCCAAAAGAAATCTCGAAGAAAAAATATCAGAAAACCTCGAAATCAACAAAACAACTCTATTAAACAGAAAACAATTTTTAACAGTACCAAAATCACGTGAATTAGATCTTAACAGAAAGCTTTTGACAAGAGCTTCGATTTGCAAAAAGAATCAACTCAAACGGAGTTACGTAACTCAAGATACGATCAAAAGAAGTTCAAATTCAAATCTATTTGAATTCGACACTTAAAACTTTCAAAAATATATTTAGATTAGTTCTCTGGATAGAGGGAAACAAGACAAAGAATTTGGCGTTGGTTTCGTTGGATTTGGATAAACGAGCAAAAAGTTGTGATCGTTTGAAAACTAGGGGCTAATCTGTAAATAAAATTCTAGCGGATAGGTCCCTGGCAGAAACTAAAAATAAAAAGAAAAATCCTATCAAACGAATGTTCGCTACAGAACCTAATCTAACGAATTCGTTCGCTACAGAAACTAAACGGACGAACGTTCGCTAAATAAACTGAACTAAACAATAAACCGGGCTTAAAAGAAAAACCGAAAACCTAAAAAAAACCGGATTAGGGTCGGTGGATTATACCGGTTCGGCCGGTTCGGGCGGATCGACGGCGAGTCCGCGGCGGCGGCGGCGACGGCGGGGTGGTGCGGCGGGGCGGGGCGATGCGGAGCGGGGCGGCGGCGGCGGCGGCTGCGCATGCGGCTGCGACGAGAGGTTTGGGAGGAGAGAGGGGTGCGGGGTCCGGCTATTTAAAGGAGGAGAGAGGGCGGGGCGGCTTGCGCGAGGGGCAAGGCGGCGGGGAGGAGTGCCCGAGCCAGACTCGGCGCGCGGCGGCGTCGGGCGGCCAGACTCCCTGCTGGATTCGGTCGGGGCACGGTTGGGCTGCGGCCTGGCGACTAGCTGGGCCGGCCCAGTTCGGCTATGGAGATTTTTTTTAACAATTTCCAGAAATAAGAAATACATGAAAACTAAAATAAATAAAATTCTAGAAATTCCAGAAAAATTCACATAGCTATATGGCCTTATTAGTGCCCTCGTGAACATTTTTCTGGACTAAATGCAATTAAAAAAATGCATCTTTTTCCCTAATTTAAAAAAATGCAACCGAATAAAATTGCAAATAAAATTCAAATGAAGCATATTTTTATTCAAAATTAAATTTCCAATATTTCTTAGCTGTTTTGAAGAAGTCATATTATCTTCTGTCATTATTTTATTTATTTTGAAATAATTGGAAAAATAATTTTGAATAAAACACTTTGATCCAAAATGCCAATTTTGAAAAATTCAAAAATGGATTTTTGTGAAAACCTCCAACTCTCTCAATAGATCCTTGAGTTGCGTAAGGTTTCTAGGATCAAAAGTCCAAAAAAAACAAGTTCAAAAATGCTCAAATTATGAATGCATATGATGATCTAATGCATAACATCCAAATTGAAAATTGGGATGTTACAAACCTACCCCCCTTAAGATGAATCTCGCCCTCGAGATTCGGGTTGGCTAGCAAAAAGGTGTGGGTGGTCTTGCCGAAGGTCTTCTTCTCGCTCCCAGGTGGCTTCCTCCTCGGTATGGTGACTCCTCTGAACTTTGCAAAACTTGATGACTCTACTGCGAGTAGCTAGGTTGGCAAACTCAAGAATCTTGACGGGTTTCTCCTCATAGGTCAGATCACTATCCGACTGAATAGCTTCTAGTGGCACTGTATCTCTCAGAGGAATATCAGGCATCTCTACATGGCACTTTTTCAACTGGGAAACATGAAACACATCATGAACTCCTGACAAACCTTCAGGTAATTCCAACTTGTAGGCAACTTCACCCATATGTTCCAAAACTCGGTATGGTCCTACAAATCTTGGTGCTAACTTCCCTTTGACTCCAAACCGTTTGACTCCTCGAAGTGGAGATACACGAAGATATGCTCTGTCTCCGACTTCATAGGTTACCTCCTTGCGTTTAGTATCGGCATAACTCTTCTGTCTGGACTGGGCTACCTTAAGTCTATCACGAATCAACTTGACCTTCTCCACAGACCCTCTGATTAAATCTGGTCCGAATATTTGTCGATCTCCAACTTTATCCCACAGTAATGGTGTCCTGCACCTCCTTCCATACAAAGCTTCGAAAGGGGCCATCTTCAAACTATCCTGATAGCTATTGTTATATGAGAACTCCACGTAAGGCAAATTATCATCCCAACTAGACCCATATTCTAGCGCACAAGCTCTCAACATGTCCTCCAGAATCTAGTTGACTCTCTTGGTCTGTCCATCTGTCTACGGATGAAAGGCTGTACTGAACTCTAGGCTGGTACCCAAAGTCTGGTGTAACTGACTCCAAAACATCGATGTAAACTGTGTTCCTCTATCTGATACAATGGTCCTCGGAACTCCATGCAGACATACGATCCTGGTCATATATATCTTGGCCAACTTCACGCTCGTATAAGTGGTTGTCACGGCGATAAAGTGAGCCACTTTGGTCAAGCCATCAACTACAACCCAAATGGAATCATATCCTGAACGAGTCCTGGGTAATCCATTGATGAAATCCATGCCAAGCTTATCCCACTTCCATTCGGGTATCGGCAAAGGCTGAAGTAATCCTGCTGGTTTCTAAAGCTCTACCTTAGCTCTCTGACATACGTCGCATACTGCTACATACTCAGCAATATCCTTCTTCATACCTGTCCACCAGAAACTTTCCTTCAAATTCAGATACATCTTGGTGTTGCCTGGGTGAATCGAGTAAGGCGAATCATGAGCCTCCTGAAGAATTAACTTTCTGATCTCAGGGTCATCGGGCCCATAAATGCGATCCTCAAACCATAAAGTTTCGTGCTCATCCTCACGAAAACCTTTAGCCTTTCCGTTACTCATCCTTTCCATTATCTCCACAATTTCCTTGTCCGTTTTCTGGGCTTCTCGGATCCTTCCCAACAAAGTGGACTGAACTTCCAATGCTGCAACAAAACCTCTCGGAACTATCTCCAAGCGAAGTTCTCTGAGATCATCGGCTAACTCCTGAGGTAATCCTCCGGTTATGAGCGTATTGACATAACTCTTGTGACTCAAAGCATCGGCCACGACATTGGCCTTTCCTGGATGATAATGCAATTTCATGTCATAATCCTTTATGAGCTCCAGCCATCTCCTCTGCCTGAGGTTCAACTCCTTCTGCGTGAAAATGTACTTCAAACTCTTATGATCCGTGTAAACATCACAACGATTTTCGATAAGAAAATGTCTCCAGTTCTTGAGCGCATGCACTACGGCTGCTAGCTCCAAATCATGCATGGCATAATTCAACTCATGAGGTCGAAGCTGACGTGAGGCATATGAAACAACTCTTCCTTCTTGCATAAAATGCCTCCAACTCCCTGGCGAGAAGCGTCGCAATATACTTGGAAATCCTTGCGTATATTCGGTAGAATTAGCACTGGGGCTGTAACTAAACGTTTCTTCAACTCCTGAAAACTGGCCTCACAATCCTCGGTCCATTTAAACTTGGTGTCCTTCTTCAATAACTCTGTCATGGGCTTCGCAATCTTGGAAAAATTCTCAATAAATCTCCGATAATATCCCGCAAGTCCAAGGAAACTGCGTATCTCTCCAACTGAGGTGGGTGCCAACCACTCGGTGACAGATTTAACCTTGGATGGGTCTACTGCTATTCCTTCTCCTGATATAACATGTCCAAGAAATCCAACTTCCTTCAACCAAAACTCGCATTTGCTGAACTTGGCATATAGCTGATGTTCCTTGAGCTTCTCGAGAACCAAGCGCAAATGTTCCTTGTGTTTCTCTTCATTCTTCGAGTACACCAATATATCATCAATGAACACCACAACAAACTTATCCAAGAACTCCATGAACACCTTATTCATCATACTCATAAAGTAGGCAGGGGCATTAGTCAAACCAAAAGACATGACCGTGTACTCATATAGCCCATACCTTGTGGTGAAAGCTGTCTTGGGTATATCCTATTCTTGGATCTTCAGCTAGTGGTATCCTGATCGAAGATCGATCTTGGAAAATACTTTAGCTCCTTGCAGCTGGTCAAACAAATCATTGATCATCGGTAGTGGGTATTTGTTCTTGATCGTCACCTCAGTCAACGCATGATAATCAACAAGCATTCTCAAAGATCCATCCTTCTTCTCAACTAAGAGCACTGGGGCTCCCCACGGCGATGAACTTCGTCGTATATAACCTTTCTCCATTAACTCCTTAATCTACTTCTTAATTACCTCTAGATCATTTGCGGGCATCCGATACGGTCTCTTCGATATTGGTCCGGTGCCTGGCAACAGCTCGATCAAAAATCTATGTCTGGGTCTGGTGGCATGCCTGGTAACTCCTTTGGAAATACATCGGGATAATCCTTCACCACTGGTACGTCCTCCTGAACAACTCCCGATAGGGAATTTACTTGAGTCCTCCTTGGCGCATGCCTAGACACATACTTGATCCTTTTTCCCTCTAGGGTGGTGAGAAGAATTGACTTACTAGCACAATCGATGTTTCCTCCATACTTCGATAACCAATCCATGCCAAGTATTACATCCAATCCTTGAGATTCCAAAATAATGAGGTCTGAGGGGAAAACTGTAGGAGATATGCCCTAGAGGCAATAATAAATGTTATTGATTATCTCCATGTTCATAATTAGGTTTTATGTTCCATGCTATAACTGCTATGGTTCTCGAGTCTACAATAACCACGAGGCTCGGAGGAAGACTCATATGCACGTGTGGAATAATAAACGGTAAAATGTATTCCTAGTCTGGCCTCTGAGACTAGCTCAAGTGTTGCATGATGGTTCTGTTTTCCTGATCATGGGCATGACTATGCCGGCAACTTTGAGGGCACAATGTTAGAAGAACATTTGTGTTGAATCGACCCGAATTGATGTTATGCTATGGGATACTTTCGTCACAAGTTAATGGTTTATAACAAAGAGATGGCTAACGTTTGCATGATTCCTTAGACCATGAGAGTATCGAGTTTCTTCATGCTTGATTCATGAACTTTGGGGTTTGTTAAACGTCATCCGTAAATGGGTGGCTATTACGGCGGCTTACGGGTTCATGGAAAAGTGTGTCAAGTAACTTGATAGCTCGAGATTGGGATTTGCTCCTCCGACGATGGAGAGATATCTCTGGGCCCTCTTGGTGTTACGATATCCATCATCGTCTGGCCAGACACTTTGTGATTTGATGACGGGGATGCCGGAACACGGGAACGAGAAAAGAGAACAAATACCGGTAACGAGGTAACTGGCATAGTGGACAAGTTGTTGACCCACGGGGATGCCATCATGTCTCACCTCGGGTATTTGTAACATATCGCGAAGCAACAGGAATAGCACACGGCAACTGGAGGTTCACTCGAATATTCATTCGTGTGGGTATAGGGGTCAATATGGGTGTCCACGGCTCCGATGTTGATCATTGATCGGAAGGGGTTCCGTGTCATGTCTATACTTCACCGAACCTATAGGGTCACATGCTTAAGGGTCATCTATCTGCTGAATACTAGACAGGGAGTCTGAGAGAAAATCACCGAAAAAGTTTCGGACAGCGGAAAAGTTCCGCAGAGAGAGCACTGGATGAGTTTCGGTGAAACTGAAAAGTTGTTTCAGAGGATACCATAAAGTCAAATTGGTTTCGGCACATGCCCGATAATTCTTGTAGGGTGCCAGAATCATTCTGGAAACTTTTGGGAATTTTCTGGAAGAAAAACCGGAAATGTTCCGGAGCTGCCGGAACCACTTCAGATGCTTTTCGCAGATGAAAATCACTAATCTGGAATTGTTCCAGAATGCGTTGAAAATTATTTTAGTGGGTATTGGAAATGTTCTAAGCCCACATAAATATTTTCAGTTCGAACGGACGCTGAAAAATGTCGTCGTGAATAGTGAAAGTGCTTTTTGGGTGGCTTCTTGGAGAAGCCACCTTGAGGGTCCTTTGGTATTTTTCCCCTTGGCTTCTTGGAGAAGCCACCCTTGGGCTTGGCCTATAAATAGGGTGGAGGGGGCTGCCTAAACACTCACTCTTTCTCACATATACATGCCATTGCAATGATCTGGCTTCTTCTCTCCCTCCCCGCGAAATAGTTTCGTAGAGCCGAAAGGCTGTCTGGGTTCCGGTGGGAACTAGTTCTGGACGGCGAAGCCCTGCCGGATAGATGACATCGTATGTGTGCAACTCTGTAGAGAGGTCGTAGTTTCGATCTTAGTGCCCAAGGGGCTGTTCGTGAGTGCCTCCCGAAGGGCTGTCCAAGTGATGGTCCAAGTTCTGTGAGTCCTCCCGAAGGGCTGTCCGAGTGACCGTTCGAGTTTCGAAGGTCCTCCCGAAGGGCTGTCCACGACACCGTCCGGGGGACTGTTCGACCGCCTCCCGGAGGGCTGTCCGAAGGGAAGACGATGGTATACATCCTCGCGGTTGGGAGGTTGTAAATATTAGCTGCGGGGATCTGCACCGCCGATCGTCATCGACTCTACTTCCGCTGCGCTACGAGTCGGTAACGAAAATGATCAAACCTTGTATGCAGTCTCCATAGTGGTCCTGGGCTGGTGCGTTGGTCGGAAATTTTTGTTTTCTGCTGCGTTACCCTACAGTGGCATCATGAGCCATGCTATGCGTAGATGCAGGTTGTGATCTAGAATACATGGAGATGTATGGGTGTTGCACAAAATAATTAGGTAGTAGATGAGTTCTATTACTGAAAATTATTTGTGCGGGTAGCAGATGAAATCTGTTACCCGATGTTCTTGTTGCTTCCCTAGAATGCGCATATTTTTGATCTTGATAACAGCATGGTGGAGTTTCAATGTTCTGGCAATCCGCGATCCTGATTGATCAACGAAGTGCTAACAGTTCATTGAATTCCACCGTAGTTAAAAAGAAAGATGAAATTTCAAAGACGAAAGGGCAATGCAGATATTATCTGCACGGGGGTCATGCGTATGACGAAGTTTAGTATGGGGCTCGAGATTTTATTATCTCGGTTTTCATACACCCTGGAAAGTTAATCTAGCGACTTGAATTATCATACTTGATGATGGACGTTGGTAGCTTCGGTTTGTTTCGAAACCTTAGAAACCACGTAAAACAAGTTTTTGCTGAACCGATTAGAGACGTCTAACTTGGTTTTGCAGGAGGGTTTGCATGTGCATATGATGTGGTATAGCAGTGCTCATAATAATTTGATTATGTATGAGATGACTATATGATGAAACTGATTAACATGACCTGCGTGTCATGATTCGGCATGATGGCTGGAGCCATATGATTGCACTTTAATGACCTGCGTGTCAACCTTATGTAATGCACTTATTTTATTAGCTATAGAGATAGCAATATTATGTGGTGCATCGACAAGGTGGTGGCAATCTTCGCGAAGGTGAACACCGACGCGAATGCCGAAGACGAAGAAATACAAGACTTCTCCGTCAGAAAGGGCTATACCATATCATGCTATTATAAATTGCCTGAGATGTTTATCCCTTATGATGCACCCTTCTTGATTGCGCAGTAGTCGCTTTTATTAGGGTGATCTCTCACACAAAATTATCAAGTAGTTAGTGTTCTCCCAAGTGTAGCACCGTCACGGCACCTAACTTTTCGGGGTGCGCCATGGATGCATGGGTACGAACGATTAGGGAAGTGTGAGGCGGGTGAGTTGAGACCTCGCAGCGTGATCGCTTGGTTGTCTTGACGTTCAGGCATGAAATTCATGAGCTCGGAACACACGCATCGAAAGATGAACAAGAGTCACATAGAGATGTGATCGGCAAGTTGGCCTACCGATTAAAATTCCCGTCATGAGATGATGATTCTATGGCGATGAATTGAAGTCTGGATCTTGTATCACTCAAAATCAATTATGAGAGATATTGATTTGAGTGGGAGCGCACTGTTGAATTAACTTGTTTAATTCTCAGTGCAATTAATTATGAACACTGTCTAAGTGTGGTTTGCCTAATAGTTGTAGAATAATGGCTCGCGTTTCCACCTTCCCTATTAAAATTGAATAGCTGTTAAATATCTGGTTAAAACTTTACGATTGGTAACGTAATGTGAGGATTGTCCTCAAGAGTGCCGAGAAGGACTTTGTCCTATCGCATACTTTCGGTATTCTCTCGCTTATGCTATGGATCATGTGACTCTCGTCCTTCGATCCAAAAGCTAGGATTCCGTTTCAGTCAAGTGCAATATGTTTGCTTCCATGAGACCCGAACTTCGAAAGTTTGGATAGTTACGTGATATTCATGGAATCTGAAAATCATTTTCAGAGACAGACAAAGGCTAAAAGATATGAGATATCCAAAGCAATGTTTGTTTGCAAACTATTAGTAAAAGAGTTTACTATGCATTAGACTGATAAGAGAGGGATCCAGAAGAACGCCTGTCATATGATGAAAGGTGAATAAAACAACAACTTAAAGAGAAAGGAAGTGTCCGAAGGGTGTTAGTGAAACTTTCACGCCTAGGAAGTCCGGGGCTAACGCCACTCTTAAGTTGGGTGCTTCTTCTGAGAGTAGGAGAAATACTAAAAGTTAAACTGTTAGAAGTATAATGGCAGAAAGAAAGAAGACTGGAATATCCAGCTCATGTATGAATGTCATACAAGTTTTTGATGTATAGAAGGCTAGTCAAAGATATAGTTCTTGGGAATTATGATTAATTTGTTAATCACTGATTCTTGGGTATTTTGAGTTAATCATAGAGATACCCGCTCGATTGCATTCTGTTGCAACTCAATGTAAGAACTACTATGGCCTGAAAGACTAGCCAGGAATGAGGTTTAGGTATACACAGGGAACATAGTAAATGTTACTATACCTTCCATCGGTGTATTACCGTCTGTATTTATTTTCATAATTCATTTAGAGTTTTACAAACTCTAGCCTTTGCATAAAGTAATCTTGCAAGAAGGTTGTTCATAAGAGAACTTTTTATGTTCGATGTTATGAATAACATAAGGGCCATACTTTCATTGAGATTGAGATGCATGTTATGAATAATGATAATAATATATTACCTCTGGATTTACTTTCATAATTCATTTTAGAGTTTTACACACTCTAGCCCATTGCACAATGTTTGTTGCAAAAGAGTTGTTCATAAAAGAACAATTGTTGTTCAGTATTATGAATAACATAAAGGGCCATGCTTCCATCCGAGATTGGACGTATGTTATGAATATTGATGGTAATATGATACATCTATAACATGACGCTAAATGTCGCAAGACTAAAAGAATACCACACAAGTGTGGCACTGCATTTGGTCACATTGGAGAAACCCGCATGGAAAACTCCATTATGATGGATTTTGAAGTCGTTTGATTTTGAATCATCTGACACTTGCAAATTTCCTCCGAAAAGTGAAGTGACTGAAATACCGTTCACAGGCCATAAGGAATGAGCAACAAACTTATTGGTGATCATACATTTTAATGTGTGTAGTTCAATAAATGTTATTGCAAGTAGTGGATTTATCTATCTTCAGAAATGACTCAAGGAGATATATGGATATTTACTTGATGAGACGAAAGTCTGGATCTTTTGAAATCATTCGAAAGGTTTTCAAATATGAAGTAGAAGTTATTGTAACAAGAAAATTATGTTTCTACAATTCGATTGCAGAAAGGAATATTTGAGTTACAAGTTTAGCGAATGTCTGATGAGTTGTGAAAGGGGTTTCATAACTTGCACCTCCCGGAGCACCACTGCAAGTGGAAAGTCCGTGAAGATGTAATCGAACCATTTATGACATGGTAAGATCAAAGATGACATAAATAAATTTGCCATTATCCCTTTTAAAGAGTGATGCTTTAGAGACTGCGGCTTTTACACTGAAAAGAGCTCCATCTGGTCTGTTGAAATGACACCATGGTATGGTACGCCCAACCATGTTATATCTTTTCTTAACATTTGGAATATGGGGCTTGTGTAAAAGGTTACAAACCTATTCCAAATCAGACAAGTGCTACTTTGTAGGTTATCCCAAAATGTTGGGTATTCCTCCCTCACTATGCCGAGGCAAATAGGTTTGCCACTAAGAACGGTATGCTTTTTGAAGAAAATGGTTCTTTCAAAAAGGTGAGTGGGAGAATAGTGCAACTCGATGAGATAAACAGTATCTTCGTCATCAGATCAAAGGAAAGAGACCTTGGAAGTAATTCCAGGTTTTCCTACTGCGACTGATACGGAAGTCTCTACAATAAAATGTATGGACTTCGGTCGAACTTGCAGCTGAACCACGTAGGCAAGGCTCGTGCAAACCTCTCAGGTGCGCAAATGAGATATTGTTGTTAGACAACAGTATACCTACGATACACAAGGAAGCGTTGATGGGCCCTGACTCCGGAATTGGCTAAATGCCAATACAACCTGAGTTAGTTTCCATATAAGTGATTCAAGATTAAAACCTTGATACACCTTTCGGAAGACTTAGAGTCTAACGAATATTTATGGAACTTAAAACTGATATGGATAAAATGTTTTATCCATAAAGCTCGACTTGTTACAAAAACAAGTTCAAGGAGTTGACTATGATGAGATTGTCTCACCGTAGCGATGCTTAAAGTCGGTTCGGGTTGAACTAGCAATTAATACATATTTCAATCATGAGATATAAAACAAGGATGACAAAAGGATTTCCATCTGATGGAAATGAAACCAAGGACTTGCATGTGTTACAGTCCAAGGTATTTTGTCTATCCAGAGGATGCTAGTAAGGGTGCAAACTTCAGAGTTCCAGCAATGGACAGAAGAGAGCAAAATGGAGTTGGAATCTTCGTGTTTTGATGAAATGGTCAAAGGGGTTTGACTTCATCAATGGGTCACGAAGATGCTTGTAATTCAAGAAAGTAAGTGGGAGCATAATAAAATTTCTAAAAAACGTTGTGTGCTTGACACATTGTTAATTGGAAATAAATTTCTTGACACGAATTAGGACTTCATTTGAAAATAGTTTTTCGATGAAGTTCTTGGGCTAAATAGCCTTGATATTAGGCATGATGATCTATGGAGATAGATTTACCTAATGGGGCTGAGCAAAGATACATATTGACAAAATGCTAAAACCTTTTAGCATTAAAAAACGTCAAGGAGTGATTCTTGCCGAAGTCACATGGAAAGAGTTTTTGCAAGACTCGGTGTCCCAAAACACTGATGAGAAAAATACATGATGGAGATTCCACACACTCTTGTGTTTGGATTAATCATGTATTCCATGGTATGTAAAAACAAACCAGATATGTCCAATACTCCCAAAGTTGTTGCGAGTATAGATACCAAAGTGATCAAAAGTACTGATCATGGGACAACAGTGAAAAAGGGTCATTGAGTACTATAATAGCACTGATGACATGTTTTCTCGCAAGCGGAGATCATGAAGAGTTCGTTGTAAAAGGTTACATCGATACAGTCTTCATCCATGCTCCATGCGATTTTCGATTTAAATTGAGGGTTTTGTGTAACACACAATCTGGTGGCACAGTTAGTTGGAATTTGTTCAAACAAGTTACTGTGGCGAATTCTATAACAGAGGCGAAGTATGTTGCCGCTTTTAAAGCAACAAAGAAGATGTTGAATCATATAGTTCATTCATGAACTTAGTATGGTTCCAAGATGATTTTTGTCAATGGGACACTACTGCGGGTAGTTGCTCCATAACTCAGTCTGAGGAATCCAGGTTCGACCTGTGATTCACATACATACAAAGCCAAGTCCACACAAAATATGAATTTTGTGAAAGCGTAAAAATGTGAGGATACGCAAAGATACACACGGAGCTGAAGTCGTCAGATCCGTTGGACACCAGGCTATACCACATGCGAAGCATATTTACACCGGTGTGCCACAGGTGTGAAGTGCATTAGCATTAACTAGATTATTGACTCTAGTGCAAGTGGGAGTCTGTAGGAGATATGCCCTAGAGGCAATAATAAATGTTATTGATTATCTCCCTGTTCATAATTAGGTTTATGTTCCATGCTATAACTGCTATGGTTCTCGAGTCTACAATAACCACGAGGCTCGGAGGAAGACTCATATGCACGTGTGGAATAATAACGGTAAAATGTATTCCTAGTCTGGCCTCTGAGACTAGCTCAAGTGTTGCATGATGGTTCTGTTTTCCTGATCATGGGCATGACTATGCCGGCAACTTTGTGGGCACAATGTTAGAAGAACATTTGTGTTGAATCGACCCGAATTGATGTTATGCTATGGAATACTTTCGTCACAAGTTAATGGTTTATAACACAGAGATGGTTAACATTTGCATGATTCCTTAGACCATGAGAGTATCAAGTTTCTTCATGCTTGATTCATGAACTTTGGGGTTTGTTAAACGTCATCCGTAAATGGGTGGCTATTACGGCGGCTTACGGGTTCATGGAAAAGTTTGTCAAGTAACTTGATAGCTCGAGATTGGGATTTGCTCCTCCGACGATGGAGAGATATCTCTGGGCCCTCTTGGTGTTACGGTATCCATCATCGTCTGGCCAGACACTTTGTGATTTGATCACGGGGATGCCGGAACACGGGAACGAGAAAAGAGAACAAATACCGGTAACGAGGTAACTGTCATAGTGGACAAGTTGTTGACCCACGGGGATGCCATCATGTCTCACCCCGGGTATTTGTAACATATCGCGAAGCAACAGGAATAGCACACGGCAACAGGAGGTTCACTCGAATATTCATTCGTGTGGGTATAGGGGTCAAAATGGGTGTCCACGGCTCCGATGTTGATTATTGATCGGAAGGGGTTCCGTGTCATGTCTATACTTAACCGAACCTATAGGGTCACACGCTTAAGGGTCATCTATCTGCTGAATACTAGACAGGGAGTCTGAGAGAAAATCACCGAAAAAGTTTCGGACACCGAAAAAGTTTCGGACAGCGGAAAAGTTCCGCAGAGAGAGCACCGGATGAGTTTCGGTGAAACTGAAAAGTTGTTTCAGAGGATACCATCAAGTCAAATTGGTTTCGGCACATGCCCGATTATTCTTGGAGGGTGCCAGAATCATTCTGGAAACTTTTGGGAATTTTCTAGAAGAAAAACCGGAAATGTTCCGGAGCTGCCGGAACCACTTCAGATGCTTTTCGCAGATGAAAATCACTAATCTGGAATTGTTCCAGAACGCGTTGAAAATTATTTTAGTGGGTACTGGAAATGTTCTAAGCCCACATAAATATTTTCAGTTCGAACGGACGCTGAAAAATGTCGTCGTGAATAGTGAAAGTGCTTTTTGGGTGGCTTCTTGGAGAAGCCACCTTGAGGGTCCTTTGGTATTTTTCCCCTTGGCTTCTTGGAGAAGCCACCCTTGGGCTTGGCCTATAAATAGGGGTGGAGGGGGCTGCCTAAACACTCACTCTTTCTCACATATACATGCCATTGCAATGATCTGGCTTCTTCTCTCCCTCCCCGCGAAATAGTTTCGTAGAGCCGAAAGGCTGTCTGGGTTCCGGTGGGAACTAGTTCTGGACGGCGAAGCCCTGCCGGATAGATGACATCGTATGTGCGCAACTCTGTAGAGAGGTCGTAGTTTCGATCTTAGTGCCCGAGGGGCTGTTCGTGAGTGCCTCCCGAAGGGCTGTCCAAGTGACGGTCCAAGTTCTGTGAGTCCTCCCGAAGGGCTGTCCGAGTGACCGTTCGAGTTTCGAAGGTCCTCCCGAAGGGCTGTCCGCGGCACCGTCCGGGGGACTGTTCGACCGCCTCCCGGAGGGCTGTCCAAAGGGAAGACGAGGGTATACATCCTCGCGGTTGGGAGGTTGTAAATCCTAGCTGCGGGGATCTGCACCGCCGATCGTCATCGACTCTACTTCCGCTGCGCTACGAGTCGGTAACGAAAATGATCAAACCTTGTATGCAGTCTCCATAGTGGTCCTGGGCTGGTGCGTAGGTCAGAAATTTTTGTTTTTTGCTGTGTTACCCTACAAAAACATGCTTACTTATGGTCAGCGACAACTGGCAACACCATCGTCTAGCCATATATTCCGCTCCTGGTGAGCTCACTAACATGGGTGACCTAAGGGCTATGGTTTCCAACTCAAACTTATCCACAAATCCCCTTGATATGTATGAATGCGATGCACCAGTGTCAAAAAGAACAAGGGCTGTAAATGACTTAATCAAAAACTTACCAATAACTGCATCAGGCTGCTCTTCAACTTCCTCCACGTTGACGTGGTTCACCTGACCTCTGGTGAAGGGATTTGGCTTCTTTCCTGAGCTCCCATTGCCATTACCATTCTTTGCTTCAGGACACTCGGTGGCGTAGTGTCCGGTCTTCCCGCACTTGAAACAAGTAATGTGACTCAGATCCTTCTTGGCGGGTGTAGCGGGGTTGGAATGGTTCTGACTGTTGTTTCCTCCACTCCCATTACCATTCTTAGGGCCACTATGGTTGTGTAAATTTCCTCCATTGTGAGAATGTCCTCCATGGTTAAGCCCTCCATGATTATGATGAGTATGCCCTCCTGAGTACGGGGAGTAGCGAGGCATTTGCTGAGCTCCAGAACTATACTTCCCCTGTCCATACTTCCTCTTGCGGTTATCTATCTGCTACTGCTTGCTTTCAATCATGAGGGCCTTGTCTACCAGCTCCTGGTAGTTGTTGAAGGTTGCCACCATCAACTGCATAATCAGCTCATCATTGAATCCCTCAAGAAATTTCTCCAGCTTCGCTGCATCTGTGGCCACATCATCTGGGGCATAGCGAGCTAACTTGCAGAACTCATCCACGTACTGCCCCACAGTACGATTCCCCTGGCGTAAGTTGCCGAACTCATGCTTCTTCAAACTCATGGCTCCAGCTGAGACATGTGCGGTGCGGAAGGCCTGCTGAAACTGATCCCATGTAACTGTAGCAATGGGGTAGGTGGTGGTGAAATTCTCCCACCAAGAGGCTGCGGGTCCATCAAGCTGATGTGCAGCAAAGCGCACTCTCCTCGCAACTATGCATCCAGCAGTGGTTAGTTCCCTTTCGATCTTGCGGAGCCAATCATCAGCAACAATCGGCTCGGTGCTCCTAGAGAACACCGGCAGATTCAACCTTAAGAAATGGGCTAGGTTGTCAACTGGGGGTGGTGGCGGTGGGTTGTTGTTGTTGTTGTTGTTGTTGCCTTGGTTCTGAATGAGCATCTGCATCAAGGCATTCTGCTGTTGGATCAACTGGGTGAGCTCTGGCAGGAAAGCAAATCCGGGGTCACGTCTCGGAGGCATCTGATAGGTTAGAGGGGTGAGAACAAAATAGAATAGGTCTAATGAGAGATTTCACTACCCTTATGCACATGAGACAAACATAATCAATCCACACCACTCAATTTCAAACAAGATTCATACAATCGATCTAAGCTACTATTACAAAATCTCACGAATGATTTCTAACTACTTGGAAGGGCTCTAATAATAATATGGTGGTCGACTAGAAGTTTTGATCGGTGGAAGACTCCATAATATCCGCTCCAGCTTCGTCTTCATAGTCATCACTGTCTTCATCCTCGCTGTCGGGGTCGGTGTCCGTGTCATCTAGTATAATGTAGTCTTCAGAACGAATGTCCACTTCAGGTTCGGGATTCCCCATGAATATTCCTAGCTTCTTCTTCAGTTCTTCATGCTTCTCCTTGCTCACTACAATTTCCTCTTCGTATCCATCGCGAGTTGACTTGAGTTCCTCTTCTAACTCGATATTCCTGGTCATCACCTTCTTGGTCTTCTTCATGATAGCACACATCTGGTTCTCATATCAGCGAATGTGCTGATCCATCTGCTGAATGTACGATGCAATAGATTCATCCTTCCTGGTGCGAATCATCTCCCATTACTCATCCCGGCGTCCACATATCTGGTAGATGGTGTCTTCGAGATCATTGTGGTAAACCTCACAAATGCGTCCAAAGGTGATGTGGGCTTCCATGCTCTTTCCTAGGCTCCAAGTTGGTGCAACCAAGGTAAACTCAATGGGCTCGGTTGTTGGTGCAAATGTCCTTCCAGGTACATGAACTTTGATCATCCAATGCTCCTCTTCTGGTAAAGTGGCAGTGAAGGTTTCGGTGAAACTTGGTAGACCGATGTTCAGGTACTTGGTGATTTCCTTCAAGTGGCGTCCGAAGGGGGTGTCGTCATCCGGCTAAGTGAACTTGTTCCTGGGATCCGACATCTATAGAGTAGAAATAGAGAAGAGTTAGAAAAGAGTAGAGAAGAGTACCCTGTGGCTTTTCCTAGAGGTTGCGTCCTACAGTCAGTATGTGCTCTGATACCATCTTGTAGCGACCTGACCCAAATGGATCGAAGTCTCTGTGCTTCAGTGTCATCCCTGGATCGGTATGCTGACACACACAATACTCAAGGATTTATAACAGAGTTCAATCACACACTTATTACATCAAGATCCTCATGGAGCGTATTTATTACATAAATATGGCTGAAGGCCATCTAAATAAAATAACTGCGGAAGCTTCGAAGATAAATGAGTCCATAAACTCCAACGGCATAGCTGAGTGCATGACAACGACCTATCGCACCTTACTCTTCGTCTGAAAATTCTGCAACATGATACGTTGCAGCCGTATAGGTCAGCACATGGAATATGCTGGCAAAATCACACTATAGGGCAAAGAAGAACAATATCTACTACTACATGCATATTTGGCTGGTGGAGGCTCTAAGTTTTGTTTTGCATAAAGCTAATTTTTCCCTACAACAAAGGAATAGATTTTATTTACTACCAAGTTGATTACCCAATATTGAGAAGATTCCTCCAACTCAATCCCAAAAGAATATTAATAACCCAACAATTTCATTAGTAAAGTGATGAGATCAAACCAATATTCAAAATACCAGATATTCAAGATGTCCATAACCGGGGACACGGCCAATCATGATTAGTTTACACACTCTGCAGAGGTTTGCGCACTTTTCCCCAAAAGACTCGATCTCCTCCATTGGATTCCTCACACTACACGGTGTTTCAGAAATGGATGACTGAGACACAGTCTTTCTGAAGCGTTAACTCTTTACTCTGGGTAGACAGTACCACCTACTTTCCCCTACATCTGCTAGCCTACCACTGAAAGAGGTCACACGACATACTCAACTATGCCAGAGCCCATAATGGCTTGTGGCTGCACACGGAAGTTTCTAGCATGAATAATCTTATGATCCCTTTGAGCCTGGGTGGCATTCTATAGGATGATCACACGGGTACTCCTGGATATCATAGGACAACACTGGATTCTCCAGGTGCCCACAACCAATCCACCCAGATGTGTATTAAAGTAGCCACCTAAAGTTTCCCTTAGTTAATATTACTCTCTCAACTTCATGAATCTCACATACCAATCCCCGTCTACTAGCATGGCTAAGCAATATATGAGCATGACATATATTACCTGGGTGATCAAAGGTAAAAGGTTCCTACCTCAAGTACTACAACCAAAACCATGTGTTCCAAATCCTACTCATGCAAATATTTGAGGGTTGAAACTAATGCATAAAAAACTGGGTAATAAAGGGATATGTTCAAAGTGTAACTTGCCTTGCTGACGATCGAAAAACCCTAGAGATTCATAGTAGCAAGCTTCGCACTCCGGATGATCTAGCGTAATCAAACAATTGCATATATAAGCACACAATCAAAAGATCCAAAAGAAATCTCGAAGAAAAAATATCGGAAAACCTCGAAATCAACCAAACAACTCTTTTAAGCAGAAAACAATTTTTAACTGTACCAAAATCATGTGGATTAGATCTTAACAGAAAGCTTATGTCAAGAGCTTCGATTTGCAAAAAGAATCAACTCAAACGGAGTTACGTAACTCAAGATACGATCAAAAGAAGTTCAAATTCAAATATGTTTGAATTCGAAACTTAAAACTTTCAAAAATATTTTTAGATTGGTTCTCTGGATAGAGGGAAACAAGACAAAAAAGGAGCAAAAAGTTGTGATCGTTTGAAAACTAGGGGCTAATCTGTAAATAAAATTCTAGCGGATAGGACCCTGGCAGAAACTAAAAATAAAAAGAAAAATCCAATCGAACGAACGTTCGCTACAGAACCTAATCTAACGAATTTGTTCGCTACAGAAACTAAACGGACGAACGTTCGCTAAATAAACTGAACTAAATAATAAACCAGGCTTAAAAGAAAAACCGAAAACCTAAAAAAACCCGGATCGGGGTCGGTGGATTATACCTGTTTGGCCGGTTCGGGCGGATCGACGGCTTGTCGGCGGCGGCGGCGGCGACGGCGGGGTGGTGCGGTGGGGCGGGGCGATGCGGAGCGGGGCGGCGGCGTCTTGCGGGGCGGCAGCGGCTAGTGCCGGCGGCGGCGGCTAGCGGTGTCGCGCGGCGAGGCGGGGTGATTGCTGCGCTTGCGGCGGCGAGCGGCTTGGGAGGAGAGAGCGGTGCGGGGTCCGGCTATTTAAAGGAGGAGAGGGGGCGGGGCGGCTTGCGCGAGGGGCAAGGCGGCGGGGAGGCGTGCCGGAGCCGGACTAGGCGCGCGGCGGTGTCGGGCGGCCTGACTCCCTGCCGGAGTCGGTCGGGGCGCAGGGCGCGGCTGGGCTGCGGAGATTTTTTTTTAAAACAATTTCCAGAAATAAGAAAAACACGAAAACTAAAATAAATAAATTCTAGAAATTCCAGAAAAATTCACATAGCTATATGGCCTTATTAGTGCCCTCGTGAACATTTTTCTGGACTAAATGCAATTAAAAAAATGCATCTTTTTCCCTAATTTAATAAAATGCAACTGAATAAAATTGCAAATAAATTCAAATGAAACATATTTTTATTCAAAATTAAATTTCCAATATTTCTTAGCTGTTTTGAAGAAGTCATATTATCTTCTCTCATTATTTTATTTATTTTGAAATAATTGGAAAAATAATTTTGAATAAAACACTTTGATCCAAAATGCCAATTTTAAAAAATTCAAAAATGGATTTTAGTGAAAACCTCCAACTCTCTCAAATGGTCCTTGAGTTGCGTAAGGTTTCTAGGATCAAAACTCCAAATAAAACAAGTTCAAAAATGCTCAAATTATGAATGCATATGATGATCTAATGCATAACATCCAAATTGAAAATTGGGATGTTACATGCTCGAACACCGTAAAAGATGTTTTAATTTTCCATGACCTCTGGACGTCTATCCGTACAATTCGAACCGCTGAGGTGTTTGTAAAAATGAAAAAAAATACAAGAAAAATTTACAAAGGAAGGTTTACAGAGGGCCTTGATGCGTTGGTCAAAGTCTCCATTGTGCCCTGCTGCACGTCTGCGCCTTTCCTTCTACGAGGTGGAGGGAGTGAATTGGACATCCATTTAGAACGCCGCGTGCTTGCTAGGGGTGCCTTCAATAGCGACCTTGAGATGTAATCCTGCCATTGCAGCTTGATGCTGAGCGAGTCTGAAGTCCTGCCCGTTGACGTTCAAGGACGTGGCGATGCCATAGTTCGGTTGAGCCGAACATATGGTGCTACAAGCCCTCACAGCTGCCCAAGGTATCTTGAGCACGACGTTGTGCTGACGAGGCACGTAAAGCGTGGTGCAGGCGAGCGTGCCGTGGGGGGTGTATCCCTATTTGCGGCGAACACAGGGGGTTCCCATGACGGGGATCGGGCTCGAGCCCGTTTAAGTGTATCGTTTGCCTTTACGACGGGCTGATACCTTGGCCTATTGGCAGCGGACTGGTCTTCGGCTGCCAGGGCCGCAGTGTGTTCCTCAGTCCTTAGCAAGCACTCCGTGTTGTCGTTGATCGTTATGACGCCCGCGGGACCAGGCATCTTCAGCTTGAGGTATGCGTAATGCGGGACAGCGTTGAATTTAGCGAACGGTGTTCGGCCGACGAGGGCGTGATTGCCACTCGGAATGGGGCTATGTCAAAGATCAAGTCTTCACTTCGGAAGTTGTCCGGTGAGCCGAATACCACTTCCAAAGTTACCATGCTTGAGCATCAGGCTTCTACGCCTGGAATAACCCCCTTGAAGGTGGTGTTGCTGGGCTTTATCCTTGACGGGTCGATCCCCATTTTCCTTCTGTATCTGCATAGATTAGGTTGAGGCTGCTGCCCCTGTCCATTAGGACTCTTGTGAGGTGGTACAGATCGATAATGGGGTCCAG
Organism: Thinopyrum elongatum; assembly: GCA_011799875.1. Classification (NCBI taxonomy): domain Eukaryota; kingdom Viridiplantae; phylum Streptophyta; class Magnoliopsida; order Poales; family Poaceae; genus Thinopyrum; species Thinopyrum elongatum. The sequence goes on along the minus strand of CM022298.1, from coordinate 10,657,616 downwards.
AACCAGGGCCGCCGATCCTCCATGACGGATACTGGTCAGATGGTCCTTGCGGTCGAAGGTGATCGGACCAGCCGACCACGGGTTGAACTTCGGTGCTAAGGGCTCGATGGCATTCACCTCCCGAAGCACGTGCTTCCTTTCCATCCTTGGTACGTGGGTGGCATAGATCATGTTCGCCGTCTTAACCTCGAAAGCGAAGGGTTTTTGGCCTCCACTATTTGGCCTGTGGGGCACATCATCGTCCTTGCTTCATGGGCTTTTGCCTGAGTCTTCAGCTGTAAGCTTGCCGGCTTGCTTTATCACCCAACAATTATGGTTGGTGTGATTGGAGGGTTTTTCGGCAGTGCCATGAATCTGGCAGGGCCTGTCTAGGATTGCGTCCAGCTTAGTTGGGCCATCCTGGCTGCCTTTAGAAGGCTTTTTCCATGACCCGGACTTTGGGTTCCGGAATTCAGCATTAACTGCCGTCTCATCAACTTCGCCGTCATTATGGCGGCATTTGTTTTTGTTCCTTCGTGGCTTCCCTTTCCCGTCCCAAACTTCAGAGGTGCCGGGGGTGTCGGGGTTGGTGCTCCGACTAGCCAGCCAACTATCCTCTCCGACGTAGAAGCAAGTCATCAGGGAGGTAAGCGCCGCCATTGTTTTTGGCTTGTCCTGGCCGAGCTGTCGTGCTAGCCATTCATCCCAAATACTATGCCTAAAGGCAGCTGTAGCTTCGGCGTCCGGACAGTCAGCGATTTGGTTCTTCTTGGTCAAAAACCGGTTCCAAAATTGCCAGGCTGTTGGATTACATGGCTCAAGTCATCGGCGTCCGAAAGGCGTGCTCGAGCTCCTTCCAACATCCTATGGAGTCTTCGGGTAGGCTGTTTAACCAGTGTCGAGCCGGACCCTTGAGCTTTAATGGTAGGTACTTGATGGCGTGGAGGTGATAACCCACAAGTAGAGTGGATCAGTTGTAGCCTCTTTCGATAAGTAAGAGTGTCAAACCCAACAAGGACCTAAAGGTAGAACAAATATTCCCTCAAGTTCTATCGACCACCGATACAACTCTACGCACGCTTAACGTTCGCTTTACCTAGAACAAGTATGAAACTAGAAGTACTTTGTAGGTGTTGTAGGATAGGTTTGCAAGGTAATAAAGAGCACATAAATAAAAACTAGGGGCTGTTTAGATAAATAAACAATTAAGTTAGTATAGCGAGTGTGGAAAAGTGGTGGTAGGAGCTGCGGAATTGTCCCTAAGCAATTGACTACGTTACTAGACCGATAGCAAGTTTCATGTGGGAGAGGCCACTGCTAGCATGTCATCCCTTATTTGGAATTCTATGCACTTTTGATTGGAACTATTAGCATGCATCTACAACTACTAACGTTCACTAAGGTAAAACCCAACCATAGCATTAAGATATATTGGTCCTGCTTCAATCCCGTAAGCATCAATTTCTATGCTGGGCTGAAGCTGCTGTCACCCTTGCCCTCCAATACATAGTCCTATCAACATACAACTAACCCTATGGTGTGATCCACACGCACGCTCATATGATAGGCACCAAAGGACAACAACATAACCACAAGCAAATTAAACCAATCATAGCAATTCACCAATCACTGATAGGACAACAAAAATCTACACAAGCATCATAGGATGGCAACACACCATTGGATAATAATATGAAGCATAAAGCACCATGTTCAAGTAGAGGGTACAACGGATTGCGGTAGAGTGGACCACTGTAGATATATGGGGGAAGGTGTTGGAGGTGTTGGTGAAGATGACGGAGTTGTTGGAGTAGATCGCCGTCACATGATGATTGCCCCGGCGGCGTTCCAGCGCCACGGGGAGAGACGGGGAGAGAGCCCCCCTCCTTCTTCTTCTTCTTCCTTGGCCTCCCTCCTAGATGGAAGGAGGGTTTCCCCTCTGGTCCTTGGCCTCCATGGCGGCGGAGCGGCGGGAGCCCCACCGAGATTGGAACTCTCTCTCTGTTTCCTTCTGTTTTTGCGTTCCCAGATCCTCACCTTTCACCGTTTCTTAAATTCCTGGAGATCCATAACTCCGATTTGGCTGAAATTTTAATATGATTTTTATCCAGATATTAGCTTTCTTGCAGCGAAAGAAGGTCACCAACTGGCTTACGTGGTGGCCACAAACCTCCTGGCCGCACCATGGGGAGGGGGCGCGCCTCCAGGGCTTGTGGGCCCCTCGGGCATCATCTCGCGTTGATTCCAATTCCCAAAAACCACATATATTCCAAAAAAAATCTCCGTAAGTTTTTATCACATTTAGACTTTGTTTGGTATGGATATTCTGCGAAACAAAAAACATGCAACAAACATGAACTAGCACTGGGCACTGGATCATTATGTTAGTCCCAAAAATAGTATAAAAATTGCCAAAAGTATATGAAAGTTGTAGAATAATGGCATGAAACAATCAAAAATTATAGATACGACGAAGACGTATCAACATCCCCAAGCTTAATTCCAGCTCGTCCTCGAGTAGGTAAATGATAAAAAAGATAATTTTTGATGTGGAATGCTACCTAGCATAATCTTGATCATATAATCTAATCATGGCATGAATATTAAGACACGAGTGATTCAAAGCAATAGTCTATAATCTGACATAAAGACAATACTACTTCAAGCATACTAATAAAGCAATCATGTCTTCTCAAAATATCATGGCTAAAAGAAAGTTATCCCTACAAAATCATATAGTCTGGCTATGCTCCATCTTCCCCACACAAATTATTTCATCATGCACAACCCCGATGACAAGCCAAGCAATTGTTTCATACTTTTACTGTTCTCAAGCCTTTTCAACTTTCACGCAATACATGAGCGTGAGCCATGGATATAGCACTATAGGTGGACTAGAAGGTGGTTATTAGGAGAAGACAAAAAAGGAAAGTATCACATCAACTAGGAAAATTATTGGACTATGGAGATGCCCATCAATCGATATCGATGCAAGTGAGTAGGGATTGCCATGCAACGGATGCACTAGAGCTATAAGTGTATGAAAGCTCAAACTAAAAACTAAGTGGGTGTGCATCCAACCTGCTTGCTCATGAAGACCTCGGGCATTTGAGGAAGCCCATCATCGGAATATACAAGCCAAGTTCTATAATGAAAATTCTCACTAGTATATGAAAGTGATAACTCAAGAGACTCTCTATATGAAGAACATGGTGCTACTCTGAAGCACAAGTGTGGTAAGAGCATCTCTAGCCGCGCCCCCAACAGGCCCCCCAGGGCGACTTTTTCCTCGCCGGCGCCGAAAAAACCCCAGTCACGGCCCCAAGATGCCAAATCCGCCGGCTCGACCCGTTTTTGGGCCCGGTGATCCCAGGCCGAACCCAGCGCACTGGGGTTGCTTGGGGGCTCCGGCGGAAGGAAAAACTGCATCGGGGCCACACTGTCAGGCGAAAAGCCATCTTCCACGTCTAGATTCACCCCCTCCACCCCACGAGCCCTCCCGCCACTTTGCTGATCCCGGCGCCGCCCACCCCCCCACCACCACTAGATAGGCCATCCCCCGCCAGAAAAGAGAGACAGTTTCGCCGCGGCAACCTCTCCACCACCTTCCTGGGTGAGTTTTCCGGTGCTCCGGCCGCGCAGGTCGGGATACCGGCGGCTGTGCGCCCACCACACCCGCAAGGTGTTCGGCGATTTGTCTGCTCGGCGATGGACTCGTACGACAAGGAGGCGCTCGCGGCGCTGCTGGAGGAGGAAGCCGATGCCGACGTCCAGGACGAAGAGCATCTCATGGTCCTCCCCGCCCTGGCTGGCCTGCTCGTGAGCAATGCAAAGCCGCGGTGAGGTGGCTCGATGCCGGGGCGGCTGAAAGCAAAGAACCGGCATCGACTGGAAAGCTATTGCATGCTCTACTCCGACTACTTTGCCGACGCTCCACTACACGGCGACAAAGTATTTCGGCGCCGTTATCAGATGAGCCGAAAGCTTTTCCTCTGGATTGTGAATTCCATCCGGGAGTTAGACAGCTACTTCAAGTGCAAGAAGGATTGCACCTGCAAACTTGGATTCACCTCAATCCAGAAGTGCATGACAGCTATGTGGAAGCTTGCATATAGAGCTTCTGGTGATTCGCTCGATGACTATGGGTGCATGGCCGAGTCCACGAACATTGATTGTTTCTACAAGTTCTGCAGGGCAGTGGTGGCAGTGTTTGGATCGCAATACTTGCGATCACCCAATGCGGAAGACACTGCTCTGATCCTAGCGCAGAATGCAGCAAGAGGATTTCCTGGGATGCTTGGAAGCATCGACTGCATGCATTGGAAATGGAAAAACTGTCCATTTTCTTGGCAGGGGATGTACAAAGGCGCCAAAGGCGGTTGCAGTGTGGTACTTGCGGCAGTGGCCACACAGGACCTCTGCATTTTTCACTCCTTCTTTGGTATGCCAGGAACTCACAATGACATCAACGTACTGCAGTTCTCCCCTGTCTTTGCCAAGCTTGTTGAAGGTCATTCTCCTCCGGTGAACTTCAAGGTCAATGGGCGGCACTACAACAAGGGATACTACCTAGCAGATGGCATCTATCCGTGATGGTCCCCATTTGTCAAGACTATCTCAAACCCTATGCCCGGAGGCAAGAACTCCCACTTTGCGAAGGTTTAGGAGGCTTGCAGGAAGGATGTCGAGCGGGCGTTTGGTGTGCTCCAATCTTGATTTGCTATTGTCCGGTACCCCGCTCAGACCTGGTCCAAAGATCAAATGTGGGAGAGCATGACTTGCTGTGTCATCTTGCACAACATGATCATTGGGAGCGAGCAGGAAGAGCCAGTGTTTGACACTAAACCGTATTACAGGCAGGGTCCTCTTGCCGAAGTTGATCACCAGCTACCGGCAACCTGGACAGCCTTCCTCAATATGCGTTAGGAGATCCGAGACCCACAGGTGCATCAACAACTGCAGCAGGATCTGGTCGAGCACCTATGGAGGCTCAAGGGCAACGCCTAGCTCGACGTGTGATGAAATATGAATTTTTATTTGTTAAACTATATAATTTGCATTGAACTATTTGATTTCTATTCATTTTCTGTGATGAACTATGTGACAAAAATAGCTTATGTTCAATTTGCGCCGAAGGACGGCGAATTTGGGCCAATTTGCACCGATAGCGGGCCAATTTTGCGACGAAACTGGGCTGAAGCCGACCGCCCCCACGCCGATTTTAGCGCCGGTTCGCCCCCACGCAGCGATATTTCGAGCCCCTGAGGGGGGCGAACGGCTGGAGATGCTCTAAAAGGATAGTAACATTGCCCCTTCTCTCCTTTTCTCTCATTTTTTTTCTTTTTTTCTTTTTTTTCTTTTTGGGCTCTTTGGCCTCCTTTTTTAAAAAAATTTCTTTTTTTTTATTTTTTTCGTCCGGAGTCTCATCCCGACTTGTGGCGGAATCATAGTCTCCATCATCCTTTCCTCACCGGGGCAATGCTCTAATAATGATGATCATCACACTTTTATTTACTTACAACTCAATATTACAACTCGATACTATAACAAAATATGACTCTATGTGAATGCCTCTGGCGGTGTACCAGGATGTGCAATGATCTAGCATAGCAAAGATATCAAAAATGGACAAGCCATGGAGTTATAATGCTAGCTATCTTACGATCATGCAAAGCAATATGACAATGAATGCTCAAGTCATGTATATGATGATGATGGAAGTTGCATGACAATATATCTCGGAATGGCTTTGGAAATGCCATAATAGGTAGGTATGTTGGCTGTTTTGAGGAAGATATAATGAGGCTTATCTATGATAGAGCGTATCATATCATGGGGTTTGGATGCACCGGCGATGTTTGCACCAATTCTTGAGGTGAGAAAGGGCAATGCATGGTACCAAAGAGGCTAGCAATGATGGAAGGGTGAGAGTGTGTATAATCCATGAACTCAACATTAGTCATAAGGAACTCACATACTTATTGCAACAGTTTATTAGCCCTTGAAACAAAGTACTAATACGCATGCCCCTTGGGGGATAGATTGGTAGGAAAAAACCATCGCTCGTCCCCGACCGCCACTCATAAGGAAGACAATCAAAAAATAAATCATGCTCCGACTTCATCACATAACGGTTCACCATACGTGCATGCTTCGGGAATCACAAACCTTAACACAAGTATTTCTACCAATCCACAATTACTCACTAGCATGACTCTAATATCACCATCTTTATATCGCAAAAACTATTGCACGGAATCAAACATATCATATTCAGTGATCTACAAGTTTTTATGTAGGATTTTATGACTAACCATGTGAATGACCAATTCCTGATGACTCTCTAAATAGATATAAGTGAAGCATGAGAGTTTAATTATTTCTAGAAAAGATATGCCCATGCTCTAACAAATATAAGTGATGCAAAAGAGCATTCTACAAATGGCGGTTTTCTATGTGTAGGGAAACAGGCAATCCAAACTTCAAATGATATAAGTGAAGCACATGAAGCATTCTATAAGGCCATACTCAAAAGATATAAGTGAAGTGCATAGAGCATTCTAGAAATCAACCAAGGACTATCTCATACCAGCATGGTGCATTATTAAAAGAAAAATAAAAAGCACACGACGCTCCAAGATTTACGCATATCATGTGACGAATAAAAATATAGCTCCAAGTAAAATTACTGATGATCGTTAGAAGAAAGAGGGGATGCCTTCCGGGGCATCCCCAAGCTTAGTTCCTTGGGAGTCCTTGAATATTACCTTGGGGTGCCTCGGGCATCCCCAAGCTTAGTCTCTTTCCACTCCTTATTCCTTCATCCATCATGATCTCACCCAAAACTTGAAAACTTCAATCACACAAAACTTAACAAAACCCTCGTGAGATCCGTTAGTATAATAAAGCAAACCACCACTTTAAGTACTGTTGCAAACCCATTCATATTTTATTTTTGCATTTTATCTACTGTATTATAACTTCTCTAAGGCTTATACCACCGATACAATCGGTAGTTTCATCAAAACAAGCAAAACAATGCATCAAAAAACAGAATATGTCTTAAACAGGACAGTCTGTAGCAATCTGAACATTTACCATACTTATGTAACTCTAAAAATTCTGAAACATTCGGAAAAAATAAACAATTTATATAGAAATACTGTACAAAAGGTTTCAGAAGCTTTTGATGCTCCAGTAAAAAATGTAAATTCACGCACTACAGCCAAAGTTTCTGTTTTTGCACTGCACATACCAAACAAGCAATCTAATCATCCTAAAGGCAAATCTTGGCACATTATTTTTATAATACAATGGATTTGTACAAGGGGATAATTATTTTTGTTGAAAAGTTTTTGTAGTTCAAGATTTGCAAAGTTTCCATGGGCATGAACAAAGTTCAAGGAGCTCCCCCACTTCAACGGTGCTCGTCCTTCTTACTTTCACTTTTCTTTTTGAAAAGTTTTAGGTTCCCCACTTTATTTTTTTTGTTTGTAACTTTTTAAAAGCACTCAAAAGAAATAAATGACTCTCTAAAACTTCCGGGTTGTCTCCCTGGCAGCGCTTTCTTTAAATCCATTAAGCTAGGCATATAGTGCCAAGTAATGGATCCACCCGGATCCCAACATATATCAAAGCCAATTTTAATTAACAATGATTTGTGATTTAGTAGTGAGCACAAAGCAACATATATCATGCAATGACGAAGTCTAACTCTCTTCCTATGCATCGGCATGTCATAAAAGAACAATTCATGCACACAAATTAAAGGCCATTGCATAGTATAAACAGTTTCTTGCAATTTTATCGTATTGGAAACATAGAGAGGTGGAAATGTAGTTCCTCTCTCATAATAATTGCAAGTAGGAGCAGCAAGCATGGGCATATTATATTTATCAAAATCATCATGTGCAATAGTAGAACGCAACCCATCAATATAGTCCTTAATAAGTGCAAACTTCTCCGATATAGTGTAGTTGGGAGAATTCAAAAAGATAATAGGACTATCATGCGTGGGTGCAATAGCAACAATTTCATTCTTAACATAAGGAACTATAGCAAATTCATCTCCATAAGCATAATTCATATTGGCATCATAGCCACAAGCATAGCAAGCATCAAGTTCATCAAAAAGGGATATTTCAAACGAATCAAAGGGATCATAGCAATTATCATAATATTCATATTTCGGTACACACGAAGGGAAATTAAACAATGTATGGGATAAAGAGTTACTCTCATTAGAAGGTAGGCACGGGTGATCAATCCGCTCTTCCTCCTTTTGTTCTTCGCTCTCCTCCTCATCTTTTTCATCTAATGAGCACACAGTGTCATCAATTTCTTGTTCCACAGATTCCTGCAAAATATTAGTCTCTTCTTGGACAGCGGAGACTTTCTCAATAAACTCATTAATATCAGCATTATATTCATAATTCTCATAGCAATATTTAAGCATAGCATAATTTTCAGGTCTGTAAACTGCATCATCAAGATTTTCACACTTTTCAAACAAAGATTCAATTTCATAAGCACCCTTAAAAGAAACGAATTCTTCTATTTGTTCCACATCATAGTAATCATATATACCATTAGCATAAGAAGCCAAGGTTTCATTATCATTAAATTTACATGAAAAGCGAAGGTGTGGAGCCTTCATCCAAGAGCAACAAGTATAATCATATCTCCAGCACAAATTCCAAGCATACCAATGCAACATATGAATTTGATCCCATAATAGATTCCCATTTAGAGTCAAGCAATAATCCCTAAAGTATTCATGTTGATCCAACATGTCTCCCATTATCAAGTTGAACGGGGTTTTCTCAGGATTATCAAAGTAGTGTTTAATATTTTTGACATAGCAAGCATCAAGGGTTTTAGGAGGTTCCCCATCTCCATGAGTAGCAAGTACACCTAATTTTTTTGGTATTTCGTGTTCCATATCCATAACTAAAGATAGAGAACAACTTATAACAGCAAATAAAATCTACTTAGTGATAAAGCAAATATGCACACATGAGAATATTCACCCCACGCTATTGCTCCCCGGCAACGGCGCCAGAAAAAGGTCTTGATAACCCACAAGTATAGGGATTAGTTGTAGCCTCTTTCGATAAGTAAGAGTGTCGAACCCAACGAGGAGCTAAAGGTAGAACAAATATTCCCTCAAGTTCTATCGACCACCGATACAACTCTACGCACGCTTAACGTTCGCTTTACCTAGAACAAGTATGAAACTAGAAGTACTTTGTAGGTGTTGTAGGATAGTTTTGCAAGATAATAAAGAGCACATAAATAAAAACTAGGGGCTGTTTAGATAAATAAACAATTAAGTTAGTATAGCGAGTGTGGAAAAGTGGTGGTAGGAGTTGCAGAATTGTCCCTAAGCAATTGACTACGTTACTAGACCGATAGCAAGTTTCATGTGGGAGAGGCCACTGCTAGCATGTCATCCCTTACTTGGAATTTTATGCACTTATGACTGGAACTATTAGCAAGCATCTGCAACTACTAACGTTCATTAAGGTAAAACCCAACCATAGCATTAAGATATATTGGTCCCCCTTCAATCCCGTATGCATCAATTTCTATACTAGGCTGAAGCTGCTGTCACCCTTGTCCTCCAATACATAGTCCTATCAACATACAACTAACCCTATGGTGTGATCCACATGCGCGCTCATATGATGGGCACCAAAGGACAGCAACATAACCACAACCAAATTAAACCAATCATAGCAATTCACCAATCACCGATAGGACAACAAAAATCTACTCAAGCATCATAGGATGGCAACACATCATTGGATAATAATATGAAGCATAAAGCACCATGTTCAAGTAGAGGGTACAGCGGGTTGCGGGAGAGTGGACCACTGTAGATAGATGGCAGAAGGTGATGGAGGTGTTGGTGAAGATGACGGAGTTGTTGGAGTAGATTGCCGTCACACGATGATTGCCCCGGCGGTGTTCCGGTGCCACCGGGAGAGAGGGGGAGAGAGCCCCCCTCCTTCTTCTTCTTCCTTGGCCTCCCCCCTAGATGGGAGGATGGTTTCCCCTCTGGTCCTTGGCCTCCATAGCGGCGGAGGGGCGGGAGCCCCTCTGAGATTGGATCTCCCTCTCTGTTTCCTTCTATTTTTGCGTTCCCAGATCTTGACCTTTCACCGTTTCTTAAATTCCCGGAGATCCATTACTCCGATTGGGCTGAAATTTTAACACCATTTTTATCCGGATATTAGCTTTCTTGCGGCGAAAGAAGGGCACCAACCGCATTACGGGGTGGCCACAAACCTCCTGGCCGCGCCCTGGGGAGGGGGCGCGCCTCCACGGCTTGTGGGCCCCTCGGGCATCATCTCGCGTTGATTCCAATTTCCAAAAATCACATATATTCCAAAAAAAATCTCCGTAAGTTTTTATCGTGTTTGGACTTCATTTGGTATGGATATTCTACGAAACAAAAAACATGCAACAAACAGGAACTGGCACTGGGCACTGGATCAATATGTTAGTCCCAAAAATAGTATAAAAAGTTGCCAAAAGTATATGAAAGTTGTAGAATAATGGCATGAAACAATCAAAAATTATATATACGATGGAGACGCATCAGGAGGTCATCTCCTCGTGCCATGTGAATGTGTAACAGAAAATCTTCGATCCACACTGCCGGATCTGTTGTCCCGTCATAGAGCTCAATATTCACGGGTTTGAAACCTTCCAGGAATTGGTGTTGCATCACTCTATCCGAGAAGCAAAGCGGATGGGTGGCGCCCCTGATTGGGGTACATCGCGTCGTAGATCGTCTGCCATTCGGGCTCGTTGGAGCTCCCGAGCTCTGTCGTTCCGGTCTAACCAGGTTTGGTATCCGTCCTATCTGAAGGGACGGTTATCTTTGGGCCTGTAAATGGACCTTGTCAGACCTGCTCGAGCATCTATGTCGCGTCGTAGGTCGTACTCGTAGGTTGGCTGAACTGGCTTCTTGCCTTGTCGGCGGGGTGGAGCGGGAGGCTGTTCGGTATTGTTGGCCGGCGTATCCCATCCTCGAGGAGGGCGGTCCGGCTGGTCCGCCTGAGTGTGCCTTGCAGGTGCTAGCTCTATGGCCTCGTCATCAAATTGTGGTAGAAGCTTTTGCATTTGGTAGCTTTTAGTCTGCCATTCGTAGCCGTACCCTTCTTCAGCAGCTAGGACTCTACTCCATCTATCATTGACGGTGGCTTGCTCGCCTTTTATTCTCTGTTACTGTTTCTTCAAGTTGTGCGCGGTGGCAATGAGCTGCCTTTTAAACCGCTCTTGATCCAGTGGATCTTCAGGCACGATGAAATCCTCGTCGCCCAAACTAACCTCCTCTTCAGAAGGGGGGAGGTAGTTGCTATCTTCGGAGTCCTCGAGGTCCTCCAGATTTAGCGGGTCTTCATCTTCGTGATTGGCTTGGTGTTGCTCATCGGCGCCGTGGTCGTCGAGGTTGTCCGCGTTGTCCGGAGTGTCGTTCTCTCTGGTGTCCATATTGCTCGCATGGCTTCGACGTGCCTTCGCGCGGCGGCGTTGTCTGCGGTGCTTGTGCGGCTCGTTGCTGGGTTTGCCGCTATCCTTCCTGGTGTGCCGTCGTCGTATTTCGGCGTCTCCACCATGTAGATGTTGTAAGTGCACGTGGCCGTCCAGCAGCCGGTGACGGGGGGTGCGGCGTCGGTGTTGGAAGTGGCTCCGCTATCCTCGTCCATGGAGTAGGCATTTTCTGAAGTGTAGTCCAACATGTCGGTTAAGTCTTCGACTGTGGCCACAAGGTGGGTGGTGGGTGAGACATAAATTCCCCAAAATTTGCCTCGAAGGGCTGCTAAACACGAGCCGAGGGTGGGTCCTCCTAAAAAGCCATCATCTGGATTCGGTCCAATGCCTCGTTTAATAAGGCGAGGGTCGCCAGACTGGTAGGCGGTGGCCGCCAAGGGCCAGTTTCTGATGTGGCGGGGCAAGGGATGATCCAGGCCTGGGCCTGATCCTGATCTTCGAGGGCCGAGTTAACCTCGAGGCCCGGGGCCGGATAGTCGTAAGAGACCGAGGAGAAGGCCTGGTCTTCGGATACTGCTTTTGTATCGGGGCTCGAAGCCAAATTATCCAGGGAGGGTTTGGCTGGGGATGACTCCTGGCTACCGAACATCGACCCGTCACCGGGGCTCAAGGCCGGGGGCGCGTCATAAGGAGAGGGTTCGGGCAAGAGCAACTCTCGCCGTCCGAACATGGTTTCAGCATTGAGGCCCGAAGATGGGTCCTCGGCGGTTGTTGCAGATGCAGGCAAAGGAGATTCCTTGTCTCCGTTCGAGGTGGAGATGTCCGAGCTCGAGCCCGGCTGGGGGATTAGGGTCGATCCGTAGATTGGATCGGGGGAAAGCGCCGGAGAGGGCGCAGCGAATCCGATAAAAACCAAATCACCTCGGGCGTCCGCAATGTACTCCAGATTGCCGAATCGAATCCGGTGCTCGGGGCAAAGTTGTTTATCTAATCTAGATGACCAGTTGGGTTGGCGCGCAACACGTTGCTGCCAAACACGAAGAGTTGGCCGGGGACAAAGAGGTCCCTAGAGCTGATGCCTTCTCCGATGATCAGGCGGGCCATTGATCCTTCAACAACCCAACAGCGGAACTCTCAATGAAAGCACCAATGTCGGCGTCAAAACCGGTGGATCTCGGGTAGGGGGTCCCGAACTGTGGATCTAGGATAAATGGGGGAACAAGGGACGATGAACACGGTGTTTACCCAAGTTCGGGCCCTCTCGAAGAGGTAAAACCCTACGTCCTTGATATCTACTACACAACTTGTTATTGTAGACTCGTGTTGGGCCTCCAAGGGCAGAGTTTTGTAGGACAGTAGCAAATTTCCCTCAAGTAGATGATCTAAGGTTTATCAATCTGTGGGAGGCGTAGGATGAAGATGGTCTCTCTCAAACAACCCTGCAACCAAATAATAAAAAGTCTCTTGTGTCCCCAACACACCAAATACAATGGTAAATTGTATAGGTGCACTAGTTCGGCGAAGAGATGGTGATACAAGTGTAGTAATGATAGTAGATATTGATTTTTGTGATAGGAACAATAAAAAACAGCAAGGTAGCAATTGATAAAACGGAGCACAAATGGTATTGCAATGCTTGAAAATGAGGCCTAGGGTCCGTACTTTCGCTAGTGCAATCTCTCAACAATGCTAATCTAAGTGGATCACATAACCGTCCCTCAACGTGTGATCAAGAATCACTCCAAAGTTCTTATCTAGCGGAGAACATAAGAAGAAATTGTTTGTAGGGTACGAAACCACTTAAAGTTATTCTTTCCGTTCGATCTATTCAAGAGTTCGTACTAAAATAACGCAAAGTTATTCTTTCCATTCGATCTATCCAAGAGTTCGTACTAAAATAACGCCATATGATACGCATCAACAAACTCTAATGTCACCTAGATACTCCAATGTTACCACAAGTATCGATGAGTTAATTATACGATACGCATCAAACAATTTCAGATTCATAATACTCGATCCAACACGAAGAACATCAAAGAGTGCCCCAAGATTTCTACCGGAGAAACAAGGACAAAAACATGCATGTGTTGACACACGAACACGTCACGTGTACCCTCGACGCCGGGGGTGATGCACCGCAGCTCACGTCGAAGGAGACCCGACCGACAGCGTGATACACAAGACAGTCGGCGGGTGCTTTTAGGACCCGAAACCCCACACGCCCGGGAGGGACCCCGTCAGGGAGTGCGGCGGCTATGGGCTGCCCTAGGTGAATTCGCTCGCTCCTAGAGCCTCAGAATTCACAGCTCTCAAACGCGAAGAACAGCGAAGAACGAGAGAGAAAAACTATGGAGAGATAAAACGTAGATAAAAAGTAGTATATTAATTTGTTCGATTGTGTGTTGTTCAATCGGCCGTCACCCCCAGCGTATATAAGAGGCGGCTGGACTTCCCGTACAAGTAAAGGATTCATCTAGGCTTTCCTTACAAGAAAATTACATCAATTCACGTCCTACAGTTCAAGTTTCAGCCCGAATCTGTCCCGTACTTCTGTCCTGCTTCTTGCGTGGGCTGTAGAAATCGCATACTAACTTGGATGGAGTCGACTTCAATATAAAACTTGTCCGCCTCGATGATCGACATAACACATCGTGTGCCACTTCTCCTTTTAAGGCCGTCTTTATGACTTTTAGGGCCATCTTTAACTGTGGGTCGAATTCAATTATGCAGTTTTCTGAGCTGTCCGAGTCCTGTAACAACTTTGCAGGCCGTATACTATCTCCGATGATGATGACTCCAGAAGAAAAGTTTACTGTTTCGACGATACGCACAACTTCCGTGTAGAATACTTTTCCATCCGAGGTCATCTGAATAATCTTTCGAGCCCATCTCCAACTTCTGGTCAGATTGACTTTGACAGCTTCCACTTTTCCGGCAAGCTTTTTTCCGGCAAGCTTTACACGCCGGCAAGGTTTCCACCCCGGCAAGCTTTCCACACCGGCAAGGTTTCCACCCCGGCAAGCTTTCACACCGGCAAGTTTTCCACCCCGGCAAGCGTTCACACCGGCAAGGTTTCCACCCGTTAAGGGTTCACACCGGCAAACTTCCACACCGGCAAGCTTTTTGCGCTGGCTAGCTTCCACGCCGGCAAGCTTTTTAGGCCGGCAAGCTTTCCACGCCGGCAAGGTTTTCATTTTGCCGGCAAGATTTTTACTCGGCCGGCAAGCTTCATTCAGCCGGCAAAGGCCGAATAACTCATGCGACCCATCAGACACGACCTAGGTGGGTGTCTGGTCCCTCGCGTCATTTTTTCACTCAGGACCGGTCCGCAAAGTGTTGCCTCTAACTTTTGCATACGAACTCGCATTGGAATGATTTTTATATCAAAATCAACCGATTCGATGAGACGAAAACAATTTATGTAGAACATTTTTTCATATGAGGCCATCTTAATTGCATTTCATACCATGCCAAAATCTGGTGTCAACACATGCCCCCCTATTTTTCGGCAAAGCTTGTGTGCCGACAAATAAATTGTACCTTGTCTGTTCTAAGGACGATGTCCCCACTCCATCGGCCATTTATTTTTCTCAGGACGATAATTATGTATCGGCCATGTTTGTGCTAAGGGCGATAATCATATATCGGCCATTGCCTACTTAGGCTTCTTGCCACACACTCGGGTGGTATTCCTTCAAGTACTTGCCATTGAGAGCTCGAGGTAATAGTGCCCCTTGTACATATTCCACCAAATAAGAGTTTCTGGGAACTACTCTTGTAATCCTAAAAGGACCTTCCCAACTCGGAGACCACTTCCCGAATTTTCTATCTCTTGAACCAATCGGTAGAATCACTTTCCAGACGAGATCACCAACTTGAAAATTCTTCAACTTGACTTTCTTATTGTAAGCTCTTGCCACCCTCAACTTGTCTCTCTCTATGGCATTCAAAGCAGCCAAACATTTATCGGCAACCTCATCAATATTGTCCATCATCAAGTTATAAAAGTCTGTTGCCGATAAATCATTTTGTTTGGCTATTCTCAAAGCAATCAAATTTACTTCCACTGGTAAAACAGCCTCCTGACCATATACTAGCTCATATGGAGTCACCTTCGTAGCACCATGCCTTGAGATCCTATGTGCCCACAAAGCTTCAGACAACAACTCATGCCATCTCCTCAGATTATCCTCAATCTTCTTCTTGATAAGCTTGATTAAAATTTTATTGCTGGACTCAGTTTGTCCATTAGCTTGGGCATAATACGGAGAGGAATTGAGCAACTTTATGTTATAAGATTCGGCAAATTCTCTGACTTGATGTGACATGAAAGATGAACCTTGATCTGTAGTTAACATTTGAGGAATGCCGAATCTATGAATAATGTGTTCACTTATGAATTGAATTACCTCTGTATGTGTCATGTTCTTGAGAGGTACTGCTTTAGACCATTTAGTGAAATAATCGGTTGCCACCAATACGAACCGATGCCCCTTTGAGGAAGATGGATGAATTTCTCCAATAAAGTCTAAACCCCATCCTCTGAAAGGTCACGGCTTGATAATAGGATGTAACATAGCAGCAGGAGCCAACTGAATATCACCAAATTTTTGACAAGCTTCACACCCCTTGTAATATCTGAAGCAATCATTAATCATAGTCGGCCAATAAAACGCAGCACGTCGCAATAACCATTTCATCTTGGGAGCCGACTGGTGAGTGCCACAGATGCCTTCATGTACCTCTCCAATAGCAACTCTTGCTTGGTCCTCATCCAAGCACTTGAAAAGAACATCATCAACTGTTCGGCGATAAAGGTCATCATCCCTCATCGTGTATTTAAAAGCCATATGGCGAACAGCCCTGTCCACCCTTTCACTCGGATTACGCAAGTAATCAACAATAGGTTTCCTCCAGTCGGGATTTCCACCTGCACTAGATTGCTCATTAGTGGCCGAAGCAGTGAGCCCTAGTCCGGCCTCTCCTACAATGGCAAGACAAGACATCGGCTTTTGAGAAATATGAAACATACCAAGATCAACATGATAGCCGGATGCTTATTGCGCCAACTCATTTGCTCTCCAATTGTCATGCCTAGATATATGAGCAATTCTAAAATGGTCCAAAGTAGAGATTATATCTACACATTTATCAAGATAAACATTAAGTGATTCGTCCAAACACAGAAAGACTTTGGATATTTGCAGCACCACTAGTAACGAATCACCGTAAGCCTCAATATGTGTAACACCTATAGCAAGTAACATCTCTAGGCCGAATAATAATGCTTCATATTCGGCTTGATTGTTTGTGCCAAAATATTCTAATCGGCATGAGGCTTCAACAACAGCACCACGATGAGATATAAAAACAATACCAACACCTTGGTCATTGCCACAAACTGAACCATCAAAATATAATCTCCAAGGTACTAATGAAACAAGGTTCATATCAACATCATGCTTGTCATTAATCCGATGCTCAACAATAAAATTAGCAACGATTTGGCCTTTCATGGATTTTAGAGATTCATAAGCCAAATCATATTCAATCAAAGCATAAGCCCACTTGCCAATTCTACCACTAAGAATTGGCCTATGCAACATGTATTTAATGACATCGGTTTGACAAGCTACTATGCATTCACTCGGCACTAAATAATGTCTCAATTTTGTGCAAGCATAATATAAGCATAGGCATAGTTTTTCAATAAATGTATACCTTGTCTCGGTGTCCAATAAACGCCTGCTCAAATATGTAATAGCATGCTCTTTTCCTTCGGTTTGTTGAGTCAAAACAGCACCAATAACACCTTCTTCTACTGCAATGTAAAGCTTAAAGGGTTCCCTATGCTTGGGTGCTTTCATCACTAAAGGAGTGCACAAATAGTTCTTGATCATATCAAATGCTTCTTGCTGTTTTACCCCCAAGTGAAATCAACATCATTTTTTAACCGAAGGATAGGAGTAAATGCATCAACTTTCCCTGACAGATTAGCTATGAACCTTCTCAAATAATTGACCTTGCCAAGGAACTTTTGCATATTTCTCTTGCATGTTGGAGCCTTCACCTTTTGTATAGCTTCTATCTTTTTGGGATCAATTTCTATGCCATCTTGATGAATAATGAAACCCGAAAACTTTCCAGCCGATACACCAAAAGCACACTTCAAAGGATTCATCTTTAGTCCATTTTTTTTCATTCTCTCAAAAGCTAATTGCAAATCGGCTAGATGAGATTCAAAAGCATCCGATTTGACAACAATATCATCAATATAAACCTCAAGTATAACACCAAGTAAATCATGAAAAATTAAATTCATAGCCCTTTGATACATGGCACCGGCATTTTTTAATCCAAAGGTCATCACTGTCCACTAAAATAAACCAAGGAAACCAGGACATCAAAAAGCCGTTTTGGACATGTCCTCTTCGGCCATAAAAATCTGGTTATACCCCGCATTACCATCAAGAAAGCTAATGACCCTATGTCCAGAAGCATCATTAGTAAGCATATCGGCTATTGGCATGGGATACTCATCTTTAGGTGTAGCTCTATTCAAATCTCTGAAATCAATGCACACCCTCAACTTGCCGGAGCCTTTCTTCTCTACTGGTACAATGTTAGAAATCCACTCGGCATACTTGCAAGGTCTTATAAAATTAGCTTTAAGCAAATGACCGATCTCTTCCTTGATTCGGTCATATGTTTTTGGATTAAACATTCTGGCCGATTGCTTGTACGGTCTAAAACCAGCCTTTATAGGCAACTGATGCTCCACTAACTCTCGACTTAAACCTGGCATCTCATGATATTCCCATGCAACGCAACAAACATATTCTTTCAATAGCTCGATCAACTTAGCTTTAAGATCGGTTCTTAAATTTTCGTTTACAAATGTCGGCCTAGGAATTGAACCATCTCCTATGTCTATCTCTTCTAATGGATTGGCCGACATAAAACCTTGTCCTAATTTATTCATATCATCTAACTCCTCTATAGATTCATACATATCGTTCTCATTGGACCGATATTCAACAAGACTCTTTTGCAACCAATCTGATTTAGAATCCATTTAAATACATCATACCTTGGAGCCGATTACCACCAACCGGCTTTAAAGAAACGGGCATGAAACCACTTTTTGTGGCGCTATGAAAATCAAATTCTGATAAGTCGCGTCCCATCAAGCAAGTAGCATTGGGATGTTGCCAATCCACCGATGCATCGGCCAAAGCAACACAAGCCGAATTATCCGCATGGATGACCTCTACTTCATCATCCACCCATTGAATCAAAAACTGGTGCATAGTAGACGGCACACATTGGTTTGCATGAACCCAATCGCGGCCTAATATCACATTGTAGTTACCTTGTACCTCGGCGACAAAGAATGCTGTAGCCAAAGTTTTGCTTCCGACTGTAAGCTCCACATACATCACACCTTTGGGTTCAGTTTTCTCTTTGCCTTCAAATCCATTAAGCACCATGTTGGTCTTGATCAATTGTTCATCAGACAAACCCAATTTTTTGAAGACCGAATATGGCATAAGATTCACCACAGCACCACCATCGACAAGCATTCTAGCAACCGGCGATCCATTAATATGACCTTTAAGGAACAATGGCTTCAAGTGTGTCACCGGTTCTTTTGACTTCTCGAATATAGCATTTTTAGGACCAAAATCTAGCTGAGCTACTTCCCCTTCTTCATCTATAGCATGAAATTCAGCGGGTAAGTAATACACCATATTGATATCCATACCTTCGCGGACCGGTGTAGGCTCATAATCCAACATATCATCTTCCTCCTCGGGTGTGTTCATCGATTCTGAAATCTGTCCAAGCAAAGTGGAATCAATAGGTGATGGGGACGATGTAATAGCGGTGGCATCGTCCTTCTATGGTAGTGTAGGTGCTGCCGTGACGGATGTAGAAGCCACTGCACCTTGTATTTGTTTAGGCATACATACTTGTTTTGCAGGTACCATAGGCCAAATGTCATTGAACAATTTATCTCTTTGCTTCTCGGCCTCCTGTTCTGCCATCTCTTGACTCCTCATGCACTGCAATCTCCTTTTTTGTGCCTTGGTCAGACCGAAAGGACACCACTTAGGCTGAGTATATTTTGGATCCCTCGCCTTGGCCTTGCTTGTGCTAGCTTCATGATCATTAGTCATGGGACCTTGCTGGACAACAGCCACATCTTTATTGGAACCAACCGGATTTTCAACAATAATCGGCTCTTTGATTGTCAATTCTTTAGGGCCTATCATAATAGTTTCAGCACTAGTATTCTTCTGCTTTTGCTTGCTAGGCTCTGAAATTTCAGCACTTGGTGATTTAGCACGCCACACTTGCTTGCCAACCCTTTTTTGATTATCTTGCATTGGCCGATTGACACCATTGTTCAAATGGCCTCGTGTGGGATAAGAAAGTCTCTCATGAACGGGCCTCCTTGGTTCGGCCCAACCTAGATGAAAAGTATAAGGGGCCATTGGTGGCTGCCACCATCCTCCATTGAAGTCTCCCATGTAGTATGGCGCATAGGGGGGTGGCGGCATCCATGGTCCCGGTGCCCACGACCCATATGGCCTTGCATGATGCTAAAATTCTTCCCGAGGAGATGACCTTGAGCGCTTCAAATTTGATGACCGGTTAGAGCTAGGAAATGCCGCTTGACTGGCATACTTGGACAGCAACATATCAAAAGTTGGCTTGATTTTCTTGTGCTGCACTTTAGCTTCATTCGTCTTCCACTTGCCAACCTCTGGACTCTTGGGCTTAACAAATTTGACATGAGCGTTCTCTTGCACTTGTGGTTGCCCCCCGAGTGTAGGATTCTTGATGGTGATCTTGATTATCTCCTTGCCACCGGGTTGCTTGTCAAGCACAACTTGTCTCCCCAAGACCTTGTCGCTCTCCTTATCTTTCCTGGGCTAACCAACAATGACATTAGCTTTATTAGTAGATTCGGCTACCTCCGGCCGAATGAGCAGTTTCTTCCCTTCCAAATCCATGGTATTCATTGGAAAGGGCTGTTTATCAACTTGCATCTCAGAAATGTTCAATCGTCCGTCATTAATGGCCGATTGTATCTGTCGTCGAAAAACATTGCAATTGTTAGTAGCATGAGAAAAATAATTATGTTACTTGCAATAAGCATGCCGTTTCAGCTCTTCAAATGGCGGTAAAGTATGAGATATTCTAATAATTTTGGCTTGCAGCAAAGCATCAAATATTTTATCACACTTGGCAATATTAAAAGTAAACTTCATCTCTTCATCACGATTATTATGAATCGGTTTCAGATCATTGCAAGTAAAGGGTTTGGCCTTAGATGGCCAAACAAATTCAGTAGCATAAATATCACCCTCATCGTCCGAGTGATCACTATCATATTCAACCATGTTCATCTTAGGACGATCAGCTTTATACCTATGCACCTCTTTAAGATCTTTGCTTCATCTTTCTTGAGCCAAAGCCCTTTGTAAGACTTGGTTAACATTTAAAAACTCATAGCCTTCTAGTCTTTCTCTAATGTGAGTTCTCAAACCATTAAGCACATGATTAGCTAAATCTCTCTCGGTTATCACCAAACTATAGCACCGGTTTTTTGTATCTCTAAATCTTTTGACGTAATCAGAGACCGATTCATCATGCTTTTGTCTAACCGATGTAAGATGTGATAACTTAACCTCATTATCGCCACTATAAAATTGATCATGAAATTTTTGTTCTAGTTGCGACCATAAACGAATAGAACCATGTGGTAAAGCGACAAACCATGAAAATGTGGTACCGGTTAAAGATAAAGGAAATAAACGCACTTTCAATTCATTTAGTGAGCCAGCTTCACCCAATTGTGCCAAGTATTGACTAATATGCTCCCAGGTGGTTGTTGTGAGCTCCCCATTAAACTTAACAAAATCTGGAATTTTATATCCCGGAGGGCATTGAATTGCATCAAAGTATTCTGGATATGGCTTTTGGTAAATACGGTTCCTTGGTAACTCAACTCCAAAATTCTCTCAGAGCATCTTAGCCATCTCCTCTCTAAGATTGGCTAGACCATCATCCACAGTGGAGGATGAAGCTTGTGGCAGTGGCATAGGAGGAATAGGGTTAGTAGTTGCAGGTGTGAATTGTGGCATATATGCCGAATTGTTATTCGTCAATGATCTAACAGCGTTTGCACTTGTATGTAGGGTTTGGTTCGGCGTCACCACTGAACCTGGCATACTCATGATAGGATTAATGGGTGCAACAACAATTTGATTTGTTGGGCTAGGATAAAAATTCATCGGCACAGGAGGCGCCGATGAAATAGGTAAAGTTGGATTAGGGATTTCAACGGTAACAGGCACACCAACATTACCAATAGATGATTGAGGCATACTTTTTTGAGCATTACTATTTTCCAAGAAAATTTGGTATAAAAGATTATTGCTATCAGTAATGCGACTATCAATTTCAGCCCATACCTCAGGAGAGAAGGCACAACTCACAGGGGGTTTAACCTGTTCATCATGAAGAAGAGGAAACTTAATTTCTTCAACCGGAGTGATATTGCCTTGACGATCCTTCTTGAACTTAGCAAGGAATTCCTGCATCTCCTTTTCTTCACGCACCTTCTTGTACTCCTCATAAGCTTGGCGATGTTCCTCCGATAACTCCTCAAAATTGGGCTTGATTATGTTAACGGCATTGATTTCCGAGGGCTTGGGAATCTTGTCGTTGCCAGACATGAGGGATGATGATGATTGATCTTTAGTCCCCAGCGGAGTCGCCAAAAAGTGTGTTGACACACGAACACATCACGTGTACCCTCGACGCTGGGGGTGATGCACCGCAGCTCACGTCGAAGGAGACCCGACCGACAGCGCGATACGCAAGACAGTCGGCGGCTGCTTTTAGGACCCGAAACCCCACACGCCCAGGAGGGACCCCGTCAGGGAGTGCGGCGGCTATGGGCTGCCCTAGGTCAATTCGCTCGCTCCTAGAGCCTCGGGATTCGCAGTTCTCAAACACGAAGAACAGCGAAGAACTAGAGAGAAAAACGATGGAGAGATAAAATGTAGATAAAAAGTAGTATATTGATTTGTTCGATTGTGTGTTGTTCAATCGGCCGTCATCCCCAACATATATAAGAGGCGGCTGGACTTCCCATACAAGTAAAGGATTCATCTAGGCTTTCCTTACAACAAAATTACATCAATTCACGTCCTACAGTTCTAGTTTCAGTCCAACTCGGATTCAGCCCGAATCTGTCTCGTACTTCTGTCCTGCTTCTTGCGTGGGCTGTAGAAATCGCATACTAACTCGGATGGAGTCGAGTTCAACATCAAACTTGTCCACCTTGATGATCTACATAACATTACGCGGGCCACTTCTCCTTTTCAGGCCGTTCTTATGACTTTTAGGGCCCATCTTTAACTGTGGGTCAGATTCAATTATGCAGTTTTCTGAACTGTCCGAGTCTTGTAACAACTTTGCAGGCCTTATACTATCTCTGATGATGATGACTCCAAAAGAAAGGTTGACTGTTTCGACGATACGCACAACTTCCGTGTAGAACACTTTTCCATCCGAGGTCATCTGAATAATCTTTCGAGCCCATCTCCAACTTCTGGTCGGATTGACTTTGGCTGCTTTCACTTTTCCGGCAAGCTTTACACGCCGGCAAGGTTTCCACCCCGGCAAGCTTTCCACACCGGCAAGGTTTCCACCCCGGCAAGATTTCACACCAGCAAGGTTTCGACCCCGGCAAGCGTTCACACCGGCAAGGTTTCCACCCGGCAAGTGTTCACACCGGCAAGCTTCCACGCCGGCAAGCTTTTCGCGCCGGCAAGATTTTCACGCCGGCAAGCTTTTCATTTTGCCAGCAAGCTTTTTACTCGGCCGGAAAGCTTCATTCAGCCGGCAAAGGCCGAATAACTCACGCGACCCATCAGACACCACCTAGGTGGGTGTCTGGTCCCTCGCGTCACTTTTTCACTCAGGACCGGTCCGCAAAGTGTTGCCTCTGACTTTTGCATACGAACTCGGATTGGAATGATTTTTATATCAAAATCAACCGATTCGATGAGACGAAAACAATTCATGGAGAACATTTTTTCATATGAGGCCATCTTAATTGCGTTTCATATCATGCCAAAATCTGGTGTCAACAAGCATATCAACAAGCAACCATGTCTTTGAAAATATCAACACTAAAGAAAAGCTATCCCTAGCCCATCATGCTCAATCATTGATCCATTCATGAAACACACTCGCATATTATCTACATCCAATACTCAAGTACGAACATAGTGCCCCTTAGTTGGTGCTTTATAAGACAAGATGGAGACTCGCAGAGGGAAGTAGGGATTTGTAGAGGTGCCAGAGCTCAAACCAAAAAAATGAGAGATAAAATATTTTGGGTGGCATGCCTTTCCCGTCAACGAAAACGATCGAGTAGTTCCCAATACTTTCCATGCTAGATACATCATAGGCGGTTCCCAAATAGAAAATAAAGTCTATTCCTTTTTCACCATTCTTTCACACTCCACGGCTAGCCGTATCCACGGGTACCGTCCATACCAACACTTTCCAAGGGATTTATTATTTGACAACATAAAGTAAATTCCTTTTCATTTCGGGACTGGGCATCCCTAATACCTTTGCCATACTCTCGTGCAATGACAAGTGAATAAACACTCATCTTGAGAATAACGCATCTAACATGAAAAAATATCGGCCACCCCCTACCATTTCATGAGCGGTACGAACACACAAAAAGGAAATTTATTTTGAAAATTAGAGATGGCACATACAAATTTGCTTAGAACGGCACTGAAATACCACATATAGATAGGTATGGTGGACTCATATGGCAAAACTGGGTTTAAGGTTTTTGGATGCACAAGTAGTATTTCTACTTAGTACAAGTGAAGGCTAGCAAAAAGATTGAGAAGCATCCAACCAAGAAGCGAAAAATCTCATAAACGAGCATTAAGCATAACTAACACTGAATAATGCACCACAAGTAGGATGTAATTTCATTGCATAACTATTGACTTTCGTGCTTGCATAGTGAATCACAAATCTTAACAACAATATTCTTACTAAAGCATAATTATTCACCAACATGACTCACATATCACTACCATCATATCGCAAAACTATTACAAAGAATCAAGTTTATTTTGTCCACTGATCTTCATGAAAGTTTTTATTATATCCCTCTTGAATATCTATCACTTTGGGACAAATTTCATATGTTGCAATTGCTTTTGACAAGCTCAAGCAAATTTAAGTGAAGAACATGAGCATAAAATTTTCTTCTCTCAAAATAATATAAGTGAAGCATGAGAGAATTTCTTCAAAAATTTGCTAACTCTCAAATAAATCTAAGTGAAGCATGATAGCAAATGACAAACTACTCTAAAAAGATATAAGTGAAGTTCAAGCGAGTAGTTAAGTAAAGGGGTAGCTAATTGAGGACTCTCTCTTATTTAAAAATTTTCAGATCTAAGTATTTTATTACAACAGCAAGCAAAATGAAAATAAAATGACATTCTAAGAATAGCACACATCATGTGAAGAAGCAAAAACTTAGGCTCAACCGGTACTACCCGATAATTGTTGAAGAAGAAAGGTGGGATGCCTACCGGGGCATCCCCAAGCTTAGATGCTTGAGAATTCTTGGAATATTATCTTCGGATGCCTTGGGCATCCCCAAGCTTGAGCTCTTGTGTCTACTTAATTCCTTTTATATCATGATTTCCCTAAATCTTAAAAACTTCATCCACACAAAACTCAACAAGAACTCGTGAGATAAGTTAGTATAAATCAATGAAAAAACCTTATCATTATGTACTGTAGCAAATCACTAAAATTATTATTTATCATTGCATACTAAATGCCTCTGCATATTTAATACTCCTATCCTCAAATAGAATCATTAAACAAGCAAACATATGCAAACAATGCAAACATAACAGCAATCTGTCAAATCAGTACAGTCGGTAAAGAATACAAGAATATTCATACTTATGTAACTCCAAAATTTCTGAAAATTTACCACATTGTAGAAAATTTATCATATCTTATTGTGATTTTTTTAATATTTTATCACATTCTGACTTTTCTCGGGAATTTTTGCAACAGCGATAAACTTTCTGTTTTGAAACAGCAACTCATATACTTGCAAAATAAGCATGTGAAAAGCTATCCTTGACATTTTTATTGACATCAAAGATGCAAAAAATTATTCTAAATAACATAAAGAAAATACAAACAAAAGAAAATGAAGCTCCAAGCAAAACACATATCAAGTGACGAATGAAAATATAGCTCAAAGTAAGGTTACCGATAAAGTTGGAGACGAAAGAGGGGATGCCTTCCGGGGCATCCCCAAGCTTAGTTGCTTGGATCTTCTTTGAATATTACCTTGGGGGTGCCTTGGGTATCCCCAATCTTAGGGTCTTGTCACTCCTTATTCTCCTCATATCGATATCTCACCCAAAACTTGAAAGCTTCAATCACACAAAACTTAACGGAACTTCGTGAGATAGGTTAGTATGATAAAGAGCAAACCATTCACTTTGGTACTGTCATAGACAAGAGTCATAATTGGTCTCACACAATTCCTACTGTAACATATCATTTCAACAATTTATATTGAGCAATATAAGCCATAGAAACTAGAAAACAAGCAAACTATGCGTCGAAAACAGAATGTGTCAAACACAGAACAGTCTGTAATGATCTGGAAAACTACCATACTGCTGTAAGTTTAAAAATTCTGAAAAATTAGGAAGACGTAGAAAATTTGTATATCAATCATCTGTAAAAAATTCATAATTTTACCATCGTCCAGTGAATTTAAACAATTCCGTTACTAGAAGCAAAAGTTTTTGTTTTTGCACAGAATCAAGACAACTATCATCCACACTATCCCAAAGGCTTTCCTTGGCACTTTATTAAAACAAAAGCTATAAAGCATGATTACTACAGTATCTTAATCATTTGAATACACGAAAACAGTAGTAAAAGTGTTGGGTTGTCTCCCAACAAGCGCTTTTCTTTAATGCCTTTTTAGCTAGGCATGATGATTCCAATGATGCTCACATAGAAGATAATAATTGAAACATAAAGAGAGCGTCATGAAGCATATGACTAGCAAATTTAAGTCTAACCCACTTCCTATGCATAGGGATTTTGTGAGCAAACGACTTATGGGAACAAGAATCAACTAGCATAGGAAGGCAAAACATGCATCTATACCAATATAAAAAGACCCAAAGGGGCAGATCCAATTAATCTCGGCCATTCAATCATGTCAATCCAATGATCTAGACTGCTTCAATGTTGAGCGCTCAACATGTTTAGCGTGCAGTTAATTTCATGCCAAATATAGTCCTAATCACATAATAACACGCAAATAATATCCTACTTAATATCCGCATGCACTTAATATACTTCCTAATTAGCATGCATTGCACGTACACATTGACTAGTAACTTCAAAACTTTCAACACATAGAGAGGAAACTTGATGTTATTGAGATATGTAGAAGCATATATTCCTCTCTCATAATAATTTTCACTAGCATCATGAATGAATTCAACAATATAACTATCACATAAAGCATTCTTTTCATGATCCACATGCATAATTTTTTTATTACTCTCCACATAAGCAAATTTATTCTCATGAATACTAGTGGGATAAACTCAAGAAAATAGCTATCATGTGATACTTGATTGACATAATCAATTTGAGCATTAAAATGATGATGACAAGATTCATGGTGATAATTATTCTTTATAACATAAGTGTCATCACAATAATCATCATAGGTAGCAACTTTGTTATCAAAATCAATTGAAACCTCTTCCAAGATAATGGAATCATCACTAAATAAAGTCATGACCTCTCCAAATCCACTTTCATAATTATCACAATAAGATTCAACACCCTCCAAAATAGTTGGATCATCATTACATAAAGTTCACACTCTTCCAAACCCACTTTCATCACTGTAATCATCATAAATAGGAGGCATGCAAGCATCATAATAAAATTTCTCATCAAAACTTGGGGGACTAAAAATATCATCTTCATCAAATATAGCATCCCTAGGCTTATGGCTTTGCATATCATTAGCATCATGGATATTCAAGGAATTCATACCAACAACATTGCAATCATGCTCATCATTCAAAGATTTTATGCCAAACATTTTATTGAATTCTTCTTCTATCAATTGAGCACAATTTTCCTTTCCATCATTTTCAAGAAAGACATGATAAAGACGAATAATATGAGACCACCTCAATTCCATTTTTTTGTAGTTTTCTTTTATAAACCAAACTAGTGATAAAACAAGAAACTAAAAGGTTCAATTGCAAGATCTAAAGATATACCTTCAAGCACTCATCTCCCCGGCAACGGTGCCAGGGAAGAGCTTGATGCCTACTACACAAATTGTTCTTGTAGACTCGTGTTGGGACTCCAAGCGCAAAGTTTTGTAGGACAGTAGCAAATTTCCCTCAAGTGGATGACCTAAGGTTTATCAATCCGTGGGAGGCGTAAGATCAAGATGGTCTCTCTCAAACAACCCTGCAACCAAATAATAAAAAGTCTCTTGTGTCCCCAACACACCAAATACAATGGTAAATTTTATAGGTGCACTAGTTCGGCGAAGAGATGGTGATACAAGTGTAGTAATAATGGTAGATATTGATTTTTGTGATAGGAACAATAAGAAACAGCAAGGCAGCAATTGATAAAATGGAGCACAAACGGTATTGCAATGCTTGAAAATGAGGCCTAGGGTCCGTACGTTCGCTAGTGCAATCTGTCAACAATGCTAATCTAATTGGATCATATAACCATCCCTCAACGTGTGATGAAGAAATCATTCCAAAGTTCTTATCTAGCGGAGAACATAAGAACAAATTGTTTGTAGTGTACGAAACCACCTTAAAGTTATTCTTTCCGTTCGATCTATTCAAGAGTTTGTACTAAAATAACGCAAAGTTATTCTTTCTGTTCGATCTATCCAAGAGTTCGTACTAAAATAACACCATATGATACGCATCAACCAACTCTAATGTCACCTAGATGCTCCAGTGTCACCACAAGTATCCATGAGTTAATTATACGATGCGCATCAAACAATTTCAGATTCATAATACTCGATCCAACACGAAGAACCTCAAAGAGTAGCCCAAGATTTCTATCGGAGAAACAAGGACGAAAATGTGCATCAACCCCTATGCATAGATTACCCCAATGTCATGTCAGGAATCCGAGAGTTGACTGTCAAAACATATATCAAGTGAATCAATATAATACACCATTGTCACCACGGGTATTCATATGCAAGACATATATCAAGTCCTCTCAAATCCATAAAAGTATTGAATCTGATAAAACGAAATCTCAAAGGGAAAACTCAATTCATCACAACAAGATAGAGTGGGAGAAACATCATATGATCCAACTATATTAAGAAAGCCTGCGATACATCAAGTTCGTGACATCTCAAGAACACGAGAGAGATATTAAACACATAGCTACTGGTACAAACCCTCAGCCCCGAGGGTGGACTACTCCCTCCTCATCGTGGTGGCCATAGGGGTGATGAAGATGGCCTTCGGTGATGATTTCGCCCTCCGGCGGAGTGCCGGAACAGGGTCTAGATTGGTTTTTCATGGCTACAGAGGCTTGCGGCGGCCGAACTTCTGATCTAGGGTTATCTTAGGGGTTTTTGGAATATTTGGGAATTTATAGGGCGAAGAGGCGGTGCGGGAGGCCACCGAGGTGGGCACACCCCACCAGGGCGCGCCTGGGCCCCCAGGTGCGCCCAGGTGGGTTGTGCCCCCTCGGTGCACCACTCTGGTACTTCTTTGGCCCACTGGATGTCTTCTCGTCCAAAAAAAATCTCCAAAAAGTTTTGCTGCGTTTGGACTCCGTTTGGTTTTAATTTTCTGCGAAGTAAAAAACAAGCAAAAAATAGCAACTGGCACTGGGCACTATGTCAATAGGTTAGTCCCAAAAAATGATATCAAGTTGCTATAAAATGATTGTAAAACATCCAAGAATGATAATATAACAGCATGGAACAATAAAAAATTATAGATACGTTGGAAACGTATCAGTCCTGCTTGATTGTATTTGATGTATGATATGGTTACAGAGTAGATCTACCTCGAGATCAAGCGAGCTAAACCCTAAGGTGGTGAGGTGATGGATGTAGCTCTAACCCTAAAGCCCTAAACCCTCTGGTTTATATAGAAACCAGTTGGGTTAGGGTTATATTTGGTGGGTTACAATGAAGGAAAGATCACGCCAATCTCGACTTGGAGGGCACACCACGGCTCCGAAGATCTCCTGTCCGGTCACGGATCCACACTCCGGCTTGGCCCCCAAAGTGGCCCATCAGTCTGGCCCATACGTAGCAGGTCGACAGCCTGAGGACCCCTTAATCCAGGACTCCCTCAGCAGGAGCCTTATGGTTATCTTTGAATTATTGCATGACCTGTGTGTCAATCATTAAGCGCCATGTAATTGCTTTACTTTATCACTATGCGTTAGCAATAGTTGTAGAAGCAATAGTTGGCGAGACGACCCCGATGCAACGATGGAGATCAAGGTGTCGCGCCGGTGACGATGGAGATCATGACGTTGCTTTGAAGATGGAGATCAAAAGCACAAGATCATGATGGCCATATGATGTCACATATTTTAATTGCATGTGATGTTTATCCTTTATGCATCTTATTTTGCTTAGAACAACGGTAGCATTATAAGTTGATCTCTTCACTAAATTTCAAGATAAAAGTGTTCTCCCTGAATATGCACTGTGGCTAAAGTTCGTCGTTTCGAAGCACCTCGTGATGGTCGTGTGTGATAGACTCTGCATTCACATACAACGGGTGTAAGCTAGTTTTGCACAAGCAGAATACTTGGGTTAAACTTGAGGAGCCGAGCATGTACATACATGGTCTCAGAACACTAGAGACCGAAAGGTCAAACGTGAGTCATATAGTAGATATGATCAACATAGAGATGTTCACCATTGAAGACTATGCCATCTCACGTGATGATCGGACATGGGTTAGTTGATTTGGATCATGTATCACTTAGATAACTTGAGGGATGTTAATTTAATTGGGAGTTCATTAGTAATTTGATTAATTGAACTTAATTTATCATGAACTTAGTCTTAATAGTTTTTTGCCTATCTATGTTGTAGAACAATGGCCTCTGCTACCGTTCCCTTGAATTTTAATACGTTCCTAGAGAAAGCTAAGTTGAAAGATGATGGTAGCAACTACACGGACTGGGTCCGTAACTTGAGGATCATCCTCATTGCTACATAGAAGAATTATGTCCTTGATGCACCGCTAGGTGACGGACCTGCTGCAGGAGCTGATGCAGACGTTGTGAACATTTGGCATGCTCGATCTGATGACTACTCGATAGTTCAGTGTGCCATGCTTTACGACTTGGAACCGGAACTTCAAAAGCGTTTTGAATGCCACAGAGCATATGAGATGTTCCAAGAGCTGAAATTGATATTTCATGCAAATGCCCGGGTTGTGAGATATGAAGTCTCCAACAAGTTCTTTAGCTGTAAGATGGAGAAGAATAGTTCTGTCAGTGAACACATACTCAAAATTTCTGGGTACCACAACCACTTGACTCGGTTGGGAATTGATCTTCGAGTTGAGAGTGTTATTGACAGAGTTCTTCAGTCACTGCCACCAAGCTATAAAGGCTTTGTGATGAACTATAATTTACAGGGGATGGAGAAAACAACTCCCAAGCTCTTCGCAATGCTTAAGGCCGCGGAGGTAGAAATCAAGAAGGAGCATCAAGTGTTGATGGTTAACAAGACCACCAGTTTTAAGAAAAAGGGCAAGGGAAAGAAAGCGAACTTCAAGAAGAACGGCAAGCAAGCTGCCGCTCCCATGAAGAAGACCAAAGCTGGACCTAAGCCTGAAACTGAGTGCTTCTACTGCAAAGGAAATGGTCACTGGAAGCGGAATTGCCCCAAGTATTTGGCGGATAAGA
Organism: Thinopyrum elongatum; assembly: GCA_011799875.1. Lineage (NCBI taxonomy): Eukaryota > Viridiplantae > Streptophyta > Magnoliopsida > Poales > Poaceae > Thinopyrum > Thinopyrum elongatum. The sequence goes on along the minus strand of CM022298.1, from coordinate 10,626,065 downwards.
AGGATGGAAAAGTGAACAAAGGTATATTTGATATACATGTTATTGATGTGTTCCTTACTAATGCTCGTAGTAGTGCCTGGGTATTTGATACTAGTTCGGTTGCTCATATTTGTAACACGAAACAGGAGCTGCGGAATAAACGAAGATTGGCTAAGGTGACGATGCGTGTCGGAAATGGTTCCAAGGTTGATGTGATCGCCGTCGGCACGATACCTCTACATCTACCTTCGGGATTAGTTTTAGACCTCAATAATTGTTATTTGGTACCAGCGTTGGGCATGAATATTATATTTGGATCTTGCTTATTGCGAGACGGTTATTCCTTTAAGTCAGAGAATAATGGTTGTTCTATTTATATGAATAATATATTTTATGGTCATGCACCTTTAATGAATGGTCTGTTCTTGTTGAATATCTATCGTAGTGATACAAATATTCATAATATTGATGCCAAAAGATGCAAAGTTGATAATGATAGTGCGACATACTTGTGGCACTACCGTTTAGGTCATATTGGTGTAAAGCGCATGAAGAAACTCCATGCGGATGGACTTTTGGAATCACTTGATTATGAATCATTTGATACTTGCGAACCATGCCTCATGGGTAAGATGACTAAGCCTCCGTTCTCTGGAACAATGGAGCGAGCTAATGACTTATTGGAAAGTAGAACTTGATGAGGTAATTGTACCTTCTCTCAAATTAGAAAATAGCACACCAAGGAAAACCGTTTCCGTGAAGCCTAGACCAACTAGAGAGGAAGCTAATGATGATGATCATGAAACTTCAGATCAAGTTACTACTGAACTTCGTAGGTCGACCAGAACACGTACCGCACCATAATGGTATGGTAATCCTGTCCTGGAAGTCATGTTATTAGACCACTGTGAACCTATGAACTATGAAGAAGCTATGATGAGCCCAGATTCCGACAAATGGCTTGAGGCCATGAAATCTGAGATAGGATCCACGTATGAGAACAAAGTGTGGACTTTGGTGGACTTGTCCGATGATCGGCAAGCCATTGAGAATAAATGCATCTTCAAGAAGAAGACGGATGCTGATGGTAATATCACTGTCTACAAAAGCTCGACTTGTCGCAAAAGGTTTTCGATAAGTTCAAGGGGTTGACTACGATGAGACTTTCTCGCCCGTAGCGATGCTTAAGTCTATCCGAATCATGTTAGCAGTTGCCGCATTTTACGATTATAAAATCTGGCAAATGGACGTCAAAACTGCATTCCTTAATGGATTTCTTAAAGAAGAGTTGTATATGATGCAACCAGAAGGTTTTGTCGATCCTAAAGGTGCTAACAAAGTATGAAAGCTCCAGCGATCCATCTATGGACTGGTGCAAGCATCTCAGAGTTGGAATATGCGCTTTGATGAGGTGATCAAAGCACATGGTTTTATACAGACTTACGGTGAAGCCTGTATTTACATGAAAGTGAGTGGGAGCTCTGTAGCATTTCTGATATTATATGTAGATGATAGATTGTTGATTGGAAATGATATAGAATTTCTGGATAGCATAAAAGGATACTTGAATAAGAATTTTTCAACGAAAGACCTCTATGAAGCTGCTTATATATTGGGCATCAAGATCTATAGGGATAGATCGAGATGCTTAATAGGACTTTCACAAAGCACATACCTTGACAAAGTTCTGAAGAAGTTCAAAATGGACCAGTCAAAGAAAGGGTTCTTGCCTGTGTTGTAAGGTGTGAAATTGAGTCAGACTTGTAACACCCCCAGTGGTTAGCCATAGTAATTCCATTTTGATAATGCCAAGTCAGCATGATTAACAGTGCGTGATCATCATTTGCATCATAATGCATTTCAACTCCTAAGTAAAAATCCAAATTTAAATAAAAGTGGAATATAAAAGTTGTCCAACATAAGAACAAAAATGTGCAATAAATAGTAGATAAATCAGAGGCTATGCTAAAATTGTAAACAACATTATTAAAATAGGATAAGTGACTCAAACAACTTAAAACAGTGGCTGAAAATAACATTTAGTAACCTTTTAATTTATTTAAAACAAATATGAAATGATGTTTTGTCCAAACTAGTTTTTGGTGTTAGGGTATAAAGCACTGGTATTTATGGACTAGGTCTCCCTTTTTACAAAATTCGGTTTGGGGCCTAACTATTTAGTAAACAGAGATATATGAATTAATAAAAAGAAAAAGACAAAAGAAAAACAAAACAGAAAAAGAAAAAGAGAAACACCCCCTCCCCCCCCGGCCCAACTGGGCCCCAGCCCAGCTGGGCCATGCCGGCCCACCCCCACTCTCCCTTATCCCCCTGGAACAGAAAAAAAAACAAAAAAACGATAAAATTAACACTAAAAAAAGAACTCCGCAGGAGATCCCCATCATCTCTCAGTCCCAACGACGCCCGTCGAAGTCGACCGCGTGCACAATGGACCGTGACAAAAAACGGAAGAGACAAGGCGCTAGACGAGATTGCCCGCGCGCTTCGCCACCGACCGCGCCGCTCCTCGACGCGCCCCGTCGCCCGCCGTCCTCGATCCCATCGCCGCTCGTCCCCGACGCCAGCGGCCTCGACATCGCCACCCGTCCGCCTCCCCGAGCCCACTGCCGCCCCCCTACGCTCCAAAGTGAGCCTCGTCCGCCCCCTCTCCCCCCATCACCGGATCCGGCCGCGCCTGCGCGCACGCCTTCCAGTGCGCGGACTTGCTGCTACGCTCGAGCCGTGCGGGCCGCACGCCGCCCCGCGCCGTCTGCCCCTCCGCCGCTCGCGCGCTGCTCCGCCCCGGTGCGTTGCCCCGCTCGCACCCCGCTGCGGTTGGCCTCGGCCGCTGCCGCCGCGCCCGCTGCCGGCTGCCGTTGCTGCTAGATTCCCCCTCCCCCAGCGCTGGTTGCTGCTGCTGCTGGCCTTGCCTGCTGCCGCGCCCGTCGCCCCCCCCCACAGCCCCACCCCGCCCCCACCGCTACACGCCGCTCTCCGCCCGCGCTCGCCCGCGCCTGCCTTTGCACGCGCCCGCGCACGCGCTGCCGGCTGTCGCCGCGCCCCTGCCGCAGCTCGCGCACGCGCACGCGCCGCGCCTGCGCCCGACGCCCGCGTCCGTGGCCTCGTGCCACTAACGGGTGGGGCCCCACCGCCCCTGTGCCGCTGGCCAGTGGGCCCTGTTCCCCCTGGCCCAATGACAACACGGGCCCACGCCCTAAAAACGATTTAAAAGAAATAGAAAAATAAATAAATAAAAATAATTAAAATAAATAATTAATTAGTTAATTAATTAGTAAATTAATTAAGTTAATTAATCCTGTTTAATTAATCTAATTAATTAGTTAGTTTAATTAATCAGTTAAACTCTAATTAAACCTAACAGAGTATGACAGGTGGGACCCACTGGTCCTGACGTCATGCTGACGTCAGCAAGACACTGTTTCGGATAATGTTGATTTAAATAATTAAATAAATTCCATAAAATCAATAAAAACTTTAGAAAATCATATCTTTTAATCCGTAACTCCGATCGAAAAACTTTGTAGATGAAAATTGCTCAGAATGACGAGACGAATTCGGCTGCGCGGTCCGTTCGTCCGTCACACGTCCCTAACTATCCGAACATGCAACCGTTCCCCTCCGGCCATCTGTCTGACAAATGTCAGGAGACGGGAAAACATTCCCGGATGGATCCCACCTTCGCCAGTATCACCCGGCACTGCGTTAGGTCACTTCCGTCACCGCGTATTGCCATGTTATGCTTTGCGCAGCACTTGTTCGCTGTGTATTTATACTGTTTCCTCCCCCTCTTCTGTCTCGGTAGCCCCCGACACCGACGTCGTCCCCGAGGCCGACACAGCTCCGGAGCCCGAAGACTCCACTGACGACCTTGCCCTTACCGCCGAGCAACCAGGCAAGCCCCCCTTTTGATCATCCCGATATTGCCCATTCTAATTTCCCATGCTTGCATTAGAATTGCTGCTGCTGCTGCTTTACCTATTCTGATGCATAGCCTGTTTGTTGTAACCTGCTGTTGATAATTACCTGCATATCCTAAACTGTTTAGTCTAGGCAGGGTAGAGACCTATCAGTGACCCCACTTATCCCGACTGCCGCGCTGGATTGTCAGAAGACCCGATCAACGGGATTGAAGACCAGGCCCCGACACCGCACATCACCCCCTTTAGTTGTAACGACACTGCAGCGTTACTATCGAATGCCGAGGGTGAAACCTCTTGTAGCACTTCTGATGATAACTCTGTAGAGTAGCTATTCGGTCGTGGTCATCGAGGGTGATTCCTCCTTCATCGCTTCTGATAACGACGCCGTCGTACAACACCTCAAGTGTGAACCAAGTGAGGGTGATTCCTCCGAGTTCACCTTGACGGATACATCGAGGAGGAATCCAACGAGGGTGATACCTCGGATTCCCCTGATGTTATGGACACACGGATACTTGGACTTTACACTGTTACTTGGATAGGCGGGTCGACCCTGAGGGGTACCCGCGTGCGCCTGAGAGGCGAGTGTTGTGAAGACGGGTGCCTGTATGGTGCCCGAGTGCTGAATACGAGGCGCGGCCGGGCATTCTTAACCCTTGCAGCAAGTCCTCGAGACGGGGCGACGGGGTCACATCTTTCGTGAGTCTCTGCTCGTTACCGCAAGCCCCTAGTCCTAACGATTTGGATATTTGATCCGAGCAGGCCTATGGTCCGATAGCACTAACCATCACGTGGGCATAGTATGGGCGTTCTGCATCGTATGCATCAGCCGAAAGCTCTGTCAGACGTCTAGTTCAGCATGGCGGCACGGACGGACCGGCGCCTTCCTGTAGTGTTGGTGCCTGGCTTCACCGTGTGCGCCACGACCCGGAGGGTGAGGGGCGATGGCCAAGACCCCCTTGCGCTTAGGATGTAGACCGGCGGGGACCTCTCTGCTGAGCTGTAGGTAGGGTTGCAATGTGTCGTTTGGCCGAGGCCGGGCATGACCCAGGAAAGTGTGTCCGGCCGGAGTTAATCGAGCGTGTTGGGTAAGTTGGTGCACCCCTGCAGGGAAGAACACTTCTATCGATAGCCGGTCCTACGGTAAAGGACACTCGGAGTTGTATCCTGATTGATACAATTTAGAACTGGATACTTGGATACTATGGCTCTGGGATTGCTTCTCGCAGGGAGTCGAGAAGGGATCTCAGGACGAGGTTGATGACTGTATGGCTCTGGGATTGCTTTCTCGCAGGGAGTCGAGAAAGGATCTCTGGGTGAGGTTGAGACTTAATGATACTGCTACTTTATATTGATCTGTTCTGCTCTCTTCTATTGCTGCAAGACCGCTGAAGATGCTAGTCTTCGATAGGACTAGGCCTTCTCTCTATTCTGGCATTTCTGGAGCCCAGTCCACATATACAGCCTCCCTTTGAAAATGTTGCATATGTAGTGTAGATCCTTGCTTGCTGAGTACTTCTGAGTACTCACGGTTGCTTTGTTTTCCTTTTCTCCCCATATCAGTTTGACGTGACCAAGATGACGGAGCCCCTGAGACAGATGCCCCGTCGATTGACTACTACTACTACCCAGAGGATGGATACTACTACGAGTTGACTGACGACCAGGATTAGGATAGGAGGGTCCCAGGCAGGAGGCCTACGCCTTTCGATCATAGTGTTTTATTTTTGCCCCGCCTTTCTAAAGGACTTTTTGTTTCTATTTCATATCTTTACTCAGATATCTGATGCTTCCGCTGATGCTTGTACGCAAGTTTATGTATTCGAGCCCTCGAGGCCCCTGGCTTGTAATATAAAGCTTGTATGACTTTATTTATGTTTTCGAGTTGTGTTGTGATATCTTCCCGTGAGTCCTTAGGCTTGATCATGTGCATTTGCGTGTATGATTAGTGCACGATTAGGCCGGGGGCGTCACAAGACTCAAAGCCCGACCACGGCAGAAGATAGAGAGAAAATGAAAGTCATTCCCTATGTCTCAGCCATAGGTTCTATCATGTATGCTATGCTGTGTACCAGACTTGATGTGTGCCTTGCATAAGTTTGGCAGGGAGGTACCAAAGTAATCCAGGAGTGGGTCACTGGACAGCGGTCAAGAATATCCTAAAGTACCTGAAAAGGACCAAGGATATGTTTCTCGTTTATGGAGGTGACGAAGAGCTCCTCGTAAAGGACACAGATCCGGATGACTCTAAGTCACAAACCGGATACGTATTTATATTGAATGGTGGAGCTGTCAGTTGGTGCAGTTCTAAGCAGAGCGTCGTGGCCGGATCGACATGTGAAGCGGAATACATAGCTGCTTCGGAAGCACCGCATGAAGGAGTCTGGATGAAGGAGTTCATATCCGATCTGGGTGTAATACCCAGTGCATCGAGTCCAATGACTATCTTTTGTGACTACACTGGAGCAATTGCCATAGCAAAGGAGCCCAGGTTTCACAAGAGAACCAAATACATCAAGCGATGCTTCAACTCCATTCGTGAGTATGTCAAGGATGGAGACATATAACTTAGCAAAATACATACGGATCTGAATGTGGCAAACCCGTTGACTAAACCTCTTCCGCGGGCAAAACATGATCAACACCAAGACTCCATGTGTGTTAGATTCATTACTATGTAATCTAGATTATTGACTCTAGCGCAAGTGGGAGACTGATGGAATATGCCCTAGAGGCAATAATAAAGTTGTTATTATTATATTTCCTTATTCAAGATAAATGTTTATTATTCATGCTAGAATTGTATTGACCGAAAGATTAAATACATGTGTGGATACATAAACAAATACCGTGTCCCTAATGAGCCTCTACTAGACTAGCTCGTTGATCAAAGATGGTTAAGGTTTCCTAACCATAGACATGAGTTGTCACTTGATGACGGGATCACATCATTAGGAGAATGATGTGATGGACAAGACCCATCCGTTAGCTTAGCATATGATCGTTCAGTTTATTGCTACTGCTTTTTTAATGTCAAATACATATTCCTTTGACCACGAGATCATGCAACTCCCGGATACCGGAGGAATACCTTGTATGTTATCAAACGTCACAACGTAACTGGGTGATCATAAAGATGCTCTACAGGTATCTCCGAAGGTGTCTGTTGAGTTGGTGTGAATCGAGATTGGGATTTGTCACTCCGTATGACGGAGAGGTATCTCTGGGCCCTCTCGGTAATACACATCACAAGAAGCTTGCAAGCAAAGTGACTAAGGAGTTAGTTGCAAGATGATGTATTACGAAACGTGTAAAGAGACTTGCCGGTGACGAGATTGAACTAGGTATAGAGATATCGACGATCGAATGTCGGGCAAGTAACATACCAACAAACAAAGGGAAATACGTATGTTGTCATAAAGGTTCGACCGATAAAGATCTTCGTAGAATATGTAGGAACCAATATGGGCATCCAGGTCCCGCTATTTGTTATTCACCAGAGAAGCGTCTCGGTCATGTCTACATCATTCTCGAACCCGTAGGTTCCGCACGCTTAACGTTTGTTGACGATATAGTATTATATGAGTTATGTGAAATAGTGACCGAATGTTGTTCGGAGTCCCGGATGAGATCACGGACATGACGAGGAGCTCCAGAATGGTCCGGAGGTAAAGATCGATATATAGGACGATACTATTTGGTCACCGGAAATGTTTCGGAATGTACTGGGTATTCATCGGATCACCGGAAGGGGTTCCGGGAGGCCACGGGAGCATATTGGGCCAAACGGGCCAACAAGGGAGAGCACACCAACCCACATGGGGTTGGTGCACCCCCACCTCTAGGCTGCCGGCCCCCTTGGGGGCGCCCTAGGCTGCCTCCCCTCCTTCCCCCCACCTATATATATGAGAAGAGGGAGAGGGTCAACATACACCACGATCCCCAAGCCGTGTGCGGTGCCCCGTCTCCCTCTAGTTCTAGTTCCTCCTCCGTCCATGTCCGTTGTGCTTGGCGAAGCCCTGCGGATAGTTTCACCACCACCAACATCACGCCGCCGTGCTGCCGGAACTCATCTACTACTTCGCCTCTTGCTGGATCGAGAAGGCGAGGACGTCATCGAGCTGAACGTGTGCTGAACGTGGAGGTGCCGTGCGTTCGGTACTTGATCGGAAGCATCGTGAAGGTGTACGACTACATCAACCGCGTTGATAAACGCTTCCGCTTAACGGTCTACAAGGGCACGTAGACACACTCTCCCTCTCGTAGTTATGCATCTCCATGGATAGATCTTGCGTGTGCGTAGAATTTTTTTTTGTTTTCCATGCAACATTCCCCAACACCTATGTCGCCAAGACACGGTATGTACGTGTTAAAACCATGAGCCTAGGTTATCTCAAACACATAGTATGTATGTGTCCCTCTGATCCTGTCGATATCTACTTTGGTTCTCGGGAAAGTATCAGGTGATACCAACCCTTACATGCTACCATGCTACCAATTTACAAAATTTAAATTTAAACGTGTCAAAAAATCTGAAAAAAAAATCATCAGTGTTCACGACACATGTCGATAACCCGTAAAAAAATTAGATCAAAATTCAAACACATGGAGAAACAAAAAAGACAAATTCATCATGAATGGTGTCCAAAGAAGACAAAAGCAAAAATGACATTATTCACACTAAATTTATCTTTTTATTTCTGCATGTCTGTTTTGAATTTTGGTCTGAATTTTTAGGGCTTGTAAACATATGTGTTGTGAACATCCATAATTTTGTTTTGGAATTTTTTGAAACATTTAAATTTTTGTTTTTGAAATCGGTATCATGGGAGCATAGAAGAGGTGGTATCCCCTGATATTTCTAAAAGATATTCTAATTTAGACTACGAGACACATAGAGTATTAGTTGCATTGTAAAAGCGGTAATTATTCGACTGCAAATTGAGCTGGATGGCAGACATGTATTAAATTGTCTGACATGTTTCGTACAGGTAGCATGATGGTCCTCTTTTGTTTAATTAGACAGTGCTCCCCTCCATTATTGGGCTGTGTGAATACATGATTCTGTGGGTTTCTGACAAATATTTACTATTGGTAGGTCAGGGTGTCGGCTTTGGTCGACAGAAATTTCCTGAAATTATGCGTTGTGAATGGAGATGCGTCGTAGATATGTGCTTCGCCGCCTCTAATTTATTTTCGGCTACTAATAAATGTGTACGTCCAATGAAGGTTAATATTATGCAGTAATTAATTACATGCAGTAAGATACTATTTGCGTGTTAGTTGTATGATTATTTTGATGTTAATATTTAGTATGATATTTATTACATGAACATGCGGAGCCCTCATCATTCAAGCAATCTAGGTCGTTGTATTGACATAGTTTGATGGCTGAGATTTGTTGAATCTATACCTTTCGGTCTTTTTTACATAGATATAGATATAGATGAATTGAATAACAATTATTCTATGATCACCATTTAACTAAACAGCGGGATATATCACCAACTTCACAGTTTTTAGCAGACCTATCACGAGATTTTAGGGCTGCCGCGACAGGTCCATCGGCCGTGATTTTAAAAGGTGCTGCTGACCAACTCTCTTTTTTTTCTCGCGCGGGAGGGGGGGAGGGGCTGCTAACCAACTCAAAGCTAAGACGATTATGTTATCCCAAACACTCCGTTGTCTCTCAACCGGTCAATAATCCTAATGGAGTGGAGTAAGAGACAGATGGAGCAGTTGTTGCACTGTCTGGATGGCAGACATATCAGAAATTGCATGACTTATTTCTTACAGGTAGGACGATGGTCCTATTTTGTTTTGAGATGAACTGCCTTATAGATCTGGGTCGCTGAATATGACACATGGGGCGTGTATGGTGGTTTTCATGATCATGTGGCGGGCGTGATACATACGCTACGAAATTACTCACGACTAGGCTCCTCCTCCCAACAGAAGCATCTAGGAGTTTTTTACAAGGGTACATCAACTCCTTGCTGTGCATTCATCAATTCCCGCATATGCAGATTTGGAGATAGGGAAAATGGTTTTGCAAGATGGTGGCCGGCCTACTCAGACAAGCGGCAAGAAGAAACATGAGCTCCAGTGGGAACCTCCTCGTCCACACTGGACAAAACTCAACTCCGATGGGTGTTTCATCCAGTCAGTAGGCGCGGCAGCGGGGAGGCATGGTTCTGATAGATCATAGTGGAGAGCTCATCTTCACAGTATGCAGGCAGCTGTTCACATGAGATAACAGCCTCCAGGCGGAACTCGATGCATGCAGAGAGGGTCTGACGTTGGCCTTGCATCGTACCAACAAGCCCATCATGGTGGATATGGATAGCATTGAAGTGGACTAGATGCTGTTGTCTCGGTCAGAGGATCGATCACAATTCTGGGCGCTAGTGGAGGAGATGCGCAGGATGGTAGCAGATGAACCAAGGGAAACTTCTTTTTCTCATATTAGTCGTTCACAAAATAAAATCAGACACGCACAAGCCACGTATGGGCGTACTACCCCCGTGCACGGCTGTTTGGTTGCGATTGGGTTTAGACTGTATTGTAAACTTTTTGAAGGCCGAGAAGCCTCCTTGAGTTAATGAAATCTCCGGTAAGAGACACATGGAGTAGTTGTTGCATTGTAACAGTGGTAATTATTTGACTACAAATTGAGCTGGATGCCAGACACGTATTAAATTGAGCTGCATGGCAGACACGTATTCAATTGAGCAGGATGGCAAACACATCAGCAATTGTGTGATCTATTTCGTACAAGTAGAACGATGGTCCTGGACTGCCTTATAGATCTGGGTCGCTGAATATGACACATGCATTAGACAGTGCTTTAAATAATCCCGTGGCACTTTGCAGTATTGCACATGAATCTACATAGCAGTGTAAACACGTGATTCTCTGAGTTTCTGACAAATATTTACTATTGGCAAATCATAGTGCCAGGTTTGGTCGTCTTGACTTTCCTGAAATTATACGTCGTGAATTGAAAAGTGTTGTTGATATTTTACGCAGTTTCTTAGTACCATAAAATTGTTTTTAGGCCCAGAACCCTACAATAATTGTTCTTCGTCCCGTCCATTGCTCCCCTACATAGGCCAGAGAACTTAGGCGTAGAAATATGAAGGTTTTTTTTTTTTTGAACAGGATTAATGAGTCAACAAAAAGAAACTTTCACACTGTAGGGGTGGGTGGGTGTTGTTAGTAGTGATAAAAACATATTTCCTGTACCACTGCACGACCAAGATTGGTATGCTTGCCGTCTGTACATTATGTATACTCCGTCAGTTTCAAAATAATTGACAGTCTAGGATTGTTTGAACTCAAACTTTATTAACTTTGACGAAGTTTATATACAAATATGTCAAGATCTACGAAACCAAAGTTACTTCATTATATTCATTAGGAATTGATTTTTTCGTAATGATATCATTGATCTCTGTTGGTTTTTCTATACACTTGGTCAAACTATAAAAAAATCACATAGGAAAATATTAGAACTTCATTTATTTTGAAATGGAGCAAGTTTTACACACAACATGGTACTTGATAAGCATTTGAGGCTTAGGCACATTTCCGAGAGGGGTTAGCTTTAATGCAGTAGTACACGAAATATGTTTTTATCACTACTAACAACACCCACCCACCCCTACAGTGTGAAAGACCAAGTTTCAAAAAAAAAAATATTAACAGTGTGAAAGACCATGTCAACAAAATAACAAAGAACCGATGTATTTGGGACTACGTTTTTTTTTAAAACCTCCTAATTTTTTTATTTGCACATGACAACCACTACCGGGCAACGTTATGATACATAGCACCGTTTATGATTAAGCAAATTTTGACAGCAAATTTCACCTTTTGGCTCCACATATGTAGGTAGCTGGTGGCATAAATGGCAGCCGCACAATGACACAGCACGTGATATGGCCATATACGAAGAGCGGATTCATCTCCCTTATGCCGAAATGAACTGATCGAGAGCGTACTAAGGAACAGTAGCCAACCAAATCTCTTTGGAATGGAGTCCATCCCAACGTATCGACGACCCATTTATAGTCTTCCGCTCTCATGAGCTATTTAGTTCGTATGTAAATGTTGTATTAAGCATTGGCATAAGGGCCTTGTGATACCCTTGTAGAAATATTGTCTATATGTACGACATCAAGTTAGTTAAGGCACGTGCCAGTGTGATCCCTCGCCATAGTGGTGGTATCATAGGTAATAACATGCAACCCAATTGAATGCCAGTCAGGCATATGACATGTCAGAGTATCTACTATCCCTATAAAAGCACGAAAGGGCAGATCCAACTCATCATCTCAGCCATCAAACCATGTAATCAGACGATCTAAATCGCTTCGTTAACGACGTTGAGCGCCCCAACATGTTTAGCGATAACCTTCCACCTAATCAACCCCTAATTCTGCTAACCGCTCCACGCATGAACCCCTCTCGTGCACCTGAAACCATGGAAGTTCCGAAAGACCGAAACCATGGTGCCACACATCCTACGCCATTTACTCGAGCCATCGCGGCTTCCAGCTCCGCCGTGGACACGCGCCACCGCCATCGCCTCCAGGTACGCGGGAGCCACCAACGAGCCTCTACGCATGAGTCGCTGGCCCTGCACGCTCACGCTCACGCTCCTCGGCCGCCCCACGCGCGGCACCTGCCCCGACCTAACTCTCCACGCGCAACCTCGGCTGCCAAAGGGCGCTGACTATCCACGACACGCCGCCGGAGATGCTTGCGCACGCAGGAGCTGCCGTCGCTGGCACGCGGACGAACGCGGGAGACGCCAGGTCCTTCCATCGATCTGTTCTGCATCTTTGAGAAAATCCACCTTTGTGCTTGGTTCTTGGGCGTTCGCGCTCTCTACAGCCCTTCATAAATTAAGCTCTAGTTAACATGCTGTGTGCACAACTCCGTATTCCTTGTAAGATGCTTTCACCTATTCGCTAATGTACAAGCACTCTGACATCCATTGCTAATTTTGCTTTAGGCAAATTCGGTGGCACACCAAGCAATCTTAAATTGTACTCCCTCCGTTCCAAATTACTCGTCGTGGTTTTAGTTCAAATTTGAACTAAAACCACGACGAGTAATTTGGAACGGAGTATTTGGTATTGTTCTTAAGCACAGCCCAAAATGATGTGTACTGTACTGAATTTTTTATGATTGTTCTTCGGGAAAAACACATATTTTTTCTGAAGCTACTAAATTTGGCCTGTACTAATTTTTTGCTGTTTTATTCTCAAAATACGGTTCTCCTTCGAACTAATTTTTTTTCATCTACTGAATGTGCTTCTGAAAGAGGATCTCAACAGAGTAACTGTGAGGAGGAGAGAGCAGCCATAGAGAAGTTAAGAACAACACACATGCTTCAGATTAACTCCTATTCCTGAACCAATACGTTTTTTCACTATTCACCAACATGCTTTTGATGATTGAATTAGCTAAAACAAGTATATATTTATTTTCATTTAGGACTTCTACATACCTCCTAGCCAAGCAAGCCTACCATCACTGGGTTCGGGAAGTCATTGTGCAAGACACGTTAAAATTGATTTTGATGCAAGTGTATGGCCATTCTTTTGTTATTTGCTAGAGGATATTTTCTACCCCAACTTCAACGTCATTAATAACATGTCAATTTAAACAGCTGAGAATTTTTCATCTGTAGTTCATGTATCATTCTGGAGGCATTTTATAAAATATGTTTCCATGTGAAACTTTTATCTTACTGGAGCCATTTTAGAAAACAAGTTTGCATGCCATCCGTTAGAAGGTGCTTGCTTACAGAAGAAGAACAATAGCATCGCTAGCATATGGACACCACTTTTTGTAAAAAAAAAAAAGACACTCTGAACAACTGTGTAAATATATGCCATATAATTGTATGATTTTGGCATGCAAATAATTTTTCCATATGTATTGCCCATTTCGCACACGATCCGATCGACTGGTCGTGTTCGCCGTGCAAATATGCAGAAGGATAATATCACTTTTGGGGACTTGATTTTGTGAATCGATATGTTATCTTGACCAAATATACTACTTGTACAATGTTGCAATATGTATAGACTTGTCACCACTTTTACTGGATTGATATATCATACTGTATGTACAATGTTTCAATACATATGTACTAACTGAATTTTTTTCTTCACCTACAAAACTATATGGAATCTTCCTCTATATTTTCATGTTGATATATGATTTACGTGTCCATACTGTTGGGCTGTTCGAGCTAACACTGGAAAGCCTTACAGTGCATCAGGGCCATCGAATAAAGTTTTTAGGATTGTCCCAACAAATATTATATCCAGACAAGATACTTGCTTGCAGGACCACCAAAGCTGAACCTTCTAGGTAATTGCATTGAGTTGTCCAACGAGTAGCAGCATAATTAACCGGTCGGTGCCCACAAACATCCCAGATTTGCATTCAATTGAGATAAGGTTTATTCATGCATGTTTTTCTATTTTGTTTCTCTTCACTGGTTTGCTTGGTTGATTTTCACCTTCATGTTGTTCGTTTCATGAAAAGAATCAGAAGAAGGGAAGGAAAGAGAGAGGAAGCATAATCTTGGGAGTAAGGGAGATGCTGACAGGTACTTCCCAACTTCCATTCATTTCAGATTGCATTTGGATATGAAGCGGTGGCGTAGTTGCGATGATAGTCATGTTTCTGTCATCAATGAGAAAATGTGAAGAGTTAGAGCTGGATGGAGAATCAAACAATGGAGTCGAGTCTTGCATGGAATTTTAAGCCAATCTTATAGGCATATGCCCGTTTTCAGTTTTTTTCGATGTATAGTGCAAATTATGTAAGTCAGTTGAAATACTAATACAGGAAGAGTTCGTTATTGATGTTTGCTGTTCCGTGAATATATTCCCATAAAAAATCTGTTGGAATATATTTGAATGGTGTCATCTTTGAATAAGATCTCTATAAGTCTATAGTAGCAGAATTTCTTATTTTCTTAAAATCAGGAAATTAAAGAATTATATGTGTAAAACTGTATGTGCAAGGAGTAATTCAATGATTTTGCCTAGCTCAGATAAAATTGTGCACAAAGATTATTAGTTGCCTGAGCTTGAAATATGTTTTTGCACTATTTGCGTTGATAAGTATGTGGAATTTTGTTACCTTCAACAATTTCAAATAAAAGATATATGTTATTTTTATCAGATTTATACCGACATGAAAATTGAAGAAGGATCAATCTTATTTAGATACGTGCATTTGCACGTGCACGATTACTAGTTAGTTCAAGAAAGAGAAGATGCTAGAACTATCATATCATGATACCTTACGATAAGAAATGTTTTACTACAATCTGTCATCCAAAACAACAAGTAAGGCCATCTAGAAAAACTAATCTATAATATAATATGCATTTTATGGACTTTGTATCATACACATCATACTAGTATATGTTACTCTCCACTTGGAGTAGTCATAGTCGGGAGTACCGTGGTCACGCGACCAAAGAGGTGCATCAGTTATCCATATCAAGAACAAAGATGTTCGTTACTTGTGCCCACACACACACACAAAAAAAAAAAAACAGGCAAACCAACCAGTGGTTGGATGGTTAGGATGTCAGTGGTATCCTCAGTTCAGTAGGGTTCAAGTCCTAGACGAACTCTGGTGCTCTTATTTTTTTGTATTTATTTTACGCTTTCCGACAATGTGTGTTCACTGAGAGTTGATGTTCTCGTCGACTACGAAGGTGTTTGTCGCGACTCCGTCAATCTCAAGATGATGTGTCGGCCCAGTCTCTCAGAGGTGCTCATAGAGACAGGGTGTTCTTGTTTGCGTTCATAGCGATGAGTGCATGTGCGTATGTATGAGCGTGTGCATTTGTGCTGTGTTCAACAAAAATCATACGTGGAAAAGATAACCGGTCCTCAACAATAATTAACCCTTAATTGATATGCTTTAATTCTAGATCTTTCGCCCGGGGCAAACCCTAGTACCCAGACCCCACCCCCCCCTTCCTCGAGCCTCCCTCCCCTCACCGCAGCCTCGGCGTGTTGGCGGGCAAAGCCCGATAAGTTTAGGCAGCGCCGGCGTCTCTTCCTTTGCTTGCTCGGCGCTGGATGTCACATGCCATTAGGGTCGGGCGAAGGCTGACAGCGAGGCGCGGGCTACAGGCGGTGGCCAAAAGTGGCTGTTGTGGGTGGGAGTGCGTGCCCTGCTCTTGGCGGAGGCGGGATTAGGCGCGGCTCAGATCTACCACGACGGGGGTTCGATCGGCCTTGAGCTCTATGGTGGTGGGGCTCCGGCTTGTTGCAGGGGGTTGCTGCCTGCGGTGGTCGCCCACTACTGCGGCGCTCTCTGGTGGTGGCAGGCCTGCCGGCCTCCGGGCATATCGGCCCTTGGTTGGTGTCCAGTGACGACAAGAGCCGTGAGCTATGGTTGGAGTGGATTGTTGACCTCGGTTGTGCCCTCTGATAGTGGTTGACGACGGGGTGGTGGTGCCTAGGTGCGCACCCATGGGGGTTGTGGCGCGTGTGTGACTCCGGCTCGCTGTCTTCCCTAGATGCGAGCTTGTTTAGGCGGCTTCGGCGACTGTTCGGTGGAGCTCAACTGAGGTTGGAAGTGGGGATGTTGGATAAGTGGGAGTAGAAGGCTGGCCTATTGCGGCCGGAGTTGTCGGCTGCCTTGGGCGTCCCTCTAGATTTGAACGGTCAGATCTTATTGGGCAATCTTCGCTCCTCCCGGTTGTAGGGTAACGCAGCAGAAAACAAAATTTTCCGACCTACGCACCAGCCCAGGACCACTATGGAGACTGCATACAAGGTTTGATCATTTTCGTTACCGACTCGTAACGCAGCGGAAGTAGAGTCGATGACGATCGGCGGTGCAGATCCCCGCAGCTAGGATTTACAACCTCCCAACCGCGAGGATGTATACCCTCATCCGCCACCCGGACAGCCCTCCGGGAGGCGGTTGGACAGTCCCCCGGACGGTGTCGCGGACAGCCCTTCGGGAGGACTCACAGAACTCGGACCGTCACTTGGACAGCCCTTCGGGAGGACTCACAGAACTCGGACCGTCACATGGACAGCCCTTCGGGAGGCACTCTCGAACAGCCCCTCGGGCACTAAGATCGAAACTACGACCTCTCTACAGAGTTGCACACATACGGTGTCATCTATCCGGCAGGGCTTTGCCGTCCAGAACTAGTTCCTGCCGGAACCCAGACAGCCTTTCGGCTCTACGAAACTATTTCGCTGGGAGGGAGAGAAGAAGCCAGATCATTGCAATGGCATGTATGTGAGAATGAGTGAGTTTCGGCAGCCCCCTCCACCTCTATTTATAGGAGAAGGAGGGGTGGAGGGGCTGAAATTTCAGCCACATCCATCCATGTCATCTCCAAGATATTTTGGAGCAAAAGCCCAAAAAGGTGGCTTTCCAAAAAGTAACCCAAAAAGCACATTCACTATTCACGACGACATTTTTCAGCGTCCGTTCGAACTGAAAATATTTATGTGGGCTTAGAACATTTCCAGTACCCACTAAAATAATTTTCAACGCGTTCTGGAACAATTCCAGATTAGTGATTTTCATCTGCGAAAAGCATCTGAAGTGGTTCCGGCAGCTCCGGAACATTTCCGGTTTTTCTTCCAGAAAATTCCCAAAAGTTTCCAGAATGATTCTGGCACCCTCCAAGAATTATCGGACATGTGCCGAAACTAATTTGACTTTATGGTATCCTCTGAAACAACTTTTCAGTTTCACCGAAACTCATCCAGTGACCTCTCTCTGCGGAACTTTTCCGCTGTCCGAAACTTTTTCGGTGTCCGAAACTTTTTCGGTGATTTTCTCTCAGACTCCTTGTCTAGTATTCAGCAGATAGATGACCCTTAAGCGTGTGACCCTATAGGTTCGGTGAAGTATAGACATGACACGGAACCCTTTCCGATCAATGATCAACATCGGAGCCGTGGACACCCATATTGACACCTATACCCACACGAATGAATATTCGAGTGAACCTCCAGTTGCCGTGTGCTATTCCTGTTGCTTCACGATATGTTACAAATACCCAAGGTGAGACATGTTGGCACTCCCGTGGATCAACAACTTGTCCACTAAGCCAGTTACCTCGTTACCGGTATTGTTCTCTTTTCTCGTTCCTGTGTTCCGGCATCCCTGTGATCAAATCACATTGTGTCTGGCCAGACGATGATGGATACCGTAACACCGAGAGGGCCCAGAGATATCTCTCCATCGTCGGAGGAGCAAATCCCAATCTTGAGCTATCAAGTTCTTTGACATACTTTCCTATGAACCCATAAGCCGCCGTAATAGCCATCCATTTACGGATGACGTTTAACAAACCCCAAAGTTCATGAATCAAGCATGAAGAAACTCGATACTCTCATGGTCTGAGGAATCATGCAAACGTTAACCATCTCTGTGTTATTAACCATTAACTTGTGACGAAAGTATCCCATAGCATAACATCAATTCGGGTCGATTCAACACAAATGTTCTTCTAACATTGTGCCCTCAAAGTTGCCGGCATAGTCATGCCCATGACCAGGAAAACAGAACCATCATGCAACACTTGAGCTAGTCTCAAAGGCCAGACTAGGAATACATTTTACCGTTTATTATTCCACACGTGCATATGAGTCTTCCTCCGAGCCTCGTGGTTATTGTAGACTCGAGAACCATAGCAGTTATAGCATGGAACATAAACCTAATTATGAACAGGGAGATAATCAATAACATTTATTATTGCCTCTAGGGCATATCTCCTACAGACTCCCACTTGCACTAGAGTCAATAATCTAGTTAATGCTAATGCACTTTACACCTGTGGCACACCGGTGTAAATATGCTTCGCATGTGGTATAGCCTGATGTCCAACGGATCTGACGACTTCAGCTCCGTGTGTATCTTTGTGTATCCTCGCGTTTTCACGATTTCACAAAATTCATATTTTGTGTAGACTTGGCTTCGTATGTATGTGAATCACAGGTCGAACCTGGATTCCTCAGACTGAGTTATGGAGCAACTACCTGCAGTAGTGTCCCATTGACCAAAGCCTTCTTGGAACCATACTAAGTTCATGAAAGAACTATATGATTCAGCATCTTGTTTGTCGCTTTTAAAAGCGGCAACATACTTCGCCTCTGTTATAGAATTCGCCACAGTAACTTGTTTGGAACAATTTCCAACTACCGTGCCACCATATTGTGTGTTACACAAAACCCTCAATTTAAATCGAAAATCGCTTGGAGCACGGATGAAGACTGTATCGATGTAACCTTTTACAATGAACTCTTCATGATCTCCGCTTGCGAGAAAACATGTCATCGGTGCTACTATAGTACTCAATGACCCTTTTTCACTGTTGTCCCATGATCAGAACTTTTGATCACTTTGGTATCTATACTCGCAACAACTTTGGGAGTATTGGACATATCTGGTTGTTTTTACGTACCATGGAATACATGATTAATCCAACCACAAGAGTGTGTGGAATCTCCATCATGTATTTTGCTCATCAGTGTTTTGGGACACCGAGTCTTGCAAAAACTCTTTCCATGTGACTTCGGCAAGAATCACTCCTTAACATTTTTAATGCTAAAAGGTTTTAGCATCTTGTCAATATGTATCTTTGCTCAGCCCCATTAGGTAAATCTATCTCCATAGATCATCATGCCTAATATAAAGGCTATTTAGCCCAAGCACTTCATCGAAAAACTATTTTCAAATGAAGTCCTAATTCGTGTCAAGAAATTTATTTCCAATTAACAATGTGTCAAGCACACAACATTTTTTAGAAATTTTATTATGCTCCCACTTACTTTCTTGAATCATAAGCATCTTCGTTACCCATTGATGAAGTCAAACCCCTTTGACTATTTCATCAAAACACGAAGATTCCAACTCCATTTTGCTCTCTTCTGTCCATTGCTGGAACTCTGAAGTTTGCATACTTACTAGCATCCTCTGGACTGACAAAATACCTTGGACTGTAACACATGCAAGTCCTTGGTTTCGTTTCCATCAGATGGAAATCCTATTGTCATCCATGTTTCATATCTCATGATTGAAATATGTATTAATTGCTAGTTCAACCCGAACCGACTTTAAGCATCGCTATGATGAAACAACCTCATCGTAGTCAACTCCTTGAACTTGTTATTGCAACAAGTCGAGCTTTATGGATAAAACATTTTTATCCGTATCAGTTTTAAGTTCCATAAATATTCGTTAGACTCTAAGTCTTCCGAAAGGTGTATCAAGGT
Organism: Thinopyrum elongatum; assembly: GCA_011799875.1. Classification (NCBI taxonomy): domain Eukaryota; kingdom Viridiplantae; phylum Streptophyta; class Magnoliopsida; order Poales; family Poaceae; genus Thinopyrum; species Thinopyrum elongatum. The sequence continues at coordinate 10,605,850 of CM022298.1, read as the reverse complement.
TTTAATCTTGAATCACTTATATGGAAACTAACTCGGGTTCTATTGGCATTTAGCCAATTCCGGAGTCAGGGCCCATCAACGCTTCCTTGTGTATTGTAGGTATATTGTTGTCTAACAACAATATCTCGTTTGCGCACCTGAGAGGTTTGCACGAGCTTTTGCCTACGTGGTTCAGCTGCAAGTTCGACCGAAGTCCATACATTTTATTGTAGAGACTTCCGTATCAGTCGCAGTAGGAAACTCAGGAATTACTTCCAAGGTCTCTTTTCTTTGATCTGATGACAAAGATACCGTTATCTTGTCGAGTTGCATTGTTCTCCCACTCACCTTTTTGAAAGAACCATTTTCTTCAAAAAGCATACCATTCTTTGTGGCAAACCTTTTGCCTTGGCATAGTGAGGGAGGAATACCCAATTACTTGGGATAACCTACAAAGTAGCACTTGTCTGATTTGGAATAGGTTTGTAACCTTTTACACAAGCCCCATATTCCAAATGTTTAAGAAAAGATATAACATGGTTGGGCGTACCATACCATGGCGTCATTTCAACAGACCTGATGGAGCTCTTTTCAGTGTAAAAGCCGCAGTCTCTAAAGCATCACTCTTTAAAAGGGGTAATGGCAAATTTATTTATGTCATCTTTGATCTTACCATGTCATAAATGGTTCGATTACATCTTCACGGACTTTCCACTTGCAGTGGTGTTCCGGGAGGTGCAAGTTTATGAAACCCCTTTCACAACTCATCAGACATTCGCTAAACTTGTAACTCAAATATTCCTTTCTGCAATCGAATTGTAGAAACATAATTTTCTTGTTACAATAACTTCTACTTCATATTTGAAAACCTTTCGAATGATTTGAAAAGATCCAGACTTACGTCTCATCAAGTAAATATCCACATATCTACTTGAGTCATTTTTGAAGATAGATAAATCCACTACTTGCAATAACATTTATTGAACTACATACGTCAAAATGTATGATCACCAATAAGTTCTTTGCTCGTTCCTTATGACCTGTGAACGGTATTTTAGTCACTAAACTTTTCAGAGGAAATTTGCAAGTGTCAGATGATTCAAAATCAATCGACTTCAAAATCCATCATAATGGAATTTATCCATGCGGGTTTCTCAAATGTGACTAAATGTAGTGCCACACTTATGTGGTATTCTCTTAGTCTTACGACATTTACCATCAGTGTTATGGATGTATCATATTACCATCAATATTCATAACATACATCCCATCGAGAATGGAAGCACGACCCTTCATGTTATTCATAATACTGAACAACAATTGTTCTTTTATGAACAACCCTTTTGCAACAAACATTTTGCAATGGGCTAGAGTGTATGAAACTCTAAAATGAATTATGAAAGTAAATCCAGAGGTAATATATTAATATCATTATTCATAACATACATCTCATTCTCAATGAAAGTATGGCCCTTATGTTATTCATAACTTCGAACATAAAAAGTTTTCTTATGAACAACCTTCTTGCAAGATACCTTATGCAATGGGCTAGTGTTTGTAAAACTCTAAATGAATTATGAAAATAAATACAGACAGTAATACACCGATGGAAGGTATAGTAACATTTACTATGTTCCCTGTGTATACCTAAACCTCATCCCTGGCTAGTCTTTCAGGCCATAGTAGTTCTTACATCGAGTTGCAACAGAATGCAATCGAGCGGGTATTTTTTTTATTAAAACACAATACCCAAGAATTAGTGATTAACAATTTAATCATAATTCCCAAGAACTATATCTTTGACCAGCTTTCTATACATCAAAAACTTGTATGACATTCATACATGAGCTGGATATTCCAGTCTTCTTTCTTATTGCCATTATACTTCTAACAGTTTAACTTTTAGCATTTCTCCTACTCTCAGAAGAAGCACCCAACTTAAGAGTGGCGTTAGCCCTGGACTTCCTAGGCATGAAAGTTTCACTAACACCCTTCGGATACTTCCTTTCTCTTTAAGGTGTTGTTTTATTCACCTTTCATCATATGACAGGCGTTCTTCTGGATCCCTCCCTTATCAGTCTAATGCATAGTAAACTCCTTTACTAATAGTTTGCAAACAAACATTGCTTTGGATATCTCATATCTTTTAGCCTTTGTCTGTCTCTGAAAATGATTTTCAGATTCCATGAATATCACATAACTATCCAAACTTTCGAAGTTCGGGTCTCATGGAAGCAAATGTATTGCACTTGACTGAAACGGAATTCTAGCTTTTGGATCGAAGGACGAGAGTCATATGATCCATAGCATAAGTGAGAGAATACCAAAGTATGCGATAGGATAAAGTCCTTCTCGGCACCCTTGAGGACAATCCTCACATTACGTTACCAACCGTAAAGTTTTAACCAGATATTTAACAGCTATTCAATTTTAATAGGGAAGGTGGAAACGCGAGCCATTATTCTACAACTATTATGCAAACCACACTTAGACAGTGTTCAAAATTAATTGCACTGAGAATTAAACAAGTTAATTCAGTAGTGCGCTCCCACTCAAATCAATATCTCTCATAATTGATTTTGAGTGATACAAGATCCACATTTCAATTCAACGCCATTGATGTGGACATCACTGATGACGAGAATTTCAATTGGTGGGCAAACATGCCGATCACATCTCTATGTGACTCCTGTTCATCTTTCGATGGGCGTGTTCCGAGCTCAGGACGATCAAGCCAGAACGTCAAGACAACCAAGTGATCTCGCTGCGAGGTCTGACCTCACCCGCCTCACACTTCTCTAATCGTTCGTACCCATGTGGACATGGCGCACCCCGAAAAGTTAGGTGGCGTGACGGTGCTACACTTGGGAGAACACTAACTACTTGATATTTTTGTGAGAGATCACCCTAATAAAAGCAACTACCGCGCAATCAAGAAGGGTGCATCATAAGGGATAAACATCTCAGGCAATTCATAATAGCATGATATGGTATAGCCCTTTCTGACGGAGAAGTCTTGTATTTCTTCATCTTCGGCATTCGCGTCGGTGTTCACCTTCGCGAAGATTGCCACCACCTTGTCGATGCACCAGATAATATTGCTATCTCTATAGCTAATAAAATAATGCATTACTTAAGGTTGACACGCAGGTCAATAAAGTGACAATCATATGGCTCCAACCATCATGCCGAATCATGACACGCAGGTCATGTTAATCAATTTACATCATATAGTCATCTCATACATAATCAAATTATTATGAGCACTGCTATACCACATCATATGCACATGCAAACCCTCCTGCAAAACCAAGTTAGACGTCTCTAATCGGTTCAAGCAAAAACTTGTTTTACATGGCTTCTAAGGTTTCGAAACAAACCGAAGCTACCAACGTCCATCATCAAGTATGATAATCCAAGTCGCTAGATTAACATCGCGGGGCGTATGAGACACGAGATAATAAAATCTCGAGCCCCATACTGAACTTCGTCATACGCATGACCCCCGTGCAGATCATATCTGCATTGCCCTTTCATCTGCGAAATTTCATCTTTCTTTTTAACTACGATGGAATTCAATGAACTGTTAGCACTTCGTTGATCAATCAGGATCGCGGATTGCCAGAACATTGAAACTCCACCATGCTGTTATCAAGATCAGAAATATGCAAATTCCAGGGAGGCAACAAGAATATCGGGTAACAGATTTCATTTGCTACCCGCACAAATAATTTTCAGTAATAGAACTCATCTACTACATAATTATATTGTGCAACACCCATACATCTCATGTATTCTAGATCGCAACCTGCATCTACGCATAGCACGGCTCATGATGCCACTGTAGGGTAACGCAGCAGAAAACAAAAATATTCCGACCTACGCACCAGCCCAGGACCACTATGGAGACTGCATACAAGGTTTGATCATTTTCGTTACCGACTCGTAGCGCAGCGGAAGTAGAGTCGATGACGATCGGCGGTGCAGATCCCCGCAGCTAGGATTTACAACCTCCCAACCGCGAGGATGTATACCCTCATCCGCCACTCGGACAGCCCTCCGGGAGGCGGTCGGACAGTCCCCCGGACGGTGTCGCGGACAGCCCTTCGGGAGGACTCACAGAACTCGGACCGTCACTTGGACAGCCCTTCGGGAGGACTCACAGAACTCGGACCGTCACATGGACAGCCCTTCGGGAGGCACTCTCGAACAGCCCCTCGGGCACTAAGATCGAAACTACGACCTCTCTACAGAGTTGCACACATACGGTGTCATCTATCCGGCAGGGCTTCGCCATCCAGAACTAGTTCCTGCCGGAACCCAGACAGCCTTTCGGCTCTACGAAACTATTTCGCTGGGAGGGGGAGAAGAAGCCAGATCATTGCAATGGCATGTATGTGAGAATGAGTGAGTTTGGGCAGCCCCCTCCACCTCTATTTATAGGAGAAGGAGGGGTGGAGGGGCTGAAATTTCAGCCACATCCATCCATGTCATCTCCAAGATATTTTGGAGCAAAAGCCCAAAAAGGTGGCTTTCCAAAAAGTAACCCAAAAAGCACTTTCACTATTCACGACGACATTTTTCAGCGTCCGTTCGAACTGAAAATATTTATGTGGGCTTAGAACATTTCCAGTACCCACTAAAATAATTTTCAACGCGTTCTGGAACAATTCCAGATTAGTGATTTTCATCTGCGAAAAGCATCTGAAGTGGTTCCGGCAGCTCCGGAACATTTCCGGTTTTTCTTCCAGAAAATTCCCAAAAGTTTCCAGAATGATTCTGGCACCCTCCAAGAATTATCGGGCATGTGCCGAAACTAATTTGACTTTATGGTATCCTCTGAAACAACTTTTCAGTTTCACCGAAACTCATCCAGTGACCTCTCTCTGCGGAACTTTTCCGCTGTCCGAAACTTTTTCGGTGTCCGAAACTTTTTCGGTGATTTTCTCTCAGACTCCCTGTCTAGTATTCAGCAGATAGATGACCCTTAAGCGTGTGACCCTATAGGTTCGGTGAAGTATAGACATGACACGGAACCCTTTCCGATCAATGATCAACATCGGAGCCGTGGACACCCATATTGACCCCTATACCCACACGAATGAATATTCGAGTGAACCTCCAGTTGCCGTGTGCTATTCCTGTTGCTTCGCGATATGTTACAAATACCCAAGGTGAGACATGTTGGCACTCCCGTGGATCAACAACTTGTCCACTAAGCCAGTTACCTCGTTACCGGTATTGTTCTCTTTTCTCGTTCCTGTGTTCCGGCATCCCTGTGATCAAATCACATTGTGTTTGGCCAGACGATGATGGATACCATAACACCGAGAGGGCCCAGAGATATCTCTCCATCGTCGGAGGAGCAAATCCCAATCTTGAGCTATCAAGTTACTTGACATACTTTCCCATGAACCCGTAAGCCGCCGTAATAGCCATCCATTTACGGATGACGTTTAACAAACCCCAAAGTTCATGAATCAAGCATGAAGAAACTCGATACTCTCATGGTCTGAGGAATCATGCAAACGTTAACCATCTCTGTGTTATTAACCATTAACTTGTGACGAAAGTATCCCATAGCATAACATCAATTCGGGTCGATTCAACACAAATGTTCTTCTAACATTGTGCCCTCAAAGTTGCCGGCATAGTCATGCCCATGATCAGGAAAACAGAACCATCATGCAACACTTGAGCTAGTCTCAAAGGCCAGACTAGGAATACATTTTACCGTTTATTATTCCACACGTGCATATGAGGCTTCCTCCGAGCCTCGTGGTTATTGTAGACTCGAGAACCATAGCAGTTATAGCATGGAACATAAACCTAATTATGAACAGGGAGATAATCAATAACATTTATTATTTCCTCTAGGGCATATCTCCTACACCGGTGGCGTTGTCCGACAGTTGCCCAACGGCGCTACCTGACCCTTGCCATCTCCGGCAAGGTCGAGTTGGGTCCGTGGGTTGGTTTGGGTGGCGACCACACGTTTTGGCGTCAGTTTAGGGGGGTCGACGGGGTTCTTGGTCCATGGAGGTGGACGATATCCTGCGGTGCATAGGTATGGGGGGCTGACTTGGTCCGGGCTTGCGCTTGCCTTCCCATTATGGTCCACTTGCTGGCTTCCTGTTCATGGCGTTTGTCTGAGTTTGCTCTCTAGGCGTTGTTGTGTCATTGGATGGATCGGGGCTGAAGATCATGGATTTGGTGGCGTTCAAGCGTGCTTGGCGGCGGCGACCACTAGTCACTGGGTTGTATGCCGGCCCACTTAGGTAGGCTGGGGATGCGGGTGTGGGTGATTTCACGATGGAGGTGCCGACCGGGGCCCGGTGGCTGATGTCGGGCTAGAGGTGAAAGGAGGTGCCTTTCGCCTCTACTATCATGGTTGGGGGGTTGTGATGTGGATAGTTAGTGATGTGGGTGGTTGTGATGCCGGGACGGTGGTCCTAGATGGCCGGCTCCACGGTTAGCTTTCCGGTAGTCTCCGTGGTGGCTTCACCTCTTGATCGTGTGGGCAACAAGGGGTGTAGTGGCGGGAGGCTCAGGTATGTTCTTGCAGTGCTCAGATCTGTTGTGGATGAGCTGACCCTGGTTGAGGTGGTGACCGGGACCTCTCCAGTGGTGTCGGCGAGTTTCCGAGCGAAAGCTTTGCGTTTCTGGCGCTGGCGACGGCGGCGCCCGTTGGTGTCGCTTGCTTCCTGAAAACGTCGTCATGGATCTTCCCTTGTGCCAGGGCTCTGGGTGAAAACACTAGTCTGTTTGTTTGGACACGGCAGCGGCGATGCTTCACGCCGTTACCCTCTTGGGGGCGTTGTCGTGGAGCCTAGGTGTCTTTGGTCGGGCCTCGGCTAGGTGTTAGGCTTGTTCTAGATTCCTGGTTATCTTATGACCGTGTACTTGTTGTGTTGTTACTTCATATATAAAATGGGGCAAAATTAAAGCCTGGTTCGAGAGAGGACAACCACTGCTTGAAACCGTGGATTAATTGATCTGAGAGAGAAACAAAAAAACACTTTGCTTATTTCCGTTAATTAAGGATATCACGACTGATATACATACAGAAAATATCTGGAGTAGTAGTTTATGACCGACTTTCTCAAACTAAAAAATAACACCGACAGGTTGTAAGGGGCAACGAAGGCAAAATTATACATCTGGAGTACTCCCTCCGTGAATAGTGTCAAAAATGATCTTACATTTTTTAACGGAGTGAGTAGTAGTTATCCGGTATGTAAGACATTTTTTGACATCACAAAAGTGTTACAAAATGTCTTATATTTTGGGATGGAAGGAGTATCTATTACCGACTTACTTATCGTATACTAGTTACCACTGGAAGACTAAATATTGTAGGACCCTCATATATGCTAGCTGGTTTGTCAATTACTCACGTGATATTTAATGTGTTTGTCAGTGCGTGTATATATAAGTGCGAGCTTAGTAGTAAAGGCATCAAGATAGGAGTCATAGGACACATAAACATTCCTTCGTTCCTCATGGCGTCCGTCTTTGAGCCCTCAGTGTGGAGTGACTTCTTCCGCCGATACAAGCCGCAGCCACCGAATGTATGCATGCCTGCTTCAGCTTGAGTATATGTAAATTTATGTTCTGCTCACTCGTATACACAAACTTCCTCCATCCAGATATATAGGGTCTAATATGTTGTTTGAGTTTGCCTTTAATCATTGCTAAAATTATTACTATATGAGACGTATCATATAAAAATCATATCATTAGAATATTTTTTTTCACATACGAATTCGATGGTATGCTTCGTCTAACATGCATGTTATGCATGTTATATATTATTGTTCTAACCCATGATAAAAGTTTAACATCGAAAAGTGTATTCTTAAGGCTTCTTCGGTTACACGAAGTAAGTATTGTATTCTAAAAAACAGTACTTACCCTTGGGCTAGTTTACACTTCCTGTAGCTGAAAGTAGTAGCATGTAGCATGTAGCATGCACAAAGGTAAGTACTGCATCTCGAAAAACAGCACTTACCCTTGTTAAAAGACAAAAATGCACATATATCATTGCAGTCAGGAGAATTCCTGTAAAACATATCTCTGCAGTGCTAGTTCATAAGTCAGACCACTTGTATGTAATTAGTGCTCATTATGTTGTAGTTCTTCCACAGTTCCACTCTCTTAAACTTGAAGCGCAAATCTCTATGTGATCAGATCGTACGGTACCTTGATGGGTGGCAACTATCCTGGTGGGACTAAACCATTTCCATGCTTCATATGATACCTAGACTACCGAAGGTCTTAGGCTACTTCCATTTTGTTGTGGGTCCGCTAGGACATTAATGATCATGCATGCATCTCATGGGGTCACTTGTCATAAACTATAGGAGTATTATGTTCTAACTTTCAAATTTGCATGTACTCCTTCCATTCCATAATATGGTGCACACTGGTTTTCACGAAAAATCAAAATTCACAGAAATTTGACCAAGTTAATAGAGAACATCAACTATATATATCTAAATATACACCATATGAAAATATATTTCATTCCAGATGCTGATGTATTTTTCTATAAATTTGATCAAAGTTTACAAAGTTTGTCTTTACAAAAATGTACATACTATATTTAGGGACCAAGGGAGTATGACTAGTGTATAAGTTAGTGACTAGTTTCGTTGATAGTAACAGATACATGTATGCAGAGCTCACAGGAATGGATGAAGACCAGAACAGATAAACTGAAGAAAGATGTTCTCTTATTGTTTAGGACATGCACCAACAATTTAGATAGAATGACACTGGTGGATGTAGTCCAACGCCTAGGAATAGAACACCTGTTTGAAGAACAGACGGCTACTGCACTAACTGACATCCATCGAAGTGAATTCAATAGCTCTAATCTCCATGATGTTTCTCTTCGGTTCCGCCTTCTTCGGGAACATGGACTTTGGGTATCTCCAGGTATTCATATTCATATATATAAACATTGATCACCTTTTCATGTGTACAATTACGTAAATGAACTAACTTTTCATTCAGATGTGTTCAAAAATTTCAAAGGAGAAGATGGCACGTTTAACCATGATATAACAAAAGATCCAAAGGGACTCTTATGTTTCTACAATGCAGCATACGTGTTAACCCATGGCGAGCCATTACTCGAAGAGGCCATCTCTTTCACGAAATATCATCTGGAATCTTTGGCACCAAGCCTCGTCTCCCCTTTAGCTGAGCAGGTCAAGCGTGCCTTGCATGTACCCCTGCCAAGGACCTACAGGAGGTTGGAGGCACTGCAATACATGCCAGAATACGAAAAAGAAGTAGGGTACAATCCAACTCTTCTAGAGCTTGCAAAGCTGGAATTTAACCTCCTCCAGAGTGTCCACTTGAAGGAGCTCAAAGCTATCTCAGAGTATATGTGCTCTCACACACACTCAAGCATCTTCTTTGACATATCACACTACTAAGCACAGACACCACATACTGTACTATTTATCAATATTTAAAATTATTTATGGATTTTTCAGGTGGTACAATGATCTGTCAGCATATGTGGAGCTAAGTTTTGCTCCAGATCGTGTGGTGGAGTGCTACCTTTGGGGCTACTCTGTCTTCTATGAGGAAGAGTACTCTCTAGAACGAATGATCTTTGCAAAGTGCACATTTGTGCACACATTATTGGATGACATCAACGACGTTCGTGCCACCTTGGTGGAGTATCGGAAGCTAGACGCAGCCATACAGAGGTTCTTTCTCACTGATAGCTTTGTGTATCCGGAGAACAAAGGTTAATTCTTGCGACGGCAGTCGAATTTGTTAATTCTTGTTTCAACTAACCAAATTTTCATGCAGATGGAATGAGAGTGCTGTTTCCCTTGTGCCCGACTACTTGAAGAAGTTCTATAATAAACTTCTGATGTGCTTTAGGGAGTTCGAGGATGAGTTGACACTTAATGGTAAATACCCGATTGATCACATCAAGAAGATGGTACAAAATTATCTATATTAATTACATCTTTGTATTAGTGGCATATGTTACCTTTTTATAGAATTTATGATTCCTTAGACTATTTTTCTACCAATCTATTCAAATGCACACAAATTGACAGCTAAATATGTCTAAAAACTATGTCACTACTTTATAATTTTATATTAGAAATCATGTGGTACGATGTACTGTTTTCTTTTGAATATTAAAATTAAATTTTTTTCTTTGTTAATCAGTACTGTTACTCATGTCTATGCACGCAGTTCCAACAACAGTCAAAATTTTATCTCCTAGAAGCTGAGTGGTTACACCAGAACCACAAGCCAAGCTTTAAAGATAAACTGCATCTGGCTGCCATGTCCACGGGCGTCACCGCGCTATGTGTGTATACGATGGTTTGCATGGGCGATGGAGCACCCAAGGGAGCACTCGAGTGGGCACTTGGATACCCCGATGTCATCATGGCGTGCGCCAAGATTGGGCGCTTAATGAATGACCTTTCTGGCTCATCTAAAGTACGTACACACTTATGGGCATATATTTTATCTGTAACTATAATCTCTGGCATACTACTACTAGCATACTCAAGTATTTATTAGATCATGACCATAATCACTTCGCTTGAGAACATGTCATAAGTTGAAGGTCGCAAAGTTTGATCAAGTTTATCGAAACAATATCTACGCCTATAACACCAAATAACTGAATTTTTTTTTGTGATGGTCCTGATGCTATATAGATTTGAAATGTCGATGTGATTATTATTTTCTGTGAACGCTGTCAACGTTTACAAAATTAGAATTACTAGCCCCGAACCCATGCATTCGCACGGACTAGCTATATAAGAGTATCTATCACTCTGCACTGGAAACACGATTAGTTCTGAAAAATATAGCACGGTCACCAAATGACAATAGACCTTTTATAGAGAAAACTTGTAATACTATGCCCAAAATAAAATATCTAGCGATGAATATAATAGCAACTCAACTATCTTCAAAAATATTCTGACCCAAGCTAACCATGCCAAAAATTTGGAGTTTGCCCTCAGAAAATGGAATAAACTGCCAGCTTAGGCTGTGGCATGGGAAGAAACATCAGGAATACCATATCTATTGAATTCATACTGGAGTAGTGTGATGGGAGAAATAAAGTGACAATCTGACATACATTACTTGACCTCTGGTTTCGGAATCTTAATGGGAAAAGTACGTAAGGAACTTTGAAGATTTATCTATACACACTTTAGTTAATCCATAAATTTCAAAAAAATGCACAAGATGGTCCTTCAACATAAAACTCTAGAATAAAATTGTATGTAAATCAGAAAGATATAGCATTGAAAGATGCAATGTCCATATCCAAAATAAATGAATAAAAATATCTCAATGGTTCCCAACATTGTTAAGGAATGGGACACAAATACGAAAACCTTGGGAAGCTTACCAAGGTTAGAAAAGAATACAATTTTAGTGGTACGAATCTCAGTTGACCATAGTTAATCTTCACTCAATTTTTTATTAGTAATATCAAGGGGTCATAGAGAGTAGGTACATAGCACTTGTGAAAAATAATTCTTTCCTATGACAGAAGACATTGATTCCCAATTTGATTAGAATTATAACACAATGAAAACGAAAATGAAAGTCAAAATATCATCAAGACCGCAGTTACTTATATCGCGGAGAAGAATAGGCACAACTTTGTGTTGCAGAAAAAAAGGGGAAGATCAAGAACAATGCTTCTTTTGTACCCGACGAAGGAGAAAATAGCTATAGGGAAACGATAAATGAAGGAAGAGCAGTTTCTTTTGTAGGCAATATGAACAATCTGGACCATACAACTTGGAATAATGGAAGACAGGTAGTTATTATTGTTTAATTCAATCAGATTAACTTTTTGTTTTTAGGAAGCTCTAATTAGTACTTGCATCGTTCCGATGCAAAGGCCGGGGGCAAGCCTCCTTTTCCAAAAAAAAAAGGAAGCTCTAATTAGTATATGAATAGCTAGACTAGGTATGGGCATGAGTTTTAGTGAGGTTACATCATCAGAAATATTTTTTAAATATGGGTGATTATTTCTACACGTAACCATCCAATAATACTAAGGAGGATCAGAGCTCAAACTAAGTACTGGGGGCTTCTCCTTATTGTCACAATGCAATGCAGGATTAAGCTTTCATTAAAGTGAACCATATATCAAAGTTAGGATAATTGCAAATTAGAATAACTTTATCAAAAAACATATTAGTAAATTAATGGAATAATCGGTCCAAAACATAGATAAAAGCATCTGCATTAGTACGTAAGTTGATGGATTTTTGCATTGATTTTCCAGAAGAAATGATGTAATGTTGTGGCAATTGGAAGAAAAAAATATCAGACACCTAAAGACCAATGGGGAAGTGAACCCATAGACAAGCAAATTGCAGAGGCAGTTTTACTGTTATCAACAATAATACGACCACTGAAAATTGGTATAGCAAAATTTAAAGATTTGAGATAAAGGTTATACATAATATTTGTGATATGCATACAATATAAGCTTATTTCATTAGTTTGCCCACATGTGTTTTTAAGACCTCATAGTGGAGAGTACATTTTCGCTGAAGTAGATCTAGCAGCATACATATACTCTATATATTCTACCAAAGACAAAGAATACATATATCTATTGTCTGGCATAGATTTAGCCGACAAAAGTTAGACCCAGCATCAACTTTTTCTTTATTTGGTTTATGAAGAGCGCATCAACTTCATAAAATAATTAAATCTTTATTTGCATGCATGCAGCACCGGAACAATAGGGGGGACGTGGCCAACTGTGTGGATTGCTACGTCAGTGAGCATAAGGTTACAGACAAGGTCGCCTTTGCTGCAATCGACTCGATGATAGAAGATGAATGGAAGACCACCAACCAAGCTCGGTTTGAGCATCGCCGTGAGCTCTTCCCGGTGGTGCAACGGGTTGTCAACTTCACTCTCAGCCTGCCGGTGTACTATGGTGATAGGAAAGATGCCTTCACATTTAGCACGCATCTTGACGGCATTATCAAGAGCCTCTTCGTCAAGCCCATACCCATCTAGCTCCATGCATGCATACGCTAGTTGTTTTTTCCTTTCAAGTATTTCCGCCTAGTGCTTAATTAGATCGTTCGTATGTATTTCAGCATGAATGTTTGGAACATTGTTAATGATCTATTATATGTGTGATTTGGTGATCCGTTACTCTCGTCCGGATCATGCTGCAAACTCAGATGTATATTTTTTTTCTCGAAATAATGTAAGATCTTGAAGAAGAGAATGAAGCTCTGGTTTTTTTTCGAACAGTCTCCGTTAGTGACATTTGGCATAAAATATAGAGTGTTGGTATGTTTTTCTTACCGGATCAGGAGAATGGTAAGTCATGTGTGCGTGCTTTCCTGCCAAGATCCAAAATTCAAAATCAAAATATCTCTTGAACTGAGCTTCCAAATTTAAAATTATTTTCACCGTACAACCCTCGTGTCAATATCTTCGAAGCTAGATCCGACGTTGATAGGTTTCCAGGGACTTCGTTTGAACATCATTTGTATTTTGAATGATAACATGCTTGTGCTTCCTAGAGTGACGAATTTATACTTCAGCCTTAACATACTTTGTATTTGAATTAGTTGAACGCTCCCGCAGCCCAACCCCCGCTCCCGTGCGTGGCCGCCACCCTGCAACGGGGCATCCCCGCCTCCCTCCACCCCCCCCCCCCCCCCCGCCACCACTCCTCTCTGCCGCCGCTAGGGCAAAGCCCGAGCAGCTCGGCGGTGGCGGCCTTCTCGCGCGTCACCTGTTCAAGATCGCTGCGGCGGTTCCAATCTTGATCTCCTCAGCGGTGATTGGGACAGCTGGAGTGTGGCGGCATGTCTGCAGCCGCAGCAGCAGGTGGCAGTGGCCAGGCTGCCAGTCAACCTCCGGTTCGGCTTCGGATCACGGTGGCGCTCCTGGTATTGATCTGCATCATGTGGACGCCCGTGGGGAATGACCCTGGACTTGGCGGTGGTGGTCATCTCCTCCGTCAGAGGTGGTTGGCCTGAGGCTGGGTGGTCGGATATCGAGATCCGCCATCTAGTCCTGGTTGCGAGTCGGGGTGACATAGTTGCCGGTGAAAGCCGAGCCGATGGCAGGCGCGGCGTTTTGCGCCGTTACCTTTATAAAGGCATCATCATGTAACTACTACCGACCCACCCATGCTGCTCCGGGGGAACCCTAGGATCCGGTCTTCCATATCGGACGATGATGACACTATGGTGTTGTTTCCTCTTGGGAGCATCGTTTGTGGAGCAGCGCCGGAAGACAGAGGCAGGACATGGAGCGGCATCATCTTGCATAGAGCTTTCAGTAGAGATATCAAGTCATGCCTGGCCGACAGGTGCTACATTGTGTCATTCATGTTTGGCAGGTGCTACGCACGACAGATCTTCCAGAGACTTCAAGCTGTATCGGGTGGTGGTAGTTGGTGGCATGGTGCTGTGGTGTACCGGCGGGCGGCAGCGACCGCGACATGCTCAACTGTTTGCACGCAGGGAGGTGGTGCCGATGTGCTCCGTGGTGGCTTCGACGGATGGCCGAACTGGTAAGGATGATGCGGATCTCTTTCGGAAGATGTGTCAGTTGTTTGATGATGATGGCAGCTTCTAAAACATGTGAATGTGGTGTAAGCTTTATGTTTGCTGCACCGGCTCTAGGTTCTGATATGTTATGTGGATGGATCAATGATGACACCAGTTTTAGATATGGGGAGTGAGAGCACTCCATATTACCGAGTTTGTAAGTGTGATTGGTGTCTTCGGGTGGGTTGATGTATGTTCTAGTCAGACCTTTGTTAAATAATTAATAAAGATTGTTGTATGCAATGATTGATACAGAGGCCGACGGTTTTAGCCTCCTTTTCCAAAAAAAAAGCTTTAACATACTTGTACTTCCCCCTGGGTGATGTACTCCCATGTAGTGCAACTTGTGTTTTCTCCATGTGGTAAGCAACTTCACAATTGGAATTGACATAAGATGATGAATTAAGTTTTTAGATCAAATATTCGTGCTTCTAGCACCATACAACATGTACTCATTTGTGCAACATGTACATTATGAGTAGTGTGACATTTAAGGGACTAGAGTTAAGGCGTGTTTAGCCTGGCTGAACCTAGCATAGTTAAAGGAAAACATGCAAAAAGTCGACATCTGCACATTGTTTGGTTGCCCGCATTTAGGTGTCTCGGATTAGTGTAGCAATTTTGGCATAGCATTTGGTTGCCTTCATTGGCTCGGCTCACGCAACTAGATGGTGTTTGGTTCCATGCAACAGCTGTGGTCTGGTAACCTCTTAGGCTTTTTGGTGAGGTTACCAACACATAGCAGCGTGAAGAAAAAATCATACACACGAAACATAAGATAGTTGTAACCATAGCTAGCCACAGTTTAAATAAAGTGCCACACTTAAACATACCAGTTCGAACGCAAAGCAGTGCGATTAGAAACTAAAATAGCTGGAGCATAGGAACGTCAGTCCTAGATGTTCATGGCGATGGCGTCGTCATGCTTCCAGCACTTGGTCACCACTTCAATGTCGTCGTCGTTGAAGACCATGACCTTGAGCGTGTACGGAGTGAGCAGCTTGAATGTCACCATGTACCCAGCCCTGATTAGATGGACGGCGGTGAAGGGGGCCAAATCCTGGTCGAGGGCCACCCTGCCGTCCATCAGCTGGACAGTCGCCCTCCATGAGCAGCCAATGTTGGTCCTGAGCTTGAACTCTTGCGGCACCGCCGGGAAGTGCTTGGTGAAGTCTAGGGGCATCGGGGTGCACTCAAGCTGAGGGGCAAGGATCAACTCGCAGAAGTGAGTTGGACCTCCCTCCTCATGGTAGTGGCCGTAGTTACGGCGCTTGCCGCTAGGGGGCTCCTCCGGCACCACATCAGCATCCGTGGGCACCTCCTCATGCGTGGTCGGTCCAACCTCCATGGGCGGCACCACCTCCTTGCTCTTCTCCATGGGCAGCACCACCTCCTTGCCCTTGTTGTCTGTTTTGATCTGCATTAAGAAGAGCACGCATTATGTAGAGCACAAAGTTCCAAGGTTGATTGCCATTAAAACCTATCGTCGATAACCCCTTTATTACCCATCCTCACGGGCACAACTTACCCACCATCTCACTCAGTCATCTCTCTGTCTCTCACTCTCCCTCCTATCTGAAAGTGCGTTATATCGACTAGAGGGGGGTGAATAGGCGATTTTTACAAATTCGTCACTGAGGAAATACTACTTGAGGAATTTGCTAAGTGAGGAACTACGAGCAGCGGATAAAATATTCAGGTGCATGCATAACTGAGCAGTAGCATAGTCATCATGATGAAATGAAGCATACACAGAGCACAGGTAGCGTGTAAACAGGATAAGCAGGCAGAAGACAAGATGACTGAAGAAATAGGATTCAGGAAATTGAGAAAGTCTTCAGTCAAAGTCTTCAAGCAGTAACGATCAATTTCATCAACACATAAGCAAGGAAATGAAAGAGTTGAGGAAATAGAACCAGTAGCTCGTTGAAGACAGTGATTTGGTAGACCAGTTCCAACTGCTGTGACAGTTGTACGTCTGGTTGGAGCGGCATGGTATTTAAACCAAAGGACACACAGTCTCAGGACACACAGTCCTTACCGTATTCTCCTTGAGCTAAGGTCACACAGACCTCGCCCAATCACTCGTGGTAAGTCTTCAAGGTGACTTCCAAACCTTCACAGACTAGGTCACCCGGCGATCCACAATTCCTCTTGGATGCTCTAGACCTTGACGCCTATCTGCCTGGAAGTTGCACAGTATTCAAAGGTAACAAGCGTCGGTTCCACACAGGAACAATCTCTTCAGTGATGCTCAATCACTTTGGGTTTTAGGTGTTGGGGTTTTCGGTTTTTCCTCACTGATGATTTTTGCTCAAAGTCCTCGGAGGATGGGATGCTCTAAATGACAAGTGTTAGTTTCTCTCGGAGCAGCCAACTAGCTAGAGGTTGAAGGGGGCGGCTATTTATAGCCGGGGAGCAGCCCGACATGATAAGACATAAATGCCCTTCAATGATATGACCATTAGGTGGATAAGATATTTGCGACAGCTGGCGCGTAGCACAGCAACGGTCAGAAATTTGAGCTCTCAAATTCCTCAGGGCTATCATGTGCCTCACTTGTTGGCAATCCACACTGGCGAATTCCTAACTCCTCAGTCAGAACAAATTCCTCAGAGACCAGAAGATTTTCGTCTCTGTCACTGAACAAATTGACTGAACTGTATGAGATTTCCAAAGGCTTCACTCGAAGGATTGGGTATGTGTAGGCTTTGAGATGAGCATCACTTGGAAATTTTTCCTTAGTTTTGCCTCGACCCGCTTTAACAGTACGGTGTTTCCTATGACTCAAGAAAGAGAAAATGAAACTATGAAAACAAAAGTGTTCATGCTTCGTAATCCTCGCATCAATATAAATGTCTTCAAGGTCACACCAATTTCCTCATTTTAAAAGTCTTCAAGAAAACCAAAGTCTTCACTTTCTTTGGAAATATCAAACTCCTCATAGACTTATTAGACCTGTGTACAGTCACAAACACATTAGTCCCTTAACCTACAAGTCTTCAATACACCAAAATCACTAAGGGGCACTAGATGCACTTACAATCTCCCCCTTTTTGGTGATTGATGACAAATAGGTTAAGTTTTCAACGGGGATAAACATATGAAGTGTAAATACTGATATTTGAGGAATTTGATTGCAAGATATAGAAGAATTCCCCCTGAAGATGTGCACATTTGAGGGAGTTGCTTTGGATGGAAAATGCACATTGTAGAGTAAAATCATGTAGATCTCCCCCTATATCTTGTAATCCATTCACGCATTTAACATACTGTATGAAGAATTTGAAATGCATGATGGAAAATGGTGTCTGACGAAATTTAGCATGCGTGCATTAAGGTACTTGAGGAAATAAGCATGGAGAAAGCAGTTCAAAAGTATCAGACCACCATCGGACTTAAGTTTACAACTCAACCAACAAACACTTCAGAAGAGTGAGAGTTGTAACTTAACAAAAAACAGCCTATATATAAGAGACCCGCTTGAAGACTAACTCAAATTTCTCCCCCTTTGTCATCAAATGACCAAAAGGGATGAAAAATGAGGACTAACGCCCGTGACGAATATCATCATGATGTCGATGGAGGAGCGCCAGCATTGTCGGGGTCGTTTGTTGAAGTAGGGCCTGCCACAGTGTTGTTGAGATCTTCAGCTTCATCCATCTCACGCGATGAAGAATATGAACTGGTAACCAGCTGAGGAACTTTTACCTTCTTGAATTTCTTCGAGGAAGGCTAAGCCCAGTCAAAGTTCTGCTGAAAGTCCATCTTCTTGAGGTCTTTGTCACTGAAGAGATGAGACAGAATAGCCCAAGTGCGATCATAGATTTCATGCGCATAATCGTTATTCTTCTTCACAGTGTTTTGCGTGACAGTAATGTTCTGAAGAATTGAGCCAAATTGACGCTTGACCCACTTATGATTGCGATCGACCTTCTGATGAAGACTTAGAAGAAGCTCACGATCAGTCATCACTCGTGGAGCAGTGGCTTGAGGATTTTGCTATGAGGCTTTTGCGGCAGAATCTTGACATCCAGAGTCATCATTGGTGGAGTAAGATGCAGCCTTACGAAACTGACCATCCAATGGACGAGTGCCTTCATCAATAACAGCATCTTTGCCTTTTTCGTCAACTAAGGAAATAGTCCGTTTGAGGACATCAATGGGAGGCAGAAAGCTAAGGTGATTCTGAAAGTCTGACTTGTAGTGAATTGAAGACCTAGTTCTGATGAATTTCATTATCCAGGGAGCATAGGGCTTCAATTCAAATGGTGATAGTGCAACGTTTGCCAAAGTTCTCATGAAGAAATCGTGATAGTTAATGGGAATCCCATGAATGATATTGAACAACAGATTCTTCATGATGCCAACAACGTCTTCTTCTTCAGAATTGTGGCCTTTGATTGGACTGGGGGTCTTGGTCAGAGTGCGGTAGATGGTCCTTGGCACATACAACAAATCCTTCACTAGGAAGGTGGTTCTTGGAGGTTGACCAGGCCGCAAAGGCTTCATCGGCACTTGCATGAGATGATTTGGA
The DNA here is from genome assembly GCA_011799875.1 of Thinopyrum elongatum. Taxonomy (NCBI): domain Eukaryota; kingdom Viridiplantae; phylum Streptophyta; class Magnoliopsida; order Poales; family Poaceae; genus Thinopyrum; species Thinopyrum elongatum. The sequence goes on along the minus strand of CM022298.1, from coordinate 10,586,725 downwards.
AGTTCAGGTTCTTCATAAATCAGCCTTGCACCTTCAGCAGGAGGACTGACAGGAACGGCATGAAGCAATTCATAGGCCGGAGCTTTATAGTGAGTGTTTTCAGTCATCCAGTCTAGCACCCATGAATTTACATCAGCAACATTTCCAGTGAGGTGCAGAGTTGCATAGAACTGAAGAATTAGCTCTTCATTCCAATCACATATGTCAGCGCAGAAATTTAGGAGCCCAGCTTCATGAAGAACATTTAGGATTGGTTGAAAGCATGGGATGGACTCCATATCCACATGAGGAATTTGACAGTGCTGAAATACCTTGTCCTTATCAAACAGAAGCGACGCATAGAAATTCATTTGGCTTGCTGTCCAGAACCTCTTGCGCCTTAGCCTTGCTGTGTCATATGGATTTGCATCAGTGAAGAAATGTTGCTCAGCGAAGAAATCGTCGGCCTTGAATTTTGGCCTCTTTGCATGAGGATTTTGTGGCTTGGGATGAAGATTTGCAGTTGACAGTCTCACAAACTCTTGAGTCACAACTTCAGGAGCCACAGACTGAGGAATTTCAGCGGCAGTTTCATTAGCAACAGTATGGTTCTCCATTTCTTCAGGTATGGACTGAAGTGAAGCTTGACATCCTTTAGATCCTGTTAATATTTCTTCGGTCTGCACAGGGGACTGAGGAATTGTATGCAGAGGTGTGGCAATTGGAGAGTTGGGGTGAAGATTTTCCCAATAATCATCATTCAGCATTGGGGTTGTAGAGCCAATGTCCACATCTTCTTCAATTTTCTCAACGCCCGCCTCTTCAGCAGTGAATTGAGGCACAGGCGACGATACCAGTGGCGTGGAAACAACATCTTCCACTTCAATTTCTTCATCCAACTGCTCTGAAGAAGCAGCAGAAGGATTTTCTTCTTCATTGTCATCTTCAGGAATGACATATTCTTCTCCATATGGAACCAATTCTTTTGATGGCATAATGGAGATTGGAACAACATCGATTGGTTCACTGAACGAGCTTGTCAAAGTCCTCACTTTCTTGGGAGCGGAGGACTCTACAGAGGTTGATGCTTTCCTTTTCTTCACAGCTGCCTTCTTCGCAGCCTTGGTTTTCTTCACTTCTGATGCAGAAGGAAGAGTGATATTCTTCATCTTTGATGATTTTGCAGGAGGATCAGATGAAGTTGGTGCAGTTTCTTCAGGCACGACTGATGCAGTCGCCCTGGCATTTTCTGTTTCTTCTGGCAGAGCAAATTCTTTAGCTGGCCTGGGTTGTTCATCAGGCACAACATTGGTGGTTACCCTGGCAGTTTCTTCAGCAGTCTAATTTTCATCAGCTGCGCTTTCATTTCCTTCAACAGACTGAACAAAAGCTTCAGCTTCAGGAATTTGTTGTTGCGATGGTGCTACAACGTTTGCCTTGAGGTTCTTGGCAAGCTTGACAAATCTGACTTTGGCACCGAGCCAATCTGCATGATATCTGTCAAATTCATCACTGAGGTCTCTGATTTCCTTTTGCATATTTACAAGTTCTTCATAAGACATATTCAGAACATTTTTCTTCAGAAATCGCTCCTTCTTGTACTAAGGCTTCTTGACTTGTCTGGCCTTCTCGAATTTCTATTTTTCTTCACTTATGAAGGCCGTCAACATATGACTTTGACCAGGAGTCAGGTTCAACTCAGGGAGTGGAGTGTTTGGATCCTTATGCCATATGTCAATGAAATCGAGGATCTTCTTCGCATCCATCATGAGAGGCATAGAGCTGCCATTAGCTCTAGCAGCCACTTCTTGCCTGTCCCTGATGATTTCAGCAAGTTCTTCATCATCAGCTTCATCGTCATCAGACGGAACATGGAAGGCCACTTGCTTCTTGCGAGGATTTGGCCTCTTTCCATGTCCAGCAGTGGACTTGACCTTCAGCAAAGTTGGACCACTTGAAGATTGTGGTGGAGCTGAGGAACTAGCAAAAGCTCCTGTGGCAATAGAGAAGCCTGCAGTCCATTGACACATTGCAAGATGCACAGATGTTGAGGACTTGGTGGCAGTAACTGAGGATTTTGTAGCAACTGAGGGAATTTGAGCAGCCCTTGAGGAAGTTGCCTAAGGAATTTTCCTTGAGGGCTTTGCTGTTGAGGAAATTGGCTGTGAGGGCATTGCTGTTGAGGAACTCGGCTTCACAGCTGATTTCTTCTGCATAGCCTTCTTAGGCGCTGTCGTACTAGCAGAGGCCTCAGCAGCAGCAGCTTGAGAATCCAGATTGAATTTCCTCACCACACCTGATGCTGGTGGGGTCAGCTCGTTGACTAGCAGCTAGAGGTGGTCTAGGGCAAGGAGGATTCACCGCGAATTTCTTCATGTACTTTGGAGTAGCATAACGATATTCCATCCACTCCTTTGCCCATCTCCTCTCAATCCTCTGTATACGCACTTTGCGCTGAGTCTTGGTTTCTTTCCCATGAGTTGCTTCATCAGGTGTGCAATATTCATCATATATGTCTTCAGGGATCTCAAAAGCAGTGTTTGTTTCTGGCCTCTTGCCTCCCTTTTGAGGTCTCTTCCCATCTGCCATTTTCCTCAATTTAGGACTTTGAACTTTGGTTGTTTCTGAGGAAGTATGCAAATTTTCTTTGAGGAACGCTGCAAATGAGTTAAGTTGATGAGAACCTAGTGATTCAGCAGCAGACATTTTGTACCTGTGAACAGAGTATAGGTGCGAAGAATTTGGAGAGGTCATATGCGTTCTCAGAAATTTTTCAAAAAGTATCAAGTTGAGGATTTTTACCATTGTTGTCTTGAGGAATTTCACTAAGTGTTCTTGACTTAGGTTCCAGAGTTGCATAGATTAGAAAATCCACACAATTGAGGAATCTTGAAGAAAAACATAGCTTAGCAAAACAAATCAAGTTACAGAATCATCCAGGTGTTTAAGGAGTGGGAAGTTGAAGAATAAACATCTTTTGAAGATTTTGTGGAAATCATAAGAATCAAAGTAGGACAGTAAAATCAGATTTTAATTACCCTTGACGAAGAACACGATGAACTGGGAGTGGAGATGGAGAAGTTCGTCAGTTCAGATCTCCCACGCCCTAACTCGGCGGTGGGAGACAGCTATGGCGGCGGCGGAGTGAAGATTTCCGCGGCCGGGGCGAGTACGATGGCGACGAGGTTGAGGCAGTGAAGCTCTTCCTCACCGGCGATGATGGAGTATCGCGGCGGTGCTAGGTCAGAGAGCTCGAGCGAGGGGAGTGAGATCGAGTGGAGTAAATGAGGTCTGAGGAGGGTGAGGGGTATTTATAACCGCGGTGAAAAACTGCTCGTCCAAAGATTTTGGACAAACATGCCGCTGACCCTTGCTATCCTATCGACATGTGTCACCCACATACTGAGAGGTGGAGGTCATGGGGGATCGTGGGTGAGTAGTTTAATCCATCGTGGGAAGCGGAACGGTTTGGGCGGCAACAGACAAAAATTGGATAAGAAAAATTTTAAAGTTTCGTTCGCAAATTCTTCAGCTGTCAAGGACACAGTGAAGACTGTGAACGGGTTTCAAATAGAATGCACATGAAGAATTTGTGAACAGGCTGGGTTGAGTTTAGCATAGAGGGGGAACGGGTCCGATCACATTCACTTAGAGGAAAAAATCAACTTGAAGAATTAGCAATAAGTGAATGTTCCTGAGGACATGAAAACTCAAATATATATATATATAGGCAATGAAGAACACCAGTCGAAAAGTTGAAGAAATTATAAACTTGAGGAATTTGAAAATTTGAAGAATTTGCAAAAATGAAGAAAATCTCAAATTTGAAGATTTTCAACTTTGGTTGGTGGCGTGACCCACCGTATAAGAATGATGATTTCAGATACCGCGTACAATTATCGTAGGGCTCTGAGAATCAAATTCTTCATTAATTTCTTCACATTTAGATGGTTAGTCTTTATCGATGGAAGAAAAATGTTACTTCGTGTGTTGCACATCTAAGTCATCAATTTTGCATAAGTGCTAGGATGTGTGTCCTTTCAAAGAACATTCGAAGATTCTAAGATATTTAGCTCACACCGCAACTTGCTAAATCTCTTCTCATCCAAGGGCTTTGTGAAGATATCTACCAGCTGTTCTTCAGTCTTCACATGGTCGATGGAGATGTCGCCCTTCAACACATGATCTCGAAGAAAATGATGACGGATCTGGATGTGGTTAGTCTTCGAGTGCTGAACTGGGTTGTGGGCAATCTTGATGGCACTCTCGTTGTCGTAGTAGAGTGGCACATTCTTCATGTTGATGCCATAGTCCTTGAGGGTTTGCTTCATCCATAGCAATTCAGCACAGCAAGAACCAGCAGCAATGTACTCAGCTTCAGCAGTAGACAGTGATACACAATTCTGCTTCTTTGAGGACCAACATACTAAGGATCGTCCGAGGAAATGGCATGTGCCTGATGTTGACTTGCGATCCACTCAATCACTAGCATAGTCAGATTCAGAATATCCAATGAGATCAAAAGCCGAGCCCTTGGGATACCATAATCCAAGTGTTAGAGTGTGAGCTAGATATCGAAGAATATGTTTCACAGCCTTATGGTGTGATTCCTTCGGTGTAGCTTGAAAACGGGCACACATGCAAACACTAAGCATAATATCTGGCCTAGATGCACATAGATACAATAAAGAGCCAATCATGGAGCGGTATACCTTTTGATCGAAGTCTTTACCATTTTCATCGGTGCATAGATGGCCATTTGTGGGCATAGGGATTTTGACGCCTTTGCAATCTTGCATGTCGAATTTCCTCAATACATCCTTGAGGTATTTCTCTTGAGATATGAAGATGCCATTGCGTTGTTGGCGAATTTATAGACCTAAGAAGAATTTCAATTCTCCCATCACAGACATTTGATATTCTTCACTCATCATATAGGCAAATTCATCAGTGTAATGTTGGTTAGTACAGCCAAAGATAATATCATCCACATATATTTGGCACACAAATCATTCATCATCATAAGTTTTGGTGAAAAGAGTTTGGTCAAGTGAACCGGGTTTGAAGACTTTCTTCATGAGGAATTCCTTCAGTGTATCATACCACGCCCGAGGGGCCTGCTTGAGGCCATAGAGGGCCTTATTGAGTCTAAAGACTTTGTGAGGATGCTTAGGATCTTCAAAACCTGGGGGTTGAGCAACATATAGTTCTTCCTCAAGCTTACCATTGAGGAATGTACTTTTCACATCCATTTGATATAAGATGATATTATGATGGTTAGCATAAGCAAGCAATATGTGAATAGCTTCAAGTCTAGCAACAGGTACAAAAGTTTCATCGAAGTCAATTCCTTCAACCTGTGTGTAGCCCTGAGCTAAAAGACGAGCCTTATTCCTCACCACTTGGCCATTTTCGTCTTGCTTGTTGCGGTAGATCCACTTGGTACCGTTGATATTGTGCTTGTGAGGGTCTGGTCGCTTGACAAGTTCCCACACATTGTTGAGCTCGAATTGATGCAATTCCTCTTGCATAGCTTGAATCCACTCAGGCTCCAGAAATGCCTCATCAACTTTGGTGGGCTCTATGATAGAGACAAAAGCAAAGTGCCCACAAAAGTTAGACAAATGTGAAGCTTTTGAGCATGTGAGAGGACCTGGTGCATTGATGTCGTTGAGAATTTTGTCAATCTGCACTTCATTTGCCACGCGAGGATGAGCAGGTTGATGACTTCGATTGGGCTCAGCATTTTCTTCAGAGCCATTTTCCTCAGGTGCACCAGTATGATCGTCTTCATGGTCTGGAATAACTTCTTCAGCAGGTTCTTTAGTGGGTATGACATCCTCAGTGGCCTTGAGCTTAATGGATTCTTCAGGAGGTACTTCATCTAACACAGGAGGTAGGTGCTCTTTTTGCGAGCCGTTAGTCTCATCGAACCACACATCTACAGTTTCAACAACCTTGTTGTGATAGGTGTTGAAGACTCTGTAGGTGTGCGAGTCCTTTCCATAACCAAGCATAAAACCTTCATGTGCTTTCGGTGCAAATTTAGAATTGTGATGAGGATCTCTAATCCAACATTTAGCACCGAAGACTTTGAAATAACTCACATTGGGTTTCTTGTTAGTGAGGAGTTCATATGAGGTCTTCTTGAAGAATTTGTGAAGACAAACCCTGTTGATGATGTGGCACGCTATATCAATAGCCTCAAGCCAAAAGCGATGAGGCGTCTTGTATTCATCAAGCATAGTGCGAGCCATCTCAACAAGAGTCCTGTTCTTGTGCTCCATGATGCCATTCTGCTGAGGAGTGTATGGGGCAGATAACTCATGAGTAATACCAAGTTCATCAAGATAGTCATCAAGACTAGTGTTCTTGAACTCGGTCCCATTATCACTCCGGATATGCTTGTTCTTCACACCGAAATTCATCGAGGCCCTTGAGGAAAACCGTCTGAAGACATCCTGCACTTCAGTTTTGTACATAATGATATGTACCCAGGTGCAACGAGAATAATCATCAACAATAACAAAGCCATATAGAGATGCTGCATTTGTTAGTGTGGCATAATGAGTGGGGCCAAATAGGTCCATGTGAAGAATTTCAAAAGGACGAGTGGTAGTCATGATAGTCTTTGAGGGATGCTTGGATCTGGTCATCTTTCCAGCCTCACAAGCCCCACAAAGATGATCTTTGAGGAATTTGACACCCTTGATACCAATGACGTGCTTCTTCTTCACAAGCGTGTGCAATTTCCTCATGACAGCATGACCGAGTCGACGATGCCATAGCCAGCCTACTGAAGCTTTTGCAAGTAGACATGTGGCAGGCTGTGGTCCTGCAGAGAAATCAACAATATACAAGTCTCCTCTCCTAAAGCCTTCGAAGACTTTGGATTTGTCAGATTCCATGAGTACTATGCAAAGATATTTGCCAAAGATGACAACCATATCAAGATCACAAAGCATTGAGACAGACATGAGGTTGTACCCGAGGGACTCGACAAGCATGACTTTGTCCATGTGTCGATCCTTTGAGATAGCAACCCTACCTAGACCCAATACCTTGCTTTTTTCCTTTGCCAGCGTAGGTGATATGCTTCAGATGTGATGAAGATAGAGCAGAGTCCATCAATAGATTCTTGTCACCAGTCATGTGATTTGTACATCCACTGTCGAGGACCCACTCAGTAGCTTTGAGAGATTCATCATGCAGATGAATTAGTGCATCTTACGAACTCATATACTTCATAGTGACGAATATGACATCAAATTCATCAGATAGAATTTCATCAAGCAGTACAATACATACAGCGGTATAAGGACGAGAAAAATGAGTAATTCATTTCTTCATGATTAGCTTGCGTCCTTTCAAGCATTCTTAGGTCTGCAGCAAATTCTTCAGATGTTCAAGTTCGTCTGGAGACCTGACCCGGCATAAGAGATTAGTTCTTTTTCTTCACCACCCAAATCTGAAGGGGTGGCAAAGAGTTCATCATTCTCCGAGCTCCATAAGAGAATGGTGGCATTGATGCCAGTGCACTTCATTTCACAGAAGAGGGGTTAGAATATGCATATGAATAAGCAGAGAAATTCTTTGAGGACTTGTGAACATAATGATTTGAAGAGTAATGCACATATTCATAACTCTTAGATTTTCCCTGTGAAACAGAAGCATTAGCACGATGATGATCATATGAGGACTTGGATCCATATGAGGAATTTGATCCATATGAGGAATTTGGTTCATATGACGACTTGGATCTATTTGAAAACTTTGGTCCATATGAAGAATTTGATCTGGGGTTCCTATTCTTCTCAGGAGGTGTCATGAAGACATTCACCTGAAGACTTTCAAGGCACCTTTTGGGAACCCAGGTTTTCTTCATAGGGGGACCGTTCTTGCAGTTAGTTCCAACATATCTAGCAAATACTTCAACATTCTGATTTTTGAACATCTTATAGTTGGAGTTAAATGACTCATCAGATGAATATGAAGATTCACATGTAAAGCCAGATAAAGTGGATGGATCTACGGGAGGTCCTTTTGCAGCAACCCATGAGGTTTTGGGATACTACTCAAGTTTCCAGTAGGTCCCATCAGCATTGAGTTTCCTCTCAAAGGCAATACCCTCTTTCCAAGGGTTCCTGTTCAAGATCTGCTTTTTGAGCACATCACAAAGAGCCTGATGCCCTTTGAGGCTTTTGTACATGCCTGTCACATACAATTCCTTCAACCCTGCATTTTCGTCAGTGATACTAGTGGTATCCTCAGGTGAGGAATTTGTGACCACAAAAATAGTTGAGGAATTTGCAGCAATAGAAGCATTTGAACTTTCTGGTGAGGATTTAGCAGATTCACATTCAATGCATTTCAAACATGGTGGAATGAATTCTTCCTGAGCGGAACTAATCTGTTGAGCAAGCAAAGAATAATTTTCCTTCTGAAGATCGTCATGACTCACCCTTAGTTTCTCAAGATCTTGCTTTCTTTGAAGAAATTCATAAGAAATCTTCTCATGATCGGCTAAGAGTGTTTCATGACGACCTTGAAGGTTATCAAACTTAGACTGAAGTCATTGAAGATTATCAGCTTGAGTTCGATACATTTCCTCACCCAACATGTCATCGCTTTTGTCTAGCAAATTTTGAACCCTTTCCAAAGCTTTTTGTTGTTTAGTGGCAATATTAGCAAGCTTGGAATAGCTGGGTTTGAGGTTTTCATCAGATTCATCTTCACTAGATTCAGAGGAGGGGTATTTGAGTACCTTGGCACCTTTTGCCATGAAACAATAGGTGGGAGCGAAGTCATCGTTGTCATCGTTAGCACTGTCGGAGTTGTCATTTTCCTCAGTGTTAAAGATGGACTTGCTGACGAAAGCAGAAGTGAGAGCTAGGCTCGCCACACCAGAGTCTGACTCCTCAGATTCCTCTTCTTCCTCAAGTTCCTCAGATTCAGCTTCAGAGTCCATTTCCTTGCCAAAGAATGCCCGAACCTTTCTGGAACCGCTCTTCTCGTGAGATGAAGACTTTGAAGATTTTGACGATGAGGACTTTGAGGATTTCTCCTTTTTCTTCGAGTCATCTAAACTATCATCCTTGTACTTCTTCTTCTTTGATTCCTTTAGCAACTGAGGACAATCAGCAATGAAGTCGCCAGACTTCTTGCATTTGTGGCAAGTTCTTTTCTAGCTATCGCGGGATGAAGAATCTGATCTTAGGTCATCACCTCTTGAAGATTTTCCAAAACAACCACGCCTTGAGAACTTCTGAAATTTCCTCATGAGCATTGCTAGCTCCTGGCTTAGTTCCTCAGGATCACCAAGGCTGCTGTCATAATCTTCCACTTCAGATGAGGAAACAGCCTTGGCCTTTAGTGCACGTGATCTTTCATAGCTTGGCCCGTAGAGGTCTCTCTTATCAGCTTGTTAGAACTCATGAGTATTCAGTCTCTCGAGGATATCAGCAGGATCTAGTGACTTGTAGTCTCCATGTTCTTGAATCAATAGTGCCAGTGTATCAAATGAGGAATCAAGTGATCTCAGCAATTTCTTCACCACCTCCTGGTCGATGATGTCAGTGGCACCAAGTGCTTGCAACTCATTGGAGATGTCAGTGAGGCGATCGAAGGTTTGCTGAACATTTTCGTTGTCGAGACTTTTGAAGCGGTTGAAGAGATTGCGAAGAACATCAACTCAAGACACGTTGGGTTGAGATTCCTTCATTGACCTTGGACAGCCTATCCCAGATAAGCTTTGCAGACTCCAAAGCACTCACTCTGTCGTACGATCCTTTACTCAGATGGCCACATGATATTCTTTGCTTGAGAGTCGAGTTGCCTGAATCTCTTCACATCAGCAGCGTTCACGGAAAGAGTGATGGAGGGAACGCCATTTTCCACAACGTACCAGAGATCATTGTCAATTGCCTCAAGATGCATGCGCATCTTATTCTTCCAGTAGGGTTAGTCTGTGCCATCGAAGGTAGGATACCCATCCGAGACCTTGATCATGCCTGCAGTCGACATAACTAAAACTCCATGTGGTTAAACCAAAATCACACAGAACAAGGGAGTACCTTGCTCTGATAACAATTGAAAGTGCGTTATATCAACTAGAGGGGGGTGAATAGGCGATTTTTACAAATTCGTCACTAAGGAAATACTACTTGAGGAATTTGCTAAGTGACGAACTACAAGCAGCGGATAAAATACTCAGGTGCATGCATAACTGAGTAGTAGCATAGTCATCATGATGAAATGAAGCATACACAGAGCACAGGTAGCATGTAAATAGGATAAGCAGGCAGAAGACAAGATGACTGAAGAAATAGGATTCAGGATATTGAGAAAGTCTTCAGTCAAAGTCTTCAAACAGTAATGATCAATTTCATCAACACATAAGCGAGAAAATGAAAGAGTCGAGGAAATAGAACCAGTAGCTCGGTGAAGACAGTGATTTGGTAGATCAGTTCCAACTGCTGTGATAGTTGTACGTCTGGTTGGAGCGGCTTGGTATTTAAACCAAAGGACACACAGTCCCAGGACACACAGTCCTTACTGTATTCTCCTTGAGCTAAGGTCACACAGACCTCTCCCAATCATTCATGGTAAGTTTTCAAGGTGACTTCCAAACCTTCACAGACTACGTCACCCGGCGATTCACAATTCCTCTTGCATGCTCTAGACCTTGACGCCTAACCGTCTGGAAGATGCACAGTCTTCAAAGGTAACAAGCATCAGTTCCACACAGGAACAATCTCTTCAATGATGCTCAATCACTTTGGGTTTTAGGTGTTGGGGTTTTGGGTTTTTCCTCACTGATAATTTTCGCTCAAAGTCCTCGGAGGATGGGATGCTCTACATGACAAGTGTCAGTTTCTCTCGGAGCAGCCAACCAGCTTGTGGTTGAAGGGGGCAGCTATTTCTAGCCGGGGAGCAGCCCGACATGATAAGACATAAATGCCCTTCAATGATATGACCGGTAGGTGGATAAGATATTTGAGACAGCTGGCGCGTAGCACAGCAATGGTTGGAAATTTGAGCTCTCAAATTCCTCAGGGCTATCATGTTCCTCACTTGTAGGCAATCCGCACTGGCGAATTCCTAACTCCTCAGTCAGAACAAATTCCTCAGAGACCAGAAGATGTTCGTCTCTGTCACTGAAGAAATTGACTCAACTGTATGAGATTTCCAAAGGCTTCACTCGAAAGATGAGCATCACTTGGAAAATTTTCCTTAGTTTTGCCTTGACCCCCTTTAACAGTACGGTGTTTCCTATGACTCAAGAAAGAGAAAATGAAACTATGAAAACAAAAGTCTTCACGCTTCATAATCCTCACATCAATATCAATGTCTTCAAGGTCACACTAATTTCCTCATTTTCAAAGTCTTCAAATGAAGTCATTCATTTTTGGGGGTCGACTTTCTTCCGAAATATCAAACTCCTCAGACTTACTAGACCTGTGTACACTCACAAACACATTAGTCCCTTAACATATCAGTCTTTAACACACCAAAATCACTAAGGGGCACTAGGTGCACTTACACTATCTATCGCCATGAACTCCAGCAGCAACTCCAACTACTTCCCTTGGGGCATAGGATGGAGGGCTTTCTTCCTCGGATGCTCGCTCGGTGACAGCAGAAAGTTCGAGAACACCATGGAAGTCTACTCCAACTTCACCAGCATGGCAGACATGTAGAAAGAGTCGAACATGAAGCTGAAGAAGGCGATGTAGGAGGAGTTGAAGACGTTGATTCCTGACCCAATGAAGGGCGCTGTGTCAGTCGACATCCTTCACTGGGCCATGAATCAGGCTGACTGCTACTTCTTGAGCTTGCGTTGGTTTTTCCCTTGAAGAGGAAAGGGTGATGCAGCAAAGTAGAGATAAGTATTTCCCTCAGTTAAGAACCAAGGTATCAATCCAGTAGGAGGAACACACAAGTCTCCAATGATAGCACCTACACAAACAAACAAATACTGGCACCCAACGCGATAAAGGGGTTTTCAATCCCTTCACGGTTACTTGCAAGGATGAGATCTAATAGTGATAGATATAAAAGATAAGTAAAAGTGCAAAATAAGATAAAAGTAAACAAATTGCAGAGCAAGGTATTTTTGTGTTTTTGATTTTATAGTTCTGAAAATAATATGATAAAAGATAGACCCGGGGGTCATAGTTTTCACTAGAGGCTTCTCTCTTGAAAGAAAGCATACAATGGGTAAACAAATTACTGTTGAGCAATTGATAGAAAAGCGAATAATTATGAAGATATCCAACGCAATGATCATGTATATAGGCATCATGTCGAAGACAAGTAGACTGACTCCTACCTGCATCTACTACTATTACTCCACACATCGACCGCTATCCAGCATGCATTTAGTGTATTAAGTTAACAAGAACGGAGTAACGCCTTAAGCAAGATGACATGATGTAGAGGGATAGATCCAATCAATATGAAAAAAAGCCATCTTTTTATCCTTAATGGCAACAATACAAATACGTGTCATGTCCCTTTCTGTCACTGGGATTGAGCACCGCAAGATTGAACCCATTACAAAGCACTTCTCCCATTGCAAGAAAAATCAATCTAGTTGGCCACACCAAATCAATAGATCGGAGATAAATACAAAGCTATATAAATCATGCATAAAAGAATCCTTTTCATTCATTATTCATTAGTGGCAATATCGGAACGAATACCTCTCTTTTAATGAAATATCTCAGTTTAAACAAGGTCGAAATGAGTGTAAAAATATCACTCATCAACTCCCCCAAGCTTAAGCTTGATCGTACTTGAGCAACATAGAGAGAAATCTGAATCATAAGGAACTCAGTTGTTTAAACCAAAATAACGAGAAGGGTTTTGTTCAGTAACGATTGGTATGCCTAGATAGTATTCCGCTTCTTTACCTGAAAACTCATCATAGATATAGCCATGGCATGGTTATAGTGCAAGTGTTAGTGAAGCAAAGATAATCAACACAAAGTTTCTGATCTACTAGATAAAATAACTTTGCAGCACTTCATTTCATTTAATCTAGACAGCACTTGTTTGCTCGGAATGCACAGAAAAGTTTCTTAAGATAGAGCCATAAAAACATAAGTTAGGGAGTGGAAAGCATGTAGTAAAACCTGTTGCTCAAGTGCTCTTGAACGCAACCACAATTTTTTACTCCTCTAGGCTCTTAAACACTTTGTTTCCATCACTGTTTGCTGGAACTTTGATTTACACGTGAAGGAGATTATGCCAAATAAGTGATCATGCATAGGTTTTCGCTGTGGCTTAATGCTTGGGAACTATGGACCCTTAGCAATAGTGTCTCTTTAGAGCTCTTTTGATCAGTCCCCTTTATTTACCACATACACACCCATTCGAGAGAAAGCCGAACGATATTCATTTGTAGTGTTGCCACTGCGTACGGTAGCAAACTCATAGCCGAAATCCAAGGTATCATTCTTGGCGGATCGTTCATTAGCTAGCGGAGTCCTCAGCATAACATCAAGAAGGGTGACAAAGCCACATTTACACACGTAAACACGTATATAGTAGAAAAGGCCATGGCACCAGCCGGAGGCTGTAACACCATATTGAGATATACAACACAGATTTTTGGCATAATCTCACCCACCTTTCAACTAAGTTCCTCTAGACAACTTAATCGACAAGTTCTATCAAGTCTATTAAAATTAACAGCATGGGGTTGAGGATGTTAAACAACACTTCTCTACAATTTCTCAACTCCCAAGTCTTGAAAGACTTTCTCTAGTGCAAAGTTATACTTGGTTAATTTCATTTCATATTCAAAACTGTCCAGCGGCATGTCTTAGTTGTCTAAACTAAAGAAACAAAGTCTACAAAACTATTTCAGCTACTAGAGCAAAACCTTTGTATCAACTATCAAGACTCACTCCCATCCACACATATCACACATACTACTACTACATCTACTCTAAGTATCCAAGTGTAAAAGACGGGGATTGTAGGACATACCTTCACGGTTGCGAATTTACACACTTCTCTTCCTTACTCTTTCATTCCTGACTATCCTGGCATAGATCAGCCCCTCTAAAAACAAAATGCAAATGAAGTCCAAGGGGCTAAATAAGAACAAGAGAAAAGCAAAGCTTATTCTATTTTTTTGGTTTTTGGGTTTTTGAAAACTAACTTGCAACCAAAAAATCGCAAAGGCAAAAGCAAATAAGAAGGAAAGTGTTGGAACAGACCAACATGAGTGTTTTGAAGCTCCTTGAGCTTGATGTAGAAGTGGTGATAAACTCCCCCAAGCTTAGGCTCTTGCAAGCCCAAACCGGTGAGATCATTGCGGCGGTTGGTCAGGAGCCCACTCTTGGCTCCAGTTTTAGAAGTTCATGCTCATGTAGGCGGACGTGCTCCTCAGGGACGACCTGAGGTTGCTCATATCATCAATAAGGCCCCAAAGGTTGTTGAGGTCCGCATAGGTGGTGCAGTCTTGTTCAGGCTGCTCCTCCTCTTCGTCGGTAGCGATTTCTTCTTCGTTTACTTGTTCAGGTTCTAGCCCTTCTTGGTCAAAGGTTGAATCTCCTTCCTGTGCAACATAATGCAATTGTCCATTCTCGATGGAGAAACGGTTAGGCATAGGTGTGGGTAACAAGTACGCCACTCCAATAATTTTGATACAATGATGGCCATTACGAACTACTACCATACCAGTGCTAGTAAGAACACGAATGTTAACAAGGGTGTTACCGAGAATGGGGAGGAGATGATTGTAGTCAAGGCCAAGGGAGTTGGCCAACATTGTGATCACTCCTCCACACATGATATCTCCTTGTGCATGATTAGTTTGATGCGCGAGGTGTAGCAAAAGTATTGCCCCTAGGTTGGGCAAATAACCGACGTCTAAGTTTGCTGCTTTCCAGAGAACTAGCATGTTCTCATCATTAACCTTAGAAACTTCTCCTCATTCCTGCAACGAGTTAGTGATAACATAGTATAAATAGCGTATAGCAGGACTTTCAATGCAACTATCTCTTTGCTTACAGCCATGGTGACTCATCCTATAAAATGATTGCCTCGGGTGTGGGTCAGTTAAATCATAAACATATCTAACATCATCATCATTGTTGGGGAAGCCAAACTAGTTACACCATTCAACAAAAGTGATGTTAAAATCTTAGTCAAGGATATGGAAAGTGATCCTCTCCTCCTCATATGCATTTGGCATTAATCCAACATTGTGCAAGAGAGTGCTAAGAAACTCAAGCATCAATCGTTCAGAAGTCTCACATCCCTGATAAACAAAATGGTGCAACCCGACATTATGACAAAGCAAATTAAAATCACGAGTGATACCTAGCTTGGCGAGAGTATTCGAACAAGCCCATTTGGCTGCTTTGATCTTCCTTGTTGTGAGCTTCTGCAACTACTTCCTTGCTCCACGGTCGGTGAAGACAACACCTTGAGTGAAAACTTGTTGCGGTGGTGTGGCGGATGAACTCGAATCACTGCGTACGCGAGAAGACCTCCGTGTAAACATCTATAAAACTATTTTTCAGTCCAACATAATGAAACAATAATGATCCTACGGTACTCACAACATCATACTCCTCTAAAAACATCAACAAATCCATGCCAAACTCAAGTTTGAATAAAAAAATATGAATTTCCTACACATGGCAATGCTAGGCATGTAGAACACGGATTCACGGAAAATAAGTTGGGGATCGGAGGAGAAACATACCGTAGATCGATCACATGGAAGGATTCGAACTGAAAACGATTGAGTAGAGAGATCAGACGAAGTTTTACTAGGGTTTGGAGAGGTTTGGAGGAAGAAGAAGAAGAAGAAAAGAGAGAGAGAGATGGGGGCGAAATACCTCCTTCCTCGGGCTTATTGGAGCCGCCGGCGTGTAAAACAACCACTCATACGGGCGCAAGCGCCCGCATAGAATGCCGTCTTTGAATCGGTAAAACTCACTTTTGCCTTCGTCCAGATGAAACGACCGCTAAAACGGGAGTCAGTGCCTGTTTAGAACGTTGTCGTTCATTCTGTTCTTTTTGTGCTCCTGGTGGAAGATGTCAAATGTTCACGCAAACGGGCGCGTGCGCCCGTTTGGAACGCCGTCGAATATTCTGGACTCATTGGTTGTTTCTTCAGAGAAACAAAACGACCGCAAAAACGAGTGTTGGCGCCCATTTGAAACATCGTCCCTCACTATGTTATCTCTGTTATTTTGCGCTGGAACCTCCTGTGGGTCAAGCGACCGCCCATACGACCACTACGGTCGCAAGAAGGACCATCTTTTGATCTGTTTGTTTTGAAACTTGCATTTTTCTTCATTTTCCTACAGTGTTAGTTCCATATAAATAAATAGACATATGTCCAGGCATTCAAACATCAACTAGCATATAAATCATCTTGCACTAGGCTAGGCCTTCATTACAACAACTCTTGCAAACTCACTTCTTCACATGGAACTTCAATCACTCTTTTATTTAAAACAAAACAAAGGCTTACTTGTCTACTTTATTCATGTGGGTTGCCTCCCACGAAGTGCATGTTTTCGGTGGGATAGCTCGACCGTAGTGGTGATCAAGGTGGTGCTAGCACACCAAGACCATAGCTTCTAGTGTTCAGAATGATGCCTCCTCCTGTCACTAGTAGAAAACAGGGCTTTGGTCTGGCCTGGCCAGCCCATTAGTCCCGGTTCAGTGATGAACCGGGACCCATGGGGGCATACGTCCCGGTTCGTGCGCCCAGGGGGCCGGCCGGGCCTCGTGGGGCATTGGTCCCGGTTCGTCTGGACCCTTTGGTCCCGGTTCCAGACACGAACCGGGACAAATGGGCCTCGCTCCTGGCCCACATCCATTGGTCCCGGTTCATGGCTGGAACCGGGACCAAAGGAGGTCCTTTAGTCCCGGGACCAATGAGGTGCCTATATATACCCCCTCGCCCGCAAGCAGAGCACTCCACTGCTCTGTTTTTTCTGGCCGGCTAGGGGAGGGCTTTGTGGTGCTCTAGCTCACCTCCTATGCACATGAGGTGTTCGATGAAATGCTCGAGCCACACTACTTAAGCTTTTTTCTCTCCAAGCTCAACCAACAAGCTCCATTTTCCTCAAGATTTGTCTAGGTTTAGCGGTTCGTCACGTCCCGTCCCCGTCTTCACCACCATCGATCGCCCGCGCCGATCTCATCGCCGGCACCACCGTGGTGAGCCTCTTGTTCTTATCTTCTTTATAAAAGAGAAAAATTCTTACTTGTATGATTTAGATAGATACTTGTATAATTTTCTTACTTTTATTATTGTTTGTTATTATATAGTGCGATGGTTTTGGTATCTGCCCCCGTCGGCCCTCGTCCTGTCTATGATTCGCATGTGGTATATATTATATTTTATAACTATTTGGTTCATTTATTGTTTATGACAATTATGCTGACCAACGTGACATAGAATTTTTTATCTAGGAGGTATGTGAACCGGAAATTCCAACCGACCCTATTGTCGAGAGGTTAAATTTAGTTGAAGAAGAAAACAATTACTTGAAGGAAAAATTGAAAAAAATTGAGGAGGAGAAGATGATATTGGAGTTGCATGTTGCGGATGTCGTCGATGAACACAAGATCAAGATGGATGCAATGCGCTTCAAGATTAGAAAGTATAGAAAATATGCCATTCATACCGAGGCTTGGTATCATTATGCCGTTGGATCAATTGTTACCTTGGTTGCGATTATGATCGCATTTGTTGTTGCATTGAAATGTTTTACATAGTTTCAATGTATGGTTTAATTAGATGCTCTGGAGAGCTATATGTTGTTCAATGAGAACTATGTATGTTCTTTGGTTTTAATGTGATGATGAACTTCTATTAATTAATTTGGTCACTTCAGTATTCATGATGTTCTGTAATGGTTTTTGACACACTTAATTATATGTAATGCACGCAGATGAACCGGCAATGGATGTACGGTAACAGACGCACCTCCGGGTACATTAAGGGCGTGCATAATTTTCTCAAAGTGGCTGAGGCAAATAAGCAGAATGGTTTTATGTGTTGTCCATGCCCTATATGTGGGAATACGAAGTCTTACTCTGACAGGAAAATCCTTCACACCCACCTGCTTTATAAGGGTTTCATGCCACACTATAATGTTTGGACCAAGCACGAAGAAAGAGGGGTTATGATGGAAGACAGCAAAGAAGAAGAGGATGATGACAACTATGTGCCCCCTGAATACGGTGATGCTGCAACGGGGGAAGCTGAAGATCAAGAGGAACCAGACGATGTGCCCGATGATGATCTCCGTCGGGGTCATTGTTGATGCAAAGAGACAGTGCGAAAGTGAAAAGGAGAAGCTGAAGTTCGATCGCATGTTAGAGGATCACCAAAAAGTGTTGTACCCCAATTGCGAAGATGGCAACACAAAGCTCGGTACCGTACTGGAATTGCTGCAGTGGAAGGCAGAGAATGCTGTTCCTGACAAAGGATTTGAGAAGCTACTGAAAATATTGAAGAAGAAGCTTCCAAAGGATAACGAATTGCCCGACAAGACATACGCAGTAAAGAAGGTCGTATGCCCTCCAGGATTGGAGGTGCAGAAGATACATGCATGCCCTAATGACTGCATCCTGTACCGCGGTGCGTACGAGGATTTGAACGCATGCCCGGTATGCGGTGCGTTGCGGTATAAGATCAGACGAGATGACCCTGGTGATGTTGACGGTGAGCCACCCAGGAAGAGGGTTCCTGCGAAGGTGATGTGGTATGCTGCTATAATACCATGGTTGAAACGTCTGTTCAGAAACAAAGAGCATGCCAAGTTGATGCGATGGCACAGAGAGGACCGTAAGAAAGACGGGAAATTGAGAGCACCCGCTAACGGGTTGTAGTGGAGAAAAATCGAGAGAAATTACTGGGAGGAGTTTGCAGGTGATGCAAGGAACGTATGGTTTGGTTTAAGCACGGATGGCATTAAACCTTTTGGGGAGCAGAGCAGCAATCTCAGCACCTAGCCCGTGACTCTATGTATCTATAACCTTCCTCCTTGGCTGTGCATGAAGCGGAAGTTTATTATGATGCCAGTAATCATCCAAGGCCCTAAGCAACCCGGCAACGACATTGATGTGTACCTAAGGCCATTAGTTGAAGAACTTTTACAGCTGTGGAATGGAAATGGTGTACGTATGTGGGATGAGCACAGACAGGAGGAATTTGACCTGCATGCGTTGCTGTTTGTAACCATCAATGATTGGCCTGCTCTCAATAACCTTTCAGGACTGACAAACAAGGGATACCACGCATGCACGCACTATTTAGCTGACACCGAAAGTATATACCTGGACAAATGCAGGAAGAATGTGTACCTGGGGCATCGTTGATTTCTTCCGACCAACCATCAATGTCGAAAGAAAGGCAAGCATTTCAAAGGCGAGGCAGATCATCGGAAGAAGCCCGCCATGCGTACCGGTGATCATGTACTTGCTATGGTCAATGATTTACACGTAATCTTTGGAAAGGGTCCCGGCGGACTATCTATTCCGAATGATGCTGAGGGACGCGCACCCATGTGGAAGAAGAAATCTATATTTTGGGACCTACCCTACTGGAAAGACCTAGAGGTCCGCTCTTTAATCGACGTGATGCATGTGACAAAGAACCTTTGTGTGAACCTGCTAGGCTTCTTGGGCGTGTACGGGAAGACAAAAGATACACCGGAGGCACGGGAGGACCTGCAACGTTTGCACGAAAAAGACGGCATGCCTCCAAAGCAGTATGAAGGTCCTGCCAGCTACGCTCTTACCAAAGAAGAGAAGGAAATCTTCTTTGAATGCCTGCTCAGTATGAAGGTCCCGTCTGGCTTCTCGTCCAATATAAAGGGAATAATAAATATCCCGGAGAAAAAGTTTCGAAACCTAAAGTCTCATGACTGCCACGTGATTATGACGCAACTGCTTCCGGTTGCATTGAGGGGGCTTCTACCGGAAAACATTCGATTAGCCATTATGAAACTATGTGCATTCCTCAATGCAATCTCTCAGAAGGTGATCGATCCACAAATCCTACCAAGGCTAAGGAGTGATGTGGCGCAATGTCTTGTCAGTTTCGAGCTGGTGTTCCCACCATCCTTCTTCCATATCATGATGCACGTCCTAGTTCATCTAGTCAACGAGATTGTCATTCTAGGCCCTGTATTTCTACACAATATGTTCCCCTTTGAGAGGTTCATCGGAGTCCTAAAGAAATATGTCCGTAACCGCGCTAGGCCAAAAGGAAGCATCTCCATGGGCATCAAACAGAGGATGTCATTGGGTTTTGTGTTGACTTCATTCCTAGCCTTAAGAAGATTGGCCTCCCTCAATCGCGGTATGAGGGGAGACTGACCGGAAAAGGCACGCTAGGAGGGGACTCAATAATATGTAGGGACGGGCATTCTTGGTCTCAAGCACACTACACAGTTCTACAGAACTCTACCTTGGTGACCCCGTATGTCGATGAACACAAGAACATTCTGCGCTCCAAACACCTGGAGCAGTGTGACGACTGGATTACATGTGAACACATCAGGACTTTCGGCAGTTGGTTGGAAACACGTCTCAGAGGTGACAACACTGTTTCTGATGAGCTGTACTCGTTGTCTAGGGGACCATCTTCGACTGTATTGACTTACAAAGGATACGAGATAAATGGGAATACATTTTACACGATCGCCCAAGATCAAAAGAGCACCAACCAAAACAGCGGTGTCCGCTTTGATGCAGCAACCAAGAGGGGAAAGGATACATATTATGGTTACATAGTGGACGTATGGGAACTTGACTATGGACATGATTTTAAGGTCCCTTTGTTTAAGTGCAAATGGGTCAATATGTCAGGAGGCGGGGTACAGGTAGACCCACAATACGGAATGACAACAGTGGATCTGAACAATCTTGGGTACACAGACGAACCATTCATCCTAGACAATGATGTGGTGCAGGTTTTCTATGTGAAGGACATGTCTACCAAACCAAGAAAAAGAAAAGACAAGGAAGCAAATACATCATACGATGAGCCAAAGCGCCACATAGTTCTTTCAGGAAAAAGAGACATCGTGGGATTGGAGGGCAAGACAGACATGTCTGAAGATTATGAAAAGTTTCATGAAATTCCTCCCTTCAAAGTCAAGGCTGACCCAAGCACCCTGTTAAGCGATGAAGAATATCCATGGTTACGGCGCAATAAGCAAAGGACACAAGCGAAGAAAAAGTGAAGACTTTCTCTCCACAACTATTATGATGATGCCTTTGATCTAGAATATCACTGCAGTTACATGTGAAGAAATGAAATTCCTTTTGTAACAGATGAGTTTCCGTATGAAACCCTGATACTTTGAAAGAGATTGTCCGTTTTGTACACGAAGTGCATCCAGTTTTTGCCGTAACCCTCTCAACTTTTTAGCACATGCTATGTGGGTGAAATGATGATACCGTGCCAACTTTCAACCTTTTCAGAGTTCATTTGTAGTGCTTTTCAATTTCAGGGTCATATAGCTCAAAAAAATCAGTAAATGCATGAAAAATAACAAATGAAGTCAGAAAGGGTTGAAAATTGATGATGTGGCTTTGAATGGTGCATTTTGAACACACAAAAAGTATGGAGTTCAAATAAGTTCAAAAAAATGAAATCCCTTTCTAACAGACGAGTTTTCGTTCGAAACCCTGATACTTCGAAAGAGATTGCCCGTTTTGTACACGAAGTGCATCCAGTTTTTGTAGTAACCATCTCAACTTTTTAGCACATGCTATGTGGGTGAAATGATGATACCAGGCCAACTTTCAACCTTTTCAGAGTTCATTTGTAGTGCTTTTCAATTTCAGGGTCATATAGCTCAAAAAAATAAGTAAATGCATGAAAAATAACAAATGAAGTCAGAAAAGGTTGAAAATTGATGATGTGGCTTGGAATGGTGCATTTTGAACACACAAAAAGTCTAGAGTTCAAATAAGTTCAAAAAAATGAAATCCCTTTCTAACAGACGAGTTTTCGTTCGAAACCCTGATACTTCGAAATAGATTGCCCGTTTTGTACATGAAGTGCATCCAGTTTTTGCCGTAACCCTCTCAACTTTTTAGCACATGCTATGTGGGTGAAATGATGATACCATGCCAACTTTCAACCTTTTCAGAGTTCATTTTAGTGCTTTTCAATTTCAGGGTCATTTAGCGCAAAAAGAATGAACTAATCGCAAAAAAAATGAACTTAAAATAATCAATTAAAATATTCTGTTATGATCAACTAAAACAAAACTATAATATTCTTCAATAGCAAAAAGAATCAACTAAAAAGCTTTTATAAAACTCTAATAGCAAAAGGAATCAACTAAAAAGCTTTTATAAAACTCTAGTATTTTTTAAACTAAAATTATATAAAATTTATGCAACTAAAATTATCAAAGTATTTTCTGTTCAAAAAATTAATGGCAAAAATAATTTTCATAAACAAATTTTTTGTTAGAAACTTTAATAGCAAACTAAAATAATAAAATCTGTTCTTGATTAAAACAGACATTTAAAATAACCTAAAAATTACCAAATTTAATATAATGATAAAACACAATAATATTAAATAGCAGGAAAAAGAATCACTCAAAAATCTATTTTTATATTGAAGTTATTCACAAACTAGTGATTCACACAAATTTAAAAGAATTCAAATTTAAATTATTCAAATTTGAAAATTAATGGCACTAACAGAAAGTCTATAATTTTTGTGACCTAACAGCAAAAACAATCACTGGAAAACTGTTGGTGAATCCAAATGTGGGAATTCAAAGTTGGTGAATAAGTTTTATTGTACAACTCTCATTTTAGATTTTTTGCAGGAAAACTTCTCTCCAAATGGGAAGGACCATATATTATCGAAGAGGTTTATCGCTCTGGAGCTATCAAAATTAATAATGCCGAAGGTACTAACCCGAAGGTGGACAATGGACAAAGAATTAAGCACTATATCTCAGGTATGCCTATTAATGTTGAAACTAATATTATTCAAACCATGACACCAGAGGAACACATAAAAGAAACCTTACAGAACACTCCAGAACCCTAAAAAGGAAGAGGTACGTGATACGATAAGTAAACGGACTCCGAAAAATCCGCAAAAATATTTTCTGTCAGTTCTAGAATATTAGAAAAATTAGGAAAATAAGAAACAACCAGGAAGGTAACCGAGGTTGCCACGATACGCCAGGGCGCGCCTGCCCCTCCTGGCGCGCCCTGGTGGGTGGTGGGCACATCGGGCACCTTCCTGACTCCGTTTTCCTTTTGTATACTTGTTTCCCAAGATAAAAAAATCTTTATATATACTCCCAAACGATTTTACCACTACATCGCAGAAAAATCCTCTGTTGTTGTTTCGTGTTGTTTTCCTGACAGATCTTAAAATATGTCGCCTCAAGATTCGAAGGGAGAGATTTATGTCACTGATTATATCACAAATCCCAAGGTCTATGGGGAGGATGATCAATATGGTTGGACCACGGATGAGGAAGAAGACGCTGACATGAAGGAAGCAAGGGCTGACAGCTCCGATGAGGATGAAGATGAAGATCCGATAGCTCAACCTGGAGATATGCATGTGGAATTCAAGAAGTCGAGCCTTCCTAATAAGGGAAACAAACCTAAGGTTCAATTTATCCCGTCCCGTTTTCTGCAGGAGAGCAAGGCGGCATTATGCAAGAGGATATTGAAGCTTGAGATGGAGAATGATGATCTAAGGGAGGAAAATTTTAGCCTCAGACGCAAGTTGGAAAAGAAGAATGCTACATCACCACCACCTTCATCATCTTCCCCACCAAAACAAACTTGAGTACACGTGTATGGCACTCCCCTTGGCTTGTGCCAAGCTTGGGGGAGATGCTCCGGTATCGTATCACCATCACTTTTATTACCTTTACCTATTTTAGTTCGATCCTTAGCTATTTCGTGATTTAGTTGAATAAAAAGTTTAGTATGATCTATTTTTGAGTGCTAGTTTCGTGATCTATATATCTATGTAATCGAGTGAGAGCTATATAATAAAGTGTAGTTTGAGTTTTTGTTTCTTTACTTTCATGTTGCAATGAAAATAAAGGAAATAACTAAAAAAGATCATATGCTAATCTTATGGTAAGTAATGACATCACATAAGGAAAAGTATAAGTGGTAAAATTTATTGAAAATTGAAAAACATAGCATTGATCAATGATGCAACTCATGAAAGAATTAATAAGGGAAGAGAAGTTTCAAATGCAAATATACTATCTTGGACATCTTTTATGATTGTGAGCCCCCATTAAATATTATATGCCAAAATTGTTGATGTTGGACAAGGAAGACAACGTAATGAATTATATTTGTTCATATTCACATAGAAGTTATATTGTCATAGATCCTTCAACATGTGGTGCTTGCTCAATATCTTTGCTAGCCAAAATTCCGCACTAAGTAGAGATACTACTTGTGCATCCAAAAACCTTAAACCCAAACTCATGTTTTGAGAATCCACCATACCTACCCATGGATTGAGTAAGATCCTCCATGTAAGTTGTCATCGGTGCAAAAAGTCAATAAAAATTGCTTCTAAATGTGTTTGATCATTTAGTGTAAGAGAAATTAAGCATTGTACGAACTTGTGATGCCAAAGTAACTTCATAATAAAGGTTGCTATCATAAGGGCAATATAACATGACGTTCTTTTGCATCAAGAGATTGTGCATACAAAACCAAAAAGCACATGACAACCTCTGCTTCCCTCTGCGAAGGGCCTTTTTTTACTTTTATGTATTTACTTTTTATGCAAGAGTCAAAGTATTCTTCTCTATTCCTTTTTATTTTCTCTTTTTACAAGCACTATGTGGTGAGGAAAGATCTAGGCACTATGTGTCCGGTTGAAACTTTTTGCTCATATGTATGCTGTGTTTGTTAGCAATCATAGAAGATTAAATCATGGTTGAGTATGTGGACTTGCCAAAAGGCTCGGATACGAGACCCTTCCTAAAAATATGATGAATTGTAGTTGCAAAGTTGACTAAGAACATAGTTTGTTGGTTTTCAATAAATTTTATGCTTTTTACTTCGATGTTGGGATGAATTGTTACTTGCTCATGAGAAGTTATATGATATAGTTTGTTGCTGTTATAATAATAAGCATGATGCTACTATGTCCGTATTTTGTTTTTATCGACACCTATCTCTCTAAAAATATGGACATGATTTTCGATATCGGATTTCGCTTGAGGACAAGCGAGGTCTAAGCTTGGGGGAGTTGATATGTCCATTTTGCATCATGTTTTTCTATTGTTATTTATAATGTTTTTATGCATAATAACACTTTATGGAGTAATTCTAATGCCTTTTCTCTCATAATATGCAAGGTTTACACAAAGAGGGAGAATGCTAGCAGCTGGAATTCTAGACCTGAAAATGCTACGTCAGAGATACCTATTCTGCACATCTCCAAATGAGCTGAAAATTTATGCAGAATTATTTTGGAATATATAAGAAATATTGGAGCAAATAACTACCAGAGGGGGGTTGTCTGGTGCCCACGAGACACCAGGGCGCGCCAGGGCCCTCTAGTGCGCCGTAGTGGGTGGTGGGCAGCCCAGCCCACCTCCGGTGCCCATCTTCTAGTATATAAGGTCTTTTGACCTAGAAAAAATAAAGGGGAGACTTTCAGGACATAGTTCCGCTGTCTCGAGGCGGAACTTGGGCAGGAGCACTTTTGCCCTCTGGCAGAGCGATTCCGCCAGGGGAACTTCCCTCTCGGAGGGGGAAATCGAAGCCATCGTCATCACCAACAACACTCTCATCTTTGCGAGGCCAATCTCCATCAACATCTTCAATAGCATCATCTCATCTCTAAGCCCTAGTTCATCTCTTGTGTTCAATATTTGTACCGGAACCTCAGATTGGTACCTGTGGGTGACTAGTAGTGTTGATTACATCTTGTAGTTGATTACTATATGGTTTATTTGGTGGAAGATTATATGTTCAGATCCATTATGCTATTTAATACCCCTCTGATATTGAGCATGATTATCATTTGTGAGTAGTAACTTTTGTTCTTGAGGTCACGGGAGAAGTCATGTTGCAAGTAATCATGTGAATTTGATATGTGTTCGATATTTTGATGATATGTATGTTGTGATTCCCTTAGTGGTGTTATGTGAACGTCGACTACATGACACTTCACCATCTTTGGGCCTAAGGGAATGCATTGTGGAGTAGTTATTAGATGATGGGTTGCTAGAGTGACAGAAGCTTAAACCCTAGTTTATGCGCTATTCCATAAGGGACCGATTTGGATCCATATGTTTAATGCTATGGTTAGATTTTATCTTAATAATTTTCTCATAGTTGCGGATGCTTGCGAGGGGGTTAATAATTAGTGGGAGGTTTGCTCAAGTAAGAACAGCACCCAAGCACCGGTCCACCCACATATCAAATTATCAAAGTAGCGAACGTGAATCAAACCAACATGATGAAAGCGACTAGATGAAATTGCCGTGTACCCTCAAGAACGCTTTGCTTATTATAAGAGACCATTTTGGCCTGTCCTTTGCCACAAAAGGATTGGGCTACCTTGCTGCACTTTATTTACGGTTAACATTACTTGCTCATTACAAATTATCTTGCTATCAAACTACCTGTTACGGACAATTTCAGTTCTTGCAGAAATTACCTTGCTGAAAACCGCTTGTCATTTCCTTCTGCTCCTCGTTGGGCTCGGCACTCTTACTTATCGAAAGGACTACGATTGATCCCCTATACTTGTGGGACATCACAGGGCCTCTCTGCTAGTTCTGCATCGCGGTGGGACATCTGTGTTGCTTCCGCGCCGTGGCCGGACCACTCCACTACTTCGGCGGCATGATGGGACCTCTGTGCTACTTCAGTGGGACGACGGGACTTCTGTGTTGCTTCGGTGGCACGGCAGGACCTCTCGGCTGCTATCGCAGCGAGGTGGGATATCTCCGCTACTTCCTCTTCCATGCTCGCCGCTCCCTGGTCATTTCTTGACCAATAACTCCTCCTACGGCCATGGCAGACGCAAGGTACAACGAAGAAAGACTTTCATGTTTGTTAACGAGGAATTGGGGAGGAATGTGTAGTCATTTTTGAGTAGGTAGTACTTATAACCTAGTAATAAGCCGCTAAGTGGGAAACCATTTAGGTTTCGATCGGTGTGAACAGGTTTGTAATTAAATATAGTGTGGTAATTTGGAATGTTACGGGAAACAAGCTCAAAAGTTTCGGTTTTCGAAGTGCGGCATGATTCCCGGATGGCGTAACATGGGCACGTGTTCTCGGATGCGTACGTGCATACAACTTGTTCCATCAACTGTGTGTGCTCTTTATTACCATCACGCACGATTCTTTTAATTAGAATGTGTGCCCGTCTACCGCACACGTGTATAATGTGATCTATTTCTGCACTGTGCATCTATGTTGGTAGGTATGAGCTGGTATATGCATCCGCCGGCTTGTGGACGGCTATTCCCTGCTATGTTCAACTACTATATGAAATAATTATGCATGTGCTTGCTCGCCATTGAGGCGGCCGCCGCGCACTTCTCGCGTCCCTCCGCTCGCTCTGCTCGCCATTAAGGCGCCGCAGCATGCTCGGGTCGCGTCCCTCCGCGCGTGGTTTGCCAGCGGTTGGGGCTGGCGCACGATCACGTTGTGGCCCCATATGCATGTGATTGTGCCGCGTGCATCGCCGCGATGCAGTGGTGTGCAGCACGATGGATTTACACGCTACAAAAACTGAGATCCAGGCATGCCGATATTCCAGGCCGTCCGGCATCCCCATTAATTCCCACGACCATTATAACCTTAGTCTCTTCAGCCTTTCGATCGTGCCCCACAACACAACAAGCACACCCACGACGACACATACACAGAGGTATCTAGCGACGCTCTAATGGAGTTCAGCGTGCATCGTGTGGACACCCACATGAGGGAGAAGGATCTCTCAGTGGTGTATACCATCGACCCGGCTGTGGTGGAGGACTCCATCAACTTCATGGAGCAGTTGCTTGCCGAGGATGACAAGTACAAAGTGGTCGGCTTCGACCTCTAGTACACCAGCGGTCATCCCGGGAAAGATCAGAAGGTTGTCATCGCCTAGTTGTGCGTGCGCCATCATGTCCTCATCTACCATTAGTGCCTGGCCACAAGGCCTTGCTAGCATTTTGCCAGGTTCATCAACAGCCCCAACTACAAGTTCGCTACGGTGGACACCGCCGACGATGTAAAAGTGCTCGAGATATCAGGCTTGGCTTGCCGGAAGCTTGTCGACTTCTGTGGCCACTACAGGGTCTGGGGTAGCACAAAGAAGGACTCCCTAGTTAACCTTGATGACCCACAAGTATAGGGGATCAATCATAGTCCTTTCGATAAGTAAGAGTGTCGAACCCAATGAGGAGCAGAAGGAAATGACAAGTAGTTTTCAGCAAGGTATTTTCTGCAAGCACTGAAATTATAAGTAACGAGTAGTTTGATAGCAAGATAATTTGTAACAAGCAAGTAACGGTAATGGTAACAAAAGTGCAGCAAGGTAGCCCAATCCTTTTGAGGCAAAGAACAGGCCAAAACGATCTCTTATAATAAGCAAAGCGTTCTTGAGGATACACGGGAATTTCATCTAGTCACATTCATCATGTTGGTTTGATTTGTGTTCACTACTTTGATAATTTGATTTGTGGGTGGACCGGTGCTTAGGTGCTGTTCTTGTAGGAGATATGCCCTAGAGGCAATAATAAATATTATTATTTATCTCCATGCTCATTATTAGGTTTGTGTTCCATGCTATAACTGCTATGGTTCTCGAGTCTACAATAAAACGAGGCTTGGAGGAAAACTCATGTGCACGTGTGGAATAATAAACGGTAAAATGTATTCCTAGTCTGGCCTCAAAGACTGGCTCAAGTGTTGCATGATGGTTCTGTTTTCCTGATCATGGGCATGCCTATGCCAGCAACTTTGAGGGCACAATGTTAGAAGAACATTTGTGTTGAATCGACCCGAATTGATGTTATGCTATGACATTCGTCACAAGTTAATGGTTAATAACACAGAGATGGTTAACGTCTGCATGATTCCTTAGACCACGAGAGTATTGAGTTTCTTCATGCTTGCTTCATGAACTTTGGGGTTTGTTAAATGTCATCCGTAAATGGGTGGCTATTACGGCGGCTTACGGGTTCATGGAAAAGTATGTCAAGTAACTTGATAGCTCAAGATTGGGATTTGCTCCTCGGACGATGGAGAGTAATCTCTGGGCCCTCTCGGTGTTACGGTATCCATCATCGTCTGGCCAGACACTTTGTGATTTGATCACGGGGATGCCGGAACACGGTAACGAGAAAAGAGAACAATACCGATAATGAGGTAACTGGCATAGTGGACAAGTTGTTGATCCACGGGGATGCCGACATGTCTAACCTCTGGTATTTGTAACATATCGTGAAGCAATAGGAATAGCACACGACAACTGGAGGTTCACTCGAATATTCATTCGTGTGGGTATAGGGGTCAATATGGGTGTCCACGGCTCCGATGTTGATCATTGATCGGAAGGGGTTCCGTGTCATGTCTATACTTCATCGAACCTATAGAGTCCCATGCTTAAGGGTCATCTATCTGCTGAATACTAGACAGGGAGTCTGAGAGAAAATCACCGAAAAGTTTCGGACACCGAAAAGGTTTCGGACAACGGAAAAGTTCTGCAGAGAGAGGTCACCGGATGAGTTCTGGTGAAACTGAAAAGTTGTTTCAGAGGATACCATAAAGTTAAATTGGTTTCGGCACATGCCCGATAATTCTTGGAGGGTGCCAGAATCATTCTTGAAACTTTTGGGAATTTTCTGGAAGAAAAACCGGAAATGTTCCGGAGCTGCCGGAACCACTTCAGATGCTTTTCGCAGATGAAAATCACTAATCTGGAATTGTTCCAGAACGGATTGAAAATTATTTTAGTGGGTACTGGAAATGTTCTAAGCCCACATAAATATTTTCAGTTCGAACGGACGCTGAAAAATGTCGTCGTGAATAGTGAAAGTGCTTTTTGGGTTACTTTTTGGAAAGCCACTTGTTTGGGCTTTATACCAAAAGATCTAGGGATGACATGGATGGATTGGGAGGCCCTCATGGGGCCCCCCAAGGGGTATGGCCGGCCACATTTGGGGCTCCACCATGGAGCCCCTCTTGTTCCTTGGTTTCACCTTTATGCCCTTGGTGGAAGGACTTCATTCATGTACTTTTGGGTTTTATTATAAAACCACCCTACCCCTTGGGATTTCCTATAAATAGAGGTGGAGGGTCAGCCCTCCACACTCACTCCTTCTCACATACACATGCCATGCAATGATCTGGCTTCTCTCTCCCTCCCCGTGAAATAGTTTCGTAGAGCCGAAAGGCTGTCTGGGTTCCGGTGGGAACTAGTTCTGGACGGCGAAGCCCTGCCGGATAGATGACACCGTATGTGTGCAACTCTGTAGAGAGGTCATAGTTTCGATCTTAGTGCCCGAGGGGCTGTTCGAGAGTGCCTCCTTAAGGGCTGTCCAAGTGAAGGTCCGAGTTCTGTGAGTCCTCCCAAAGGGTTGTCCGAGTGACCGTCCGAGTTTCGAAGGTCCTCCCGGAGGGCTGTCCGCGACACTGTCTGGGGGACTATCCGACCGCCTCCCGGAGGGCTGTCCGAAGGGAAGATGAGGGTATACATCCTCGCGGTTGGGAGGTTGTAAATCCTAGCTGCGGGGACCTGCACCGCCGATCGTCATCGACTCTACTTCCGCTGCGCTACGAGTCGGTAACGAAAATGATCAAACCTTGTTTGCAGTCTCCATAGTGGTCCTGGGCTGGTGCGTAGGTCGGAAATTTTTTGTTTTCTGCTGCGTTGCCCTACAGTGGTATCAGATACAGGTTATGCGTAGATGCAGGTTGCGATCTAGAATACATGGAGATGTATGGGTGTTGCACAATATAATTAGGTAGTAGATGAGATCTATTACTGAAAATTATTTGTGCGGGTAGCAGATGAAATCTGTTACCCGAGGTTCTTGTTGCTTCCCTAGAATTTGCATATTTCTGATCTTGATAACAGCATGGTGGAGTTTCAATGTTCTGGCAATCCACGATCCTGATTGATCAACGAAGTGCTAACAGTTCATTGAATTCCACCGTAGTTAAAAAGAAAGATGAAATTTCGCAGACGAAAGGGCAATGCCGATATGATCTGCACGGGGGTCATGCGTATGACGAAGTTTAGTATGGGGCTCGAGATTTTATTATCTCGGTTTTCATACACCCTGGAAAGTTAATCTAGCGACTTGAATTATCATACCTGATGATGGACGTTGGTAGCTTCGGTTTGTTTCGAAACCTTAGAAGCCACGTAAAATAAGTTTTTGCATGAACCGATTAGAGACGTCTAACTTGGTTTTGCAGGATGGTTTGCATGTGCATGTGATGTGGTATAGCAGTGCTCATAATAATTTGATTATGTATGAGATGACTATATGATGTAAATTGATTAACATGACCAGCGTGTCATGATTCGGCATGATGGCTGGAGCCATATGATTGTCACTTTAAATGACCTGCGTGTCAACCTTTTTGTAATGCACTTATTTTATTAGCTATAGAGATAGCTATATTATCTGGTGCATCGACAAGGTGGTGGCAATCTTCGCGAAGGTGAACACCGACGCGAATGCCGAAGACGAAGAAATGAAAGACTTCTCCGTCAGAAAGGGCTATACCATATCATGCTATTATGAATTACCTGAGATGTTTATCCTTTATGATGCACCCTTCTTGATTGCACGGTAGTCGCTTTTATTAGGGTGATCTCTCACAAAAATATCAAGTAGTTAGTGTTCTCCCAAGTGTAGCACCGTCACGGCACCTAACTTTTCGGGGTATCACATGGATGCATGGGTACGAACGATTAGGGAAGTGTGAGGCGGGTGAGTTGAGACCTCGCAGCGTGATCACTTGGTTGTCTTGACGTTCAGGCATGAATGTCATGAGCTCGGAACACATGCATCGAAAGATGAACAAGAGTCACATAGAGATGTGATTGGCAAGTTGGCCTACCGATTGCAATTCTCGTCACTTGAGATGGATGCATCCTTGGCGTTGAATTGTAATATGGATCTTGAATCACTCACAATCAATTTTGAGAGATATTGATTTGAATGGGAGCACCCTATAGAATTAATTATTTTAATTCTCAGTGCAATTAATTTTGAACAGTGTCTAAGTGTGATTTGCATAATAGTTGTAGAATTATGGCTCGCGTTTCCACCTTCCCTATTAAAATTGAATAGCTGTTAAATATCTGGTTAAAACTTTACGGTTGGTAACGTAATGTGAGGATTTTCTTCAAGAGTGCCGAGAAGGACTTTGTCCTATCGCATACTTTCGGTATTCTCTCGCTTATGTTATGGATCATGTGACTCTCGTCCTTCGATCCAAAAGCTAGAATTACGTTTACAGTCAAGTGCAATACATTTGCTTCCATGAGACCCGAACTTCGAAAGTTTGGATAGTTATGTGATATTCATGGAATCTGAAAGTCATTTTCAGAGACAGACAAAGGCTAAAAGATATGAGATATCCAAAGATTTTTTTTTTGCAAACTATTAGTTAAGGAGTTTACTATGCATTAGACTGATAAGAGGGGGATCCAGAAGAACGCCTGTCATATGATGAAATGTGAATAAAACAACAACTTAAAGAGAAAGGAAGTGTCCAAAGGGTGTTAGTGTGACTTACAAGCCTAGGAAGTCCAGGGCTAATGCCACTCTTAAGTTGGGTGCTTCTTTTGAGAGTAGGAGAAATACTGAAAGTTAAACTGTTAGAAGTATAAAGGCAATAAGAAAGAAGACTGGAATATCCAGCTCATGTATGAATGTCATACAAGTTTTTGATGTATAGAAGGCTGGTCAAAGATATAGTTCTCGGGAATTATGGTTAAACATGTTAATCACTAATTCTTGGGTATTGTGAGTTGATCACAAAGACACCCGCTTGATTGCATTCTGTTGCAACTCGATGTAAGAACTACTATGGCATAAAAGACTAGCCATAAATGAGGTTTAGGTATACACAGGGAACATAGTAAATGTTACTATACCTTCCATCGGTGTATTACCGTCTGTATTTATTTTCATAATTCATTTAGAGTTTCACAAACTCTAGCCCATTGCATAAGGTATCTTGCAAGTAGGTTGTTCATAAGAGAACTTTTTATGTTCAATGTTATGAATAACATAAGGGCCATACTTTCATTGAGAATGAGATGTATGTTATGAATAATGATAATAATATATTACCTCTGGATTTACTTTCATAATTCATTTTAGAGTTTTAACACTCTAGCCCCTTGCATAATGTTATTGCAAAAGGGTTCTTCATAAAAGAACAATTGTTGTTCAGTATTATGAATAACATGAAGGGCCATGCTTCCATCCAGATGGGACGTATGTTATGAATATTGATGGTAATATGATACATCCATAACACTGATGCTAAATGTCGTAAGACTAAAATAATACCACACAAGTGTGGCACTGCATTTGGTCACATTGGAGAAAGCCGCATGGAAAATTCCATTATGATGGATTTTGAAGTCGTTTGATTTTGAATCATCTGGCACTTGCAAATTTCCTCCGAAAAGTGAAGTGACAGAAATACCGTTCACAGGCCATAAGGAATGAGCAAAGAACTTATTGGTGATCATACATTTTCATGTATGTAGTCCGATAAATGTTGTTGCAAACAGTAGATTTTTCTACATTCGAAAATGACTCAAGTAGATATATGGATATTTACTTGATGAGACGTAAGTCTGGATCTTTTAAAATCATTCAAAAGATTTTCAAAAATGAAGTAGAAGTTATTGTAACAAGAAAATTATGTTTCTACAATTCGATTGCAGAAAGGAATATTTGAGTTACAAGTTTAGCGAATGTCTGATGAGTTGTGAAAGGGGTTTCATAACTTACACCTCCCAAAACACAACTGCAAGTGGAAAGTCCGGGAAGATGTAATCGAACCATTTATGACACGGTAAGATCAAAGATGACATAAATAAATTTTCCATTATCCCTTTTAAAGAGTGATGATTTAGAGACTGCAGCTTTTACACTGAAAAGAGCTCCATCGGGTCTGTTGAAATGACACCATGGTATGGTACGCCCAACCATGTTATATCTTTTCTTAACATTTGGAATATGGGGCTTGTGTAAAAGGTTACAAACCTATTCCAAATCAGACAAGTGCTACTTTGTAGGTTATCCCAAGTCATTGGGTATTCCTCCCTCACTATACCGAGGCAAATAGGTTTGCCACAAAGAACGGTATGCTTTTTGAAGAAAATGGTTCTTTCAAAAAGGTGAGTGGGAGAATAGTGCAACTCGACGAGATAAACAGTATCTTCGTCATCTAGTCAAAGGAAAGAGACCTTGGAATTAATTCCGGAGTTTCCTACTGCGACTGATATGGAAGTCTCTACAATAAAATGTATGGACTTCGGTCGAACTTGCAGCTGAACCACGTAGGCAAGGCTCGTGCAAACCTCTCAGGTGCACAAACGAGATATTGTTGTTAGACAACAGTATACCTATGATACACAAGGAAGCGTTGATGGGCCCTGACTCCGGAATTGGCTAAATGCCAATACAATTCGAGATAGTTTCCATATAAATGTTTCAAGATTAAAATCTTGATACACCTTTAGGAAGACTTAGAGTCTAACGAGTTTTTATGGAACTAAAAAATGATACGGATAAAAATGTTTTATCCATAAAGCTCGACTTGTTGAAATAACAAGTTCAAGGAGTTGACTACGATGAGGTTGTTTCACCGTAGCGATGCTTAAAGTCGGTTCGGGTTGAACTAGCAATTAATACATATTTCAGTCATGAGATATGAAACATGGATGACAATAGGATTTCCATATGATGGAAATAAAACCAAGGACTTGCATGTGTTACACTCCAAGGTATTTTGTCATTCCAGAGGATGCTAGTGAGTGTGCAAACTTCAGAGTTCCAGCGATGGACAGAAGAGAGCAAAATGGAGCTGGAATCTTCGTGTTTTGATGAAATGGTCAAAAAGGGTTTTGACTTTATCAATGGGTAACGAAGATGCTTGTGATTCAAGAAAGTAAGTGGGAGCATAATAATATTTCTAAAAACCTTGTGTGCTTGACACATTGTTAATTGGAAATAAATTTCTTGACATGAATTAGGACTTCATTTGAAAATAGTTTTTCGATGAAGTGCTTGGGCTAAATAGCCTTTATATTAGGCATGATGATCTATGGAGATAGATTTACCTAATGGGGCTGTGCAAAGATACATATTGACAAAATGCTAAAACCTTTTAGCATTAAAAACGTCAAGGAGTGATTCTTGCTGAAGTCACATGGAAGAGTTTTTGCAAGACTTGGTGTCCCAAAACAATGATGAGCAAAATACATGATGGAGATTCCACACACTCTTGTGTTTGGATTAATCATGTATTCCATGGTATGTAACACAACCAGATATGTCCAATACTGCCAAAGTTGTTGCGAGTATAGATACCAAAGTGATCAAAAGTACTGATCATGGGACAACAATGAAAAAGGGTCATTGAGTACTATAGTAGCACTGATGACATGTTTTCTCGGAAGAGGAGATCATGAAGAATTCGTTGTAAAAGGTTACATCGATACAGTCTTCATCCATGCTCCAAGCGATTTTTGATTTAAGTTAAGGGTTTTGTGTAATACACAATATGGTGGCACGGTAGTTGGAAATTGTTCCCAACAAGTTACTGTGGCGAATTCTATAACAGAGGAAAAGTATGTTGCCGCCTTTAAAAGCGACAAAGAAGATGTTGAATCATATAGTTCATTCATGAACTTAGTATGGTTCCAAGATGGCTTTTGTCAATGGGAAACTACTGCAGGTAGTTGCTCCATAACTCAGTCTGAGGAATCCAGGTTCGACCTGTGATTCACATACATACAAAGCCAAGTCCACACAAAATATGCATTATTTGAAAGCATGAAAACGCGACGATATGCAAAGATACACGCGGAGCTGAAGTTGTCAGATCCGTTGGACATCAGGCTATACCACAAGCGAAGCATATTTACACCGGTGTGCCACAGGTGTAAAGTGCATTAGCATTAAGTAGATTATTGACTCTAGTGCAAGTGGGAGTCTATAGGAGATATGCCCTAGAGGCAATAATAAATATTATTATTTATCTCCATGCTCATTATTAGGTTTGTGTTCCATGCTATAACTGCTATGGTTCTCGAGTCTACAATAAAATGAGGCTTGGAAGGAAACTCATGTGCACGTGTGGAATAATAAACGGTAAAATGTATTCCTAGTCTGGCCTCTAAGACTGGCTCAAGTGTTGCATGATGGTTCTGTTTTCCTGATCATGGGCATGTCTATGCTAGCAACTTTGAGGGCACAATGTTAGAAGAACATTTGTGTTGAATCGACCCCAATTGATGTTATGCTATGAGTTACATTCATCACAAGTTAATGATTAATAACACAGAGATGGTTAACGTTTGCATGATTCCTTAGACAATGAGAGTATCGAGTTTCTTCATGCTTGCTTCATGAACTTTGGGGTTTGCTAAACGTCATCCGTAAATGGGTGGCTATTACGGCGGCTTACGGGTTCATGGAAAAGTATGTCAAGTAACTTGATAGCTCAAGATTGGGATTTTCTCCTCGGACGATGGAGAGATATCTCTGGGCCCTCTCGGTGTTACAGTATCCATCATCGTCTGGCCAGACACTTTGTGATTTGATCACGGGGATGCCGGAACACGGTAACGAGAAAAGAGAACAATACCGATAATGAGGTAACTGGCATAGTGGACAAGTTGTTGATCCACGGGGATGCCGACATGCCTAACCTCGGGTATTTGTAACATATCGTGAAGCAACAGGAATAGCACACGGCAACTGGAGGTTCACTCGAATATTCATTCGTGTGGGTATAGGGGTCAATATGGGTGTCCACGGCTCCGATGTTGATCATTGATCAGAAGGGATTCTGTGTCATGTCTATACTTCACCGAACCTATAGGGTCACACGCTTAAGGGTCATCTATCTGCTGAATACTAGATAGGGAGTCTGAGAGAAAATCACCGAAAAGTTTCGGACAGCGGAAAAGTTCCGGAGAGAGAGGTCACCGGATGAGTTCTGGTGAAACTGAAAAGTTGTTTCAGAGGATACCATAAAGTCAAATTGGTTTCGGCACATGCCCGATAATTCTTGGAGGGTGCCAAAATCATTCTTGAAACTTTTGGGAATTTTCTAGAAGAAAAACCAGAAATGTTCCGGAGCTGCCGGAACCACTTCAGATGCTTTTCGCAGATGAAAATCACTAATCTGGAATTGTTCCAGAATGCGTTGAAAATTATTTTAGTGGCTACTGGAAATGTTCTAAGCCCACATAAATATTTTCAGTTCGAACGGACGCTGAAAAATGTCATCGTGAATAGTGAAAGTGCTTTTTGGGTTACTTTTTGGAAAGCCACTTGTTTGGGCTTTATCCCAAAAGATCTAGGGATGACAAGGATGGATTGGGAGGCCCTCATGGGGGCCCCCAAGGGGTGTGGCCGGCCACACTTGGGGCTCCACCATGGAGCCCCTCTTGTTCCTTGGTTTCACCTTTATGCCCTTGGTGGAAGGACTTCATTCATGTACTTTTGGGTCTTATTGTAAAACCACCCTACCCCTTGGGATTTCCTATAAATAGAGGTGGAGGGGCAGCCCTCCACACTCACTCCTTCTCACATACACATGCCATGCAATGATTTGGCTTCTCTCTCCCTCCCCACGAAATAGTTTCGTAGAGCCGAAAGGCTGTCTGGGTTCCGGTGGGAACTAGTTCTGGACGGCGAAGCCCTGCCGGATAGATGCAACAGTATGTGTGCAACTCTATAGAGAGGTCGTAGTTTCCATCTTAGTGCCCGAGGGGCTGTTCGAGAGTGCCTCCCGTAGGGCTGTCCAAGTGACGGTCCGAGTTCTGTGAGTCCTCCCGAAGTGCTGTCCGAGTGACCGTCCGAGTTTCGAAGGTCCTCCCGGAGGGCTGTCCGCGACACCGTCCGGGGGACTATCCGACCGCCTCCCGGAGGGCTGTCCGAAGGGAAGATGAGGGTATACATCCTCGTGGTTGGGAGGTTGTAAATCCTAGCTGCGGGGATCTGCACCACCGATTGTCATCGACTCTACTTCCGCTGCGCTACGAGTCGGTAACGAAAATGATCAAACCTTGTATGCAGTCTCCATAGTGGTCCTGGGCTGGTGCGTAGGTCGGAAATTTTTTGTTTTCTGCTGCGTTACCCTACAGTTCTTACTTGAACAAACCTCGTACTTATGATTAACCCCCTCGCAAGCATCCGCAACTACGAGAAAAGTATTAAGATAAAATCTAACCACAGCATTAAAATTTTGGATCCAAATCATCCCCTTACGAAGTAGCACATAAACTAGGGTATAAGCTTCTGTCACTCTCGCAACCCATCATCTAATAACTACTGCACAATGCATTCCCTTAGGCCCTAATAAGGTGAAGTGTAATGTAGTCGACATTCACATGACACCACTAAGGGAATCAAAACATACATACTATCAAAGTATCAAACACATATCAAGTTCACATGATTACTTGCAACAAGATTTCTCCCGTGACCTCAAGAACAAAAGTAACTACTCACAAATGATAAGCATACTAAAGATCAGAGGGGTATTAAATATCATAATGGATCTGAACATATAATCTTCCACCAAATAAACCATATAGTAATCAACTACAAGATGTAATCAACACTACTAGTCACCCACAAGCACCAATCTAAGGTTCCGGTACAAAGATTGAACACAAGAGATGAACTAGGGTTTGAGAGGAGACAGTGCTGTTGAAGATGTTGATGAAGATTGCCCTCCCCAAGAAGGGATAGTTGTTGGTGATGATGATGACGATGATTTCCCCCTCCGGGAGGGAAGTTCCCCTGGCGGAATCACTCTGCCGGAGGCAAAAGTGCTCTAGCCCAAGTTCCACCTCGAGACGGCGGCGCTTCGTCCCGAAAGTCCTATTCTTATTTTTTTCTAGGTAAAAATGACTTATATACCAGAAGATGGGCACCGGAGGTGGGCCGAGGGGAGCACAACCCATTAGGGCGCGCCTGGGCTCCCTGGCGCGCCCAGGTGGGTTGTGCCCACTTGGTGGGCCCCCTCTGTTACTTATTTGCTCCAATAATTCTTAAATATTCCATAAAAATTCTCCGTGAAGTTTCAGCTCATTTGGAGTTGTGCAGAATAGGTGGCCTGATGTAACTTTTTCAGGTCCAGAATTCCAGCTGCCGGTATTCTCCCTCTTTGTGTGAACCTTGCATATTATTACTCCAAAAAGCATTATTATACATAGAAACAATATAAATAACAATAGGAAATCATGATGCAAAATGGACATATCAACTCCCCCAAGCTTAGACCTCGCTTGTCCTCAAGCCAAAAACCGAAATCGAAAAACATGTCCACATGCTTAGAGAGAGAGGTGTCGATAGAAACATAATACGGACATAGAAGCATCATGTATATTATTATAACAGCAACAAACTTTAACATATAACTTTATCATAGTGCTTTTATCATATAACTTCTGTCATAAACTTCTCATGAACAAGTAACAATTCATCACAACATCAAAGTATAAAGCATAAACTCTATTGAAAACCAACAAACTTTGTTCTCAGTCAACTTTGCAACTACAATTCATCATCTTTTCAGGAAGAGTCTCATATTGGAGCCTTTTTGGCCAGTCCACATACTCAACCATCATATAGTCTTCTATGATTGCTAACACTCACCGCATACGCATGAGCAAAAAGTTTCAACCGGACACATTGAAAGATAGGGGCTTATAGTTTTTGCCACCCAACATATTCACCTCAAGGGTGATGTCAACAATAATGACCCATGCTATCCATATTCAACTGGATATATGTGCCTAGATCTTTCCTCACCACATGATGCTTGCCAAAAGAGAAAATAAAAAGGAATAGAGAGAAATACTTTGACTCTTGCATAAAAGTAAATACATAAAAGTAAAAGATAGGCCCTTTGCAGAGGGAAGCAGAGGTTGCCATGCGCTTATTTGTTTGTATGCTCAATCTCTTAGTGCAAAAGAACGTCACGTTATATTGCCCCTTGTGATAGCAACCTTTGTTATGCAGTAAGTCGATTTTATTCTTTGCCATCACAAGTTCGTACAACGCTCAATTTTCTCTTACACTAAATGATCCAACACTTTTAGAAGCAATTTTTATTGCCCATTTTGCACCGATGATAACTTACTTGAAGGATCTTCCTCAATCCATAGGTAGGTATGGTGGACTCTCAAAACAAGATTTGGGTTTAAGGGTTTTGGATGCACAAGTAGTATCTCTACTTAGTGCGGAATTTTTTGGCTAGAAAAGATAGGAGGCAAGCACCACATGTTGAAGGATCTATGACAATATAACTTCTATGTTAATATGAACAAACATAAATCATTACGTCGTCTTCCTTGTCCAACGTCAACAATTTTGGCATATAATATTTTGATGGGGGCTCACAATCACAAAAGATGTCCTAGATAGTGTATTTGCATGTGAATCTTCTCTTCCCTTATTAATTCTTTCATGAATTGCATCATTGACCAATGCTATGTTTGTAAATCTCCAATAAAATTTTCTACTTATACTCTTCCTTTTGTGGTGTCATTACTTACCATAAGATTAGCATATGATCTTTTTCATTTATTTCATTCCGTTTTATTGAGCATGGAAGTAAAGAAAACAAAACTCAAACTAAACTTTATTATATATCTGACACATGATTACAAGGATGGATCACTAAGTAAACACTCAAAAAGAAAGGATCGAACTAAACTTTTATTCATCTAAAGCAAAAGATAACTATGGATCGAACTAAGATAAGTAAAGGCAAAAGATAATGGAGGTGATACGATACCGGGGCATCTCCCCCAAGCTTGGCACAAGCCAAGGGGAGTGCCCATACCCGATACTCAAGTTTCCTTTGGTGATGAAGAAAGAGGTGGTGGTGATGAAGTAGTAGAGATCTCGGCCTTCAAGCTCAAATGATACTCCATTCTCCGGATGATGCTCCGAAGGGTGATGATATGTTCTTGCAATAAAATATTTTCATGAGTGAGATATTTATTTTGAACATGAACCATTTCAATGATCCTAAAAGCTTCAATCTCAGTGGGAGTGAGATATTCATAGTATGGCTGAAGGATACCTTCTTCTTCTTCCTCCGCAGGTAAGCCCTGCCCTACCGCTGGAGCTTGATTTCCTGCAACTTCCTTGCCCTCGTCCTCCTTGTAGGCTTCTTTGGGTTCTTCTTTCTTCAATTCCATCTTCATCAACCAAGCATCCTCTTCCACGTTGTTGGA
This sequence comes from Thinopyrum elongatum, assembly GCA_011799875.1. Classification (NCBI taxonomy): domain Eukaryota; kingdom Viridiplantae; phylum Streptophyta; class Magnoliopsida; order Poales; family Poaceae; genus Thinopyrum; species Thinopyrum elongatum. The sequence continues at coordinate 10,545,249 of CM022298.1, read as the reverse complement.
GGAGGGAGAAGACATGGTGCCTGGCTTGATAGATCTGACAGAAAACAGAAGATTTCTCTGTGATACGGTGGTCAATAGGTTCGGGGGGGTAAAGATTTTTTTATCTTGGGAAACAAGCAAACGGAAGAAAAACGGAGACCGGAAGGAACCCGAGGTGGGCACAACCCACCTGGGCGCGCCAGGGGGCCCTGGTGTGCCCTGGTGTCTTGTGCCCACCAGGGTTGCCTTCATGGTTGTTTCTTATTTTCCTAATTTTTGATATATTCCAAAACTGACAAAAAATATTTTTGCGGATTTTTCGGAGTCCGTTTACTTACCGTATCACGTACCTCCTCTTTTTCTGTTATTCTGGAGTGTTCCGGAAGGTTTCTTTTATGTGTTCTTCCGGTGTCATAGTTTGGATAATATTGCTTTCAACATTAATGGGCGTACCTGAGATATAAAGTTTTAATCTTTGCCCATTGACAACCTTCGGGTTAATACCTTCGGCATTATTTATTTTGATGGCTCCAGATCGATAAACCTCCTCGATAACATAAGGTCCTTCCCATTTGGAGAGGAGTTTTCCTGCAAAGAATCTGAAACGAGAGTTGTACAAAAGAACATATTCTATAGCTTTCAACTCACGCTTTTGGATTCTCTTGCCATGCCATCTTTTAACTTTTTCTTTAAATAACTTAGCATTTTCATAAGCCTGGGTTCTCCATTCATCTAGTGAGCTAATATCAAATAATCTCTTTTCAGCGGCAAGTGTGAAATCATAGTTGAGTTCTTTAATTGCCCAATATGCTTTATGTTCCAACTCAAGAGGCAAATGACAAGCTTTTCCATACACCATTTTATACGGAGACATACCCATAGGATTTTTATATGTTGTTCTATAAGCCTAAAGTGCATCATCTAACTTCTTAGACCAATTCTTTCGAGACCTATCTACTCCTTCTTTATAAAGATGTGGGTCATCCCACAAGTAATGTCTTAAATCATAGAAGAATTTTTTCTTTTGTTGGTATGTGAAGCTAGGTCGTATGTATTTAGCAACAATGTAACTAGCATAATCAGCATACCAAGGAGTGTTATGAGAAACATTTATTGCAGCTAATTGTTCATCAGGAAAACTATCATTAATAGGTTGTGGATCATCAAGAATATTTTCTAACCTAGACAAGTTGTCAGCTATGGTGTTCTCAGCTCCTTTTCTATCAGTGATATGTAAATCAAATTCTTGTAGCAAAAGAACCCACCTAATGAGTCTAGGTTTAGCATCTTTCTTTTCCATAAGATATTTTATAGCAGCATGATTGGTGTGAACAGTAACTTTTTAATCAACAATGTAAGACCTAAATTTGTCACAAGCAAACACAACTGCTAAGAATTACTTTTCAGTAGTAGCATAATTGCGTTGAGCACTGTCTAAAGTTTTACTAGCATAATGAATAACATTTAACTTCTTATCAACTCTTTGTCCTAGAACAGCACCAACAGCATAATCAGTAGCATCACACATAATCTCAAAGGGTAAGTTCCAATCAGTTTGTTAAACAATAGGTGCAAAGATTAAGGCTTTCTTAAGTGTTTCAAAGGCTTCTACACAATCATCATAAAAAACAAATGGAACATCCTTTTGCAAAAGATTTGTAAGAGGCCTAGAAATTTTAGAGAAGTCTTTAATAAATCTCCTATAGAAACCAGCATGACCGAGGAAACTACGAATACCTTTGATATCTTTAGGACATGGCATTTTCTCAATTGCATCAACTTTAGCTTTATCCACCTCAATACCTCGTTCAAAAATTTTATGTCCCAGGACAATACCTTCATTAACCATAATGTGGCACTTCTCCCAATTCAAGACAAGATTAGTTTGCTCACACCTCTGCAAAACTCGATCAAGGTTGCTTAAGCAATCATCAAAAGAAGTTCCGTAAATGGAAAAATCATCCATTAAAACCTCAACAATCTTTTCACAAAAGTCAAAGAATATAGCAGTCATACATCTTTGAAAAGTAGCAGGTGCATTACATAAACCAAAAGGCATACGTCTATAAGCATAAGTTCCGAAAGGATAAGTGAAGGTGGTTTTCCCTTGATCAGGTGGTGAAACAGGTATTTGAGAAAATCCAGAGTATCCATCAAGGAAACAAAAGTGTGTGTGCTTCGATAATCTTTCTAGCATTTGATGAATAAAAGGCAAAGGGTAATGATCTTTTCTAGTTGCTTTATTTAATTTTCTAAAATCAATTACCATTCTGTAGCCAGTGACAATTCTTTGTGGAATAAGTTCATTTTTTTCATTTGGAACAACAGTAATACCTCCTTTCTTAGGGACACAATGAACGGGCCTTACCCATCTACTATCAGCTATAGGATAGATTATACCTGCTTCCAGAAGCTTTAATATTTCAGTTCTTACCACTTCTTTAATTTTTGGATTCAACCTTCGTTGGTGATCAACAACGGATTTAGCATCAGGTTACATATTAATTTTGTGCTGACAGAGAGTGGGACTAATGCCCTTAAGATCATCAAGAGTATATCCAATAGCAGCTCGGTGCTTCTTCAGAACCTTCAATAATCTTTCTTCTTCATGTTCTGAAAGGTTAGCACTAATAATAACAGGATATATCTTTTTCTCATCAAGATAAGCATATTTAAAAGTGACTGGTAATTGTTTTAATTCAAACACAGGATCACCTTTAGGTGGAGGAGGTCCTCCTAGACTTTCAATAGGCAAATTATGTTTAAGCAGAGGTCGTTGTTCAAAGAAAATTTTGTCTATTTCCTTCCTTTCATGCATATACATATCATTTTCATGGTCTAGCAGATATTGTTCTAGTGGATCAGTAGTAGGCATAGCAATAGAAGCAAGACCAATTGTTTCATCCTTCCTAGGCAATTCTTTCTTATGATGTTTTCTACTAAACTTAGAAAAATTAAACTCATAAGACTTATTACCGAAACTAACACCGACAATTTGTTTCTCACAATCTATTTTAGCATTTACGGTGTTCAAGAAAGGTCTACCAAAAATAATGGGACAAAAGTCATCTTGTGGGGATCCAAGAACAAGAAAATCAGTGGGATATTTTATTTTTTCCTCATAAGACTTCAACATCTCTAACAATCCCAAGTTGTGTGATGGTGTCTCTGTTGGCAAGTTTAATAGTAACATCTATGTCTTCTATTTCAGTTGGTGCTATATCATTCATAATTTCTTGATATAAGGTGAAAGGAATAGCACTCACACTAGCACCTATGTCACATAAACCATGATAACAGTGATCTCCTATTTTAACTAAGACAGCAGGCATGCCAACAACAGGTCTATGTTTATCTTTTTCATCAGGTTTGGCAATTCTAGCAGCTTCATAACGGTAGTAAATAACATGCCCATCTAAATTTTCTACCAGGAGATCCTTAACCATAGCAACACTAGGTTCTACTTTGATTTGTTCAGCAGGCTTAGGTGCTCTAATATAACTCTTATTGACCACAGTTGAAACTTTAGCATCCTCCTTTATCCTAATAGGGAAAGGTCGTTTTTCAATATAAGCAGTAGGAACAACTGGATCAACATTGTAAATAATAGTTTCATCTTTAGCTATTACCGGTTCTTTAATTTATTCTTTAATAGGAGGGTGATATTTGAACCACTTCTCCTTAGGAAGATCAACATGAGTAGCAAATGATTCACAAAAGGAGGCTACTATCTCAGAGTCAAGTCCATATTTGGTGCTAAACTTTTGAAAAGCATCGGTATTCATAAAAGATTTAACACAATCATACTTAAGCTTAATACCTGACTCTTTACCTTCGTCGAGTTCCAAATCTTCAGAGTTGCGTTTGATTCTTTCTAAAAGATCCCACCTGAATTCAATAGTCTTCTTCATAAAGGAACCAGTACAAGAAGTATCAAGCATGGATAGATCATCACGAGAAAGCCGAGCATAAAAATTCTGAATGATAATTTCTCTTGAGAGCTCATGATTGGGGCATGAATATAACATTGACTTAAGCCTCCCCCAAGCTAGAGCGATACTTTCTCCTTCACGAGGCCAAAAATTATATATATAATTCCGACCACGATGAACTAGATGCATAGGATAAAATGTTTGGTGAAATTCCAATTTCAATCGATTCCAAGTCCAAGATCCAATATCATCGCATAACCTATACCATGCCAATGATTTTCCCTTAAAATATAAAGGGAAAACCTTCTTCTTAACTTCATCTCCGGGTAAACCTGCCAGCTTAAATATTCCACAAATTTCATCCACATATATTAAGTGCATATCAGGATGTTCGGTTCCATCTCCTGCATAAGGATTAGCTAGCAGTTGTTCTATCTTACCCGAAGGAATTTCATAACCGATATTTTCAGTAGGTGCAGTAGGTTGAGGGGTAACTAATTTTGGTTACGGTCGAGGTGAAGATACCCTGGACAAACCCCTCAAAGGATTGTTCTCCATAGTAACAAGTGACAATAAATTTCAGCACGTAGTAATAATTTTTCCGTACTGATTTTCACTTATCAAGAGCGCTTCACTCCCCGGCAACAACGCCAGAAAAGAGCCTTGATGACCCACAAGTATACGGGATCAATCGTAGTCCTTTTCCGCAAGGAGCAGAAGGAAATGACAAGTAGTTTTCAGCAAGGTATTTTCTGCAAGCACTGAAATTATAAGTAACGAGTAGTTTGATAGCAAGATAATTTGTAACGAGCAAGTAACGGTAATGGTAACAAAAGTGCAGCAAGGTAGCCCAATCCTTTTGAGGCAAAGGACAGAACAAAACGGTCTCTTATAATAAGCAAAGCATTCTTGAGGGTACACGGGAATTTCATGTAGTCACTTTCATCATGTTGGTTTGATTTGTGTTCACTACTTTGATAATTTGATATGTGGGTGGACCAGTGCTTAGGTGCTGTTCTTACTTGAACAAACTTCCTACTTATGATTAACCCCCTCGCAAGCATCCGCAACTACGAGAAAAGTATTAAGATAAAATCTAACCATAGCATTAAACTTTTGGATCCAAATCAGCCCCTTACAAAGTGGCGCATAAACTAGGGTTTAAGCTTCTGTCACTCTCGCAACCCATCATCTAATAACTACTCCATAATGCATTCCCTTAGGCCCTAATAAGGTGAAGTTCCATGTAGTCGATGTTCACATGACACCACTAAGGGAATCACAACATACATACTATCAAAGTATCGAACACATATCAAGTTCACATGATTACTTGCAACAAGATTTCTCCCGTGACCTCAAGAACAAAAGTAACTACTCACAAATGATAATCATGATCAAGATCGGAGGGGTATTAAACAGCATAATGGATCTAAACATATAATCTTCCACCAAATAAACCATATAGTAATCAACTACAAGATGTAATCAACACTACTAGTCACCCACAAGAAGCAATCTAAGGTTCCGGTACAAAGATTGAACACAAGAGATGAAGTAGGGTTTGAGAGGAGACGGTGCTATTGAAGATGTTGATGAAGATTGCCCTCCCCAAGATGGGAGAGTTGTTGGTGATGATGATGACGATGATTTCCCCCTCCGGGAGGGAAGTTCCCCCGGCGGAATGGCTCCGCCGGAGGGCAAAAGTGCTCCTGCCCAAGTTCCGCCTCGAGACGGCGGCGCTTTGTCCTGAAAGTCCTCTTCTTATTTTTTTTCTAGGTAAAAATGACTTATATACCAGAAGATGGGCACCGGAGGTGAGCCGAGGGGAGCACAACCAACCAGGGCGCGCCTGGGCTCCCTGGCGCGCCCAGGTGGGTTGTGCTCACCTAGTGGGCCCCCTCTGGTACTTATTTTCTTCAATAATTCTTAAATATTCCATAAAAATTCTCTGTGAAGTTTCAGCTCATTTGGAGTTGTGCAGAATAGGTGGCCTGACATAGCTTTTTCAGGTCCAGAATTCCAGCTGCCGGTATTCTCCCTCTTTGTGTGAACATTGCATATTATGAGAGAAAAGGCATTAGAATTAATCCAAAAAGCATTATTATACATAAAAACAATATACATAATAGTAGGAAATCATGATGCAAAATGGACGTATCAAACCTCGCCTCGGCCATCATCGACCCCTACCTCAAAAACATGAAGGAAGATGGCAAGAAAAATCCTGCAACCTCGCATGGTGCCTGGGTGCAAAGACTGGATGAATCTTACCTCAAGTTCGCGGCTAAGAACGTGTACACATGCTACGGGATGAACAGGCAGATCGTTGACATGAGGGTGTGCCTTGTTCCTGTAATCGATGAGGGATTAAGCTACCAGTAGAGCAATGGTGGCAAGCATCACAACAAGAAGTAGATGATGATTAGACGATCGTTTATCCTAGTTAATTATGCATGTAATTGTTTATTTTGGTTTGCGCAAATGTCATGTATGTACTAGTCACTTATATAATTGGATATTTAATTTGGTTATGCAATCATGTCCTTATAATTATATATGTTGTTGTTCTGTAGACAGAGCAAATCGCTGACAGTTCTATAACCAACAAGCGTTTGCCCATAACACGCACGGCTTATTAGTGTAGGAGATATGCCCTAGAGGCAGTAACAACAGTTATTTTGTATCTCCTGGTTTGTAATGAAAGTTTATGTTCCATGCTATAACTGCAATGATTCTCGAGTCTGCAAATAAAACGAGGCTTGGAGGGAAACTCATGTGCACGTGTGGTATAATAAACGTTAAAATGTATTCCTAGTCTTGCCTCTAAGACTGGCTCAAGTATTGCATGATGATCCTGTTTTCCTGATCATGGGCATGGTTATGCCAGCAATTTTGAGGGAACGATGTTGATAGAACACTTGTGTTGAATCGACCTAATATGATGTTATGCTATGAGATACATTCGTCACAAGTTAATGGTTAATAACACAGAGATAGTTAATGTTTGCATAATTCCTTAGACCATGAGAGTATCGAGTTCCTTCGTGCTTGCTTCGTGAACTTTGGGGTTTGTTAAACGTCATCCGTAACTGGGTGGCTATTACGGCGGCTTACGGGTTCACGGAAAGGTATGGCATGTAACGAGATAGCTCAAGATTGGGATTTGCTCCTCCGACGATGGAGAGATATACTCGGGCCCTCTCGGTGAAACGGTATCCATCATCGTCTGGCCAGACAACTTGTGATTTGATCACTGGGATACCGGAACATGGAAACGAGAAAAGAGAACAAAACCGGTAACGAGGTAACTTGCATGATGGACAAATTGTTGATCCACAGGAATGCAATAAATCTCACCTCGGGTGTTTGTGACATATCGCGAAGCAACAGGAATAGCACACGGCAACTGGAGGTTCACTCGAATATTCATTCGTGTGGGTATAGGGGTCAATATGGGTGTCCATGGCTCCGATGTTGATCATTGATTGGAAAGGGTTCCAGGTCATGTCTATGCTTCACCGAACCTATAGGGTCACACGCTTAAGGGTCATCTATCTGCTGAATACTAGACAGGGAGTCTGAGAGAAAGTCACCGAAAAAGTTTCGGAGACAATGGAAGAGTTCCGGAGAGAGAGAACACCGAAAGAGTTTCGGTAAAACCAAAAAGTTGTTTTGGAATATATTATTAGGTCAAAAAGGGTTTCGGCTTTGCATGGAAATTTTCAGAGGATGCCAGAATTGGTCTGGGAACTTCTGGGAATTTTCAGAGAAAAAAACCGAAAATGTTCCGAAACTGCCGTAACCGTTGTTGTTGCTTTTCGCTGATGAAAACTACCATACCGGAAATGTTTCGGAAAATTCCCGGAATAATTTTAGAGGGTGCCAGAAATGTTCTGGGACCTTCTGAAATTTTTCAGAAAAAAGTTTCACGGAAAACATCTTGTCTCATCGCGAGGGGACAAGATCCCACGAATCGGGGGTTGCATGTTTGGTGGCTTTTTGTCTAGGGAGCACCCTTGTTCAAGGGAGACATGTTGGTGGCTTGTTGGGGCCCCCCCCCCCCATGGGAGGGGGCAAGGTTGTGGCCGGCCAAGTAGGGGCCCCCTTGGGTGTCCCCTTTGTGCTCCACTTGCATTACCATATTACCCCTCATGTGGGACATGTAGCTTGGGTATTTTGGTATTTTCTCCACCACCCCACCCCTTGCCTTGGCCTATAAAAGGAGGAGAAGTGGCTGCCATTCTCCTCATCCCTTGCTCTCATACACATGCCATGCATTATCTGGCTTCTTCTCTCCCTCCCACGAAAAGAGTTTCGTAGAGCCGAAAGGCTGTCTGGGTTCCGGCAGGAACTAGTTCTGGACGGCGAAGCCCTGCCGGATAGCTGACACCGTATGTGTGCAACCCCGTAGAGAGGTCGTAGTTTCGGTCTTTTGCCCGAGGGGCTGTTCGAGTGTCCTCCCGAAGGGCTGTCCGAGTCTCCGTTCGAGTTTCGAGGGTCCTCCCGAAGGGCTGTCCGCGACATCGTCCGAGGGACTGTCCGACCGCCTCCCGAAGGGCTGTCCGACGAGGGAGTACATCCTCGCGGTTGGGAGGTTGTAAATCCTAGCTGCGGGGATCTACACCAACGATCTCCACCGACTCTTCTTCCGCTGCGCTTCGAGTCGGTACGGATCAGATCAAACCTTGTATGCAGTCTCCATAGTGGTCCTGGGCGTGCTCGCTATACCGAAAATTTTCGTTATCTGTCGCGTTCCCCTACAGTGGCATCAAGAGCCGTGCTATGCGTAGATGCAGGTTACGATCTAGAATACATGGAGATGTATGGGTATTGCATAATATGATTAGGTAGTAGATGAGATCTATTGCTGAAAATTATTTATGCGGGTGACAGATGAAATCTGTTACCCGACGTTCTTGTTGCTTCCCTAGAATTTGCGTTTGCTCAATCTCGAGACAGCATGGTGGAATTTGACAAAGTTCTGGCAATCCGTGATCCTGATTGATCATGGAAGTGCTATCAGTTCTTTGGGTTCTGCCATAGTCAAAAGAAAGATGAAATTCGCGAATGAAAGGGCATTGCAGATATGATCTGCACGGGGGTCATGCGTATGACGAAGTTAGTATGGGGCTCGAGATTTAATTATCTCGTGTTTCATACACCCCGAGATGTTAATCTAGCAACTTGAATAATCATACTTGATGATAAAACGTTGGTAGCTGCGGTTTGAGTAAAAACCTTAGAAGCCACGTAAAATAAAATTTTGCATAAACCGATTAGAGGCGTCTAACTTGGTTTTGCAGGATGGTTTGCATGTGATGTGGTATAGCAATGCTCATATTCAATTTGATTATGCATGAGATGACTATATGATGTAATTAACATGACCTGCGTGTCATGATTCGGCATGATGGCTGGAGCCATATGATTGCACTTTAATGACCTGCGTGTCAACCTTAAGTAATGCATTTATTTTATCTTGCTATGGAGATAGCAATATTATCTGGTGCATCGACAAGGTGGTGGCAATCTTCGCGAAGGTGAACATCGACGCGAATGCCGAAGACGAAGAAATGAAAGACTTCTCCGTCAGAAGGGGCTATACCATATCATGCTATTTTGAATTGCCTGAGATGTTTATCCCTCTTGATGCACCCTTCTTGATTGCGCGGTAGTCGCTTTTTATTAGGGTGATCTCTCACTTAAAATATCAAGTAGTTAGTGTTCTCCCAAGTGTAGCACCGTCACGGCACCTAACTTTTCGGGGTATCACAGGATCTCCCTGGGTACGAACGACATAGGGATGTGTGAGGCGGGTGAGTTGAGACCTCACAGCAAGATCACTTGGTTGTCTTGACGTTCTGGAAGGATCTCCCTGAGCTCAGAACACGCCCATCGAAAGATGAACAAGAGTCACATAGAGATGTGATCGGCAAGTTTGCCTACCGGTTGAAGTTCGCGCCATCAGTGTTCATCTCGTTTAATGGCGTTGAATGGATATGCGGGTCTTGTATCACTCATAATCAATTTTGAGAGATATTGATTTGAGTGGGAGCGCATTTTAGAATAAAACGGTTTATTCACTAGTGCAAATTTCATTACAAACAAAGTCTAAGTGAAACTTGTGTTTTCCGTTGTAGATCAAATGGCTCGCAACACCGCGTTCAACTTAGGCCCGATGTTAGAGAAAGAGAAGTTAACTACGACTGGAAACAACTATGCGGACTGGGTCCGCAACCTGAGGATTGTCCTCAGGAGCGCTAAGAAACTATATGTGCTTGAAAATGCTCTTCCAGCTAAACCGGCGGCAGAGGCCCCGGAAGATGAACAAAATGTCTGGGTCACTAAGGATGATGATCACAACTTAGTGCAGTGCCTCATGCTAGCTTGCATGAGTACAGACCTTCAAAAACGTTTTGAATTCCATAAACCCCGTGATATGATCCGGGAATTGGATGCTCTGTACAAGGAAACCGCAAAGTCTGAACGATTTGATATCATGAAGGCTTTGATGGATTGCAAGATGGCTGAGGGTAGTTCAGTTGGCGAACACGTGGTCAAAATGATTGGCTATGCTGAAAGGCTTAAAACCCTGGAATTTCCACTTCCACCTGGCCATACGATGGACATGTTGCTTTCTTCACTCCCCCTGTCTTACGACGGTTTTGTATTAAACTACAACATGAGTGGGATGGAGAAGGAACCGGAAGAGGTGCTCGCCATGCTGAAAACTGCAGAAGGAGGACTGCGGAAAAATCGCAAGCAAGTGTTGCTTGTGAATAAAACCGCCAGTTTCAAAAAGAAGAAAGGCAAGCCAAAGAAGGGCAAGGGCGCCGGTAAGACCGGATCCCAAAGCAACTCTAAGGGCGGAGCCAAGAATGAAACTGAGTGCTTCTACTGCAAGGGCACAGGACACTGGAAGAGAAACTGCAAGAAGTATCTGGAAGATAAGAAGTCCGGGAAAACCGGAAAAGGTATAATTGTTATACAAGTTAATGTCATTGACGTTTTGCTTGCTAGCGAAAATTCTAAGTCTTGGGTATTTGATACCGGATCGGTTGCTCACATTTGCAACTCGATACAGGGACTTCAGAAGGTGCGCAAGCTGGCAAAGAATGAAGTCGTGATGCGTGTCGGGAACGGCGCTGGGATCGCCGCTCAAGCCGTCGGCATTATGCCTCTACGTCTCCCTTCAGGATTTATCTTAGAACTAAGTAACTGTTATTTTGTTCCACTGTTGTGTAGAAACATTATCTCCGGATCATGTTTAGTACACGATGGGTATTCGTACAAGTCTGAGAACAATGGCTGTTCACTTTATTGTAAGGATATGTTTTATGGATTTGCACCCATTGTTGGGGGCCTTTTCATACTAAATCTTGAATGTGGAAATGATGTCTTTAACGTGAATGCTAAACGCCTTAAGAAGGCTGATACCACCACCACTTTCTTGTGGCACTGTCGGCTTGGCCACATCGGAAAGAAACGCATGCAAAGACTCCATAAAGATGGAGTTTTACCGTCCCTTGATTTTCAATCATTTGACACATGTGAAGCTTGCTTGATGGGGAAAATGACCAAGACGCCGTTCACGGGTCATCCTGAACGGGCGGGTGAATTGTTGGAAATAATACATAGTGATGTATGTGGTCCAATGAACACGGCCGCACGGGGTGGGTATTTTTACTTCGTGACTTTTACTGATGATTTAAGTCGGTATGGCTATATCTACTTGATGAAGCATAAATCGGAAACCTTTGAAAAGTTCAAAGAATTTCAGAATGAGGTAGAAAATCATCGTGACAAAAAGATTAAGTTTCTGCGGTCTGATCGCGGAGGCGAGTATCTTAGTCATGAGTTTGGCCAACATCTGAGTGACCGTGGAATCGTTTCACAGCTTACGCCTCCCGGAACTCCACAGAGAAATGGAGTATCGGAACGACGTAACCGAACCTTGTTGGACATGGTAAGGTCGATGATGTCTCTTACAGATCTACCGATATCTTTTTGGGGTCACGCACTACTTACTGCCGCTTATACACTAAATAGAGCACCGTCTAAGTCTGTTGAGACGACGCCATTTGGATTATGGTATGGGAAGAAACCCAATGTGTCACATCTCAAGGTTTGGGGTTGTGAAGCTTATGTAAAACGTTTACAACCAAGCAAACTCGACCCCAGAGCAGACAAATGTTACTTTGTAGGTTATCCCAAAAACACCATTGGGTATTCCTTCTACCACCAGTCCGAGGGCAAAACGTTTGTCGCAAAAGTTGGACACTTTCTCGAGAAAGAGTTTCTCGCCAAAGAATTAAGTGGGAGGACAGTGCAACTTAATGAGATTAGTGAATCTTCGGTGACTGTTGATATGGCTAAGGAACCGGAAGAAATTCCGCTAATTATCCCTACAACTGAGCCGGAAGTTGTTGCATATGATGCGGAGGCTTCAGACAATGTTGTAACTGAACCGCGCAGATCAGGTAGGGCTATCCAGCCACCTGAGTGGTTTCATAATGAAATCTTCATTCTTGAAGACGATGAACCTGCGCACTACAAGGAAGCGATGGCGGGGCCCAGCTCAAAAGAATGGCACAAGGCCATGAGATCCGAAATGGAATCCATGTATGAAAACCAAGTTTGGAACTTGGAAGAACTTCCAGAAGGCGTAAAGCCAATTGGTTGTAAATGGATTTTCAAAAGAAAGACGGACGCGGATGGTAACATTACTATCCACAAAGCTAGACTTGTTGCGAAAGGGTTCACGCAAGTTCCAGGAGTGGACTACGACGAGACTTTCTCGCCCGTAGCTATGCTTAGGTCTGTTCGGATATTGCTAGCAATTGCTGCTTATTTCGACTATGAAATATGGCAGATGGATGTCAAAACGGCTTTCCTAAATGGAAACCTCAAAGAGGATGTATATATGATACAGCCAGAAGGTTTTGTCATTCATGAGGATGCTGGAAAGGTATGCAAACTTCAGAAAGCCATTTATGGTCTGAAGCAAGCATCAAGGAGCTGGAACATTCGTTTTGATGAAGTGGTCAAAGAGTTTGGCTTCATCAGGAATGACGAAGAATCTTGTGTTTACAAGAAGTTTAGTGGGAGCGCAAAAGCATTTCTAATCTTGTATGTGGATGACATATTGTTGATTGGAAATGACGTGAATTTTCTTAGTGAAATAAAAGACTCGTTGAAGAAAAGGTTTTCAATGAAAGACTTAGGCGAAGCGGCATATGTATTGGGCATCAGAATCTATAGAGATAGATCAAAACGCCTGATAGCGCTTAGCCAAAGCACGTACATTGACAAGGTGTTGAAAAGGTTCAACATGGAGAACTCCAAGAAAGGCCTACTCCCCATGTCACCTGGCACAGTACTTTGCAAGAATCAGAGTCCTCGAACTCTTGATGAGCGAGTACAAATGAATGATGTTCCATATGCCTCGGCAGTTGGTTCTATCATGTATGCCATGCTATGTACAAGACCGGATGTTTCCTATGCGCTAAGTGTTAGCAGCCGGTACCAAAGTGATCCAGGTTTGGAACACTGGGCCGCAGTCAAGGGTATTCTTAAGTACCTCAGAAGGACCAAGGATTTACTCCTTGTGTACGGAGGTGATGAAGAGCTCATTGTAAGTGGTTACACTGATGCAGGCTTCATGACTGACCCAGATGACTTCAAATCTCAATCAGGCTATGTTTTCATATTGAACGGTGGCGCAGTTGATTGGAAAAGTTCCAAACAGAAGACTGTGGCGGACTCTACGACGGAGGCGGAGTATGTTGCCGCTTCAGAAGCCTCCAAGGAGGCGGTATGGATCAAGCAATTTCTTGAAGACCTTGGTGTGGTTCCAAGTGCTCTGGACCCGGTGGAGATCTATTGTGATAATAGTGGCGCCGTGGCTCAGGCAAGGGAACCAAGTTCGCACCATAAGACAAGACATATTCAACGCAAATATAAACTCATTCGACATCATGTCGAAGATGGTTTAGTGAAAGTACGCAAAGTTCACACGGATCTGAATGTGTTAGACCCGATGACAAAGCCTCTACCACGAGCAAAGCATGAGCAACACCGGATAGCCATTGGTGTTAGGGAAGCCATGTAACTGGATTATGACTCTAGTGCAAGTGGGAGTCTGTAGGAGATATGCCCTAGAGGCAGTAACAACAGTTATTTTGTATCTCCTGGTTTGTAATGAAAGTTTATGTTCCATGCTATAACTGCAATGATTCTCGAGTCTGCAAATAAAACGAGGCTTGGAGGGAAACTCATGTGCACGTGTGGTATAATAAACGGTAAAATGTATTCCTAGTCTTGCCTCTAAGACTGGCTCAAGTATTGCATGATGATCCTGTTTTCCTGATCATGGGCATGGTTATGCCAGCAATTTTGAGGGCACGATGTTGATAGAACACTTGTGTTGAATCGACCTAATATGATGTTATGCTATGAGATACATTCGTCACAAGTTAATGGTTAATAACACAGAGATAGTTAATGTTTGCATAATTCCTTAGACCATGAGAGTATCGAGTTCCTTCGTGCTTGCTTCGTGAACTTTGGGGTTTGTTAAACGTCATCCGTAACTGGGTGGCTATTACGGCGGCTTACGGGTTCACGGAAAGGTATGGCATGTAACGAGATAGCTCAAGATTGGGATTTGCTCCTCCGACGATGGAGAGATATACTCGGGCCCTCTCGGTGAAACGGTATCCATCATCGTCTGGCCAGACAACTTGTGATTTGATCACTGGGATACCGGAACATGGAAACGAGAAAAGAGAACAAAACCGGTAACGAGGTAACTTGCATGATGGACAAATTGTTGATCCACAGGAATGCAATAAATCTCACCTCGGGTGTTTGTGACATATCGTGAAGCAACAGGAATAGCACACGGCAACTGGAGGTTCACTCGAATATTCATTCGTGTGGGTATAGGGGTCAATATGGGTGTCCATGGCTCCGATGTTGATCATTGATTGGAAAGGGTTCCAGGTCATGTCTATGCTTCACCGAACCTATAGGGTCACACGCTTAAGGGTCATCTATCTGCTGAATACTAGACAGGGAGTCTGAGAGAAAGTCACCGAAAAAGTTTCGGAGACAATGGAAGAGTTCCGGAGAGAGAGAACACCGAAAGAGTTTCGGTAAAACCAAAAAGTTGTTTTGGAATATATTATTAGGTCAAAAAGGGTTTCGGCATCGCATGGAAATTTTCAGAGGATGCCAGAATTGGTCTGGGAACTTCTGGGAATTTTCAGAGAAAAAAACCGGAAATGTTCGGAATTTTCAGAGAAAAAAACCGGAAATTTTTCAGAAAAAAGTTTCGCGGAAAACATCTTGTCTCAGCGCGAGGGGACAAGATCCCACGAATCGGGGGTTGCATGTTTGGTGGCTTTTTGTCTAGGGAGCACCCTTGTTCAAGGGAGACATGTTGGTGGCTTGTTGGGGGGCCCCCCCCCATGGGAGGGGGCAAGGTTGTGGCCGGCCAAGTAGGGGCCCCCTTGGGTGTCCCCTTTGTGCTCCACTTGCATTACCATATTACCCCTCATGTGGGACATGTAGCTTGGGTATTTTGGTATTTTCTCCACCACCCCACCCCTTGCCTTGGCCTATAAAAGGAGGAGAAGTGGCTGCCATTCTCCTCATCCCTTGCTCTCATACACATGCCATGCATTATCTGGCTTCTTCTCTCCCTCCCACGAAAAGAGTTTCGTAGAGCCGAAAGGCTGTCTGGGTTCCGGCAGGAACTAGTTCTGGACGGCGAAGCCCTGCTGGATAGCTGACACCGTATGTGTGCAACCGCGTAGAGAGGTCGTAGTTTCGGTCTTTTGCCCGAGGGGCTGTTCGAGTGTCCTCCCGAAGGGCTGTCCGAGTCTCCGTTCGAGTTTCGAGGGTCCTCCCGAAGGGCTGTCCGCGACATCGTCCGAGGGACTGTCCGACCGCCTCCCGAAGGGCTGTCCGACGAGGGAGTACATCCTCGCGGTTGGGAGGTTGTAAATCCTAGCTGCGGGGATCTACACCAACGATCTCCACCGACTCTTCTTCCGCTGCGCTTCGAGTCGGTACGGATCAGATCAAACCTTGTATGCAGTCTCCATAGTGGTCCTGGGCGTGCTCGCTATACCGAAAATTTTCGTTTTCTGTCGCGTTCCCCTACAGTGGCATCAAGAGCCGTGCTATGCGTAGATGCAGGTTACGATCTAGAATACATGGAGATGTATGGGTATTGCATAATATGATTAGGTAGTAGATGAGATCTATTGCTGAAAATTATTTATGCGGGTGACAGATGAAATCTGTTACCCGACGTTCTTGTTGCTTCCCTAGAATTTGCGTTTGCTCAATCTCGAGACAGCATGGTGGAATTTGACAAAGTTCTGGCAATCCGTGATCCTGATTGATCATGGAAGTGCTATCAGTTCTTTGGGTTCTGCCATAGTCAAAAGAAAGATGAAATTCGCGAATGAAAGGGCATTGCAGATATGATCTGCACGGGGGTCATGCGTATGACGAAGTTAGTATGGGGCTCGAGATTTAATTATCTCGTGTTTCATACACCCCGAGATGTTAATCTAGCAACTTGAATAATCATACTTGATGATAAAACGTTGGTAGCTGCGGTTTGAGTAAAAACCTTAGAAGCCACGTAAAATAAAATTTTGCATAAACCGATTAGAGGCGTCTAACTTGGTTTTGCAGGATGGTTTGCATGTGATGTGGTATAGCAATGCTCATATTCAATTTGATTATGTATGAGATGACTATATGATGTAATTAACATGACCTGCGTGTCATGATTCGGCATGATGGCTGGAGCCATATGATTGCACTTTAATGACCTGCGTGTCAACCTTAAGTAATGCATTTATTTTATCTTGCTATGGAGATAGCAATATTATCTGGTGCATCGACAAGGTGGTGGCAATCTTCGCGAAGGTGAACATCGACGCGAATGCCGAAGACGAAGAAATGAAAGACTTCTCCGTCAGAAGGGGCTATACCATATCATGCTATTTTGAATTGCCTGAGATGTTTATCCCTCTTGATGCACCCTTCTTGATTGCGCGGTAGTCGCTTTTTATTAGGGTGATCTCTCACTTAAAATATCAAGTAGTTAGTGTTCTCCCAAGTGTAGCACCGTCACGGCACCTAACTTTTCGGGGTATCACAGGATCTCCCTGTGTACGAACGACATAGGGATGTGTGAGGCGGGTGAGTTGAGACCTCACAGCAAGATCACTTGGTTGTCTTGACGTTCTGGAAGGATCTCCCTGAGCTCGGAACACGCCCATCGAAAGATGAACAAGAGTCACATAGAGATGTGATCGGCAAGTTTGCCTACCGGTTGAAGTTCGCGCCATCAGTGTTCATCTCGTTCAATGGCGTTGAATGGATATGCGGGTCTTGTATCACTCATAATCAATTTTGAGAGATATTGATTTGAGTGGGAGCGCATTTTAGAATAAAACGGTTTATTCACTAGTGCAAATTTCATTACAAACAAAGTCTAAGTGAAACTTGTGTTTTCCGTTGTAGATCAAATGGCTCGCAACACCGCGTTCAACTTAGGCCCGATGTTAGAGAAAGAGAAGTTAACTACGACTGGAAACAACTATGCGGACTGGGTCCGCAACCTGAGGATTGTCCTCAGGAGCGCTAAGAAACTATATGTGCTTGAAAATGCTCTTCCAGCTAAACCGGCGGCAGAGGCCCCGGAAGATGAACAAAATGTCTGGGTCACTAAGGATGATGATCACAACTTAGTGCAGTGCCTCATGCTAGCTTGCATGAGTACAGACCTTCAAAAACGTTTTGAATTCCATAAACCCCGTGATATGATCCGGGAATTGGATGCTCTGTACAAGGAAACCGCAAAGTCTGAACGATTTGATATCATGAAGGCTTTGATGGATTGCAAGATGGCTGAGGGTAGTTCAGTTGGCGAACACGTGGTCAAAATGATTGGCTATGCTGAAAGGCTTAAAACCCTGGAATTTCCACTTCCACCTGGCCATACGATGGACATGTTACTTTCTTCACTCCCCCTGTCTTACGACGGTTTTGTATTAAACTACAACATGAGTGGGATGGAGAAGGAACCGGAAGAGGTGCTCGCCATGCTGAAAACTGCAGAAGGAGGACTGCGGAAAAATCGCAAGCAAGTGTTGCTTGTGAATAAAACCGCCAGTTTCAAAAAGAAGAAAGGCAAGCCAAAGAAGGGCAAGGGCGCCGGTAAGACCGGATCCCAAAGCAACTCTAAGGGCGGAGCCAAGAATGAAACTGAGTGCTTCTACTGCAAGGGCACAGGACACTGGAAGAGAAACTGCAAGAAGTATCTGGAAGATAAGAAGTCCGGGAAAACCGAAAAAGGTATAATTGTTATACAAGTTAATGTCATTGACGTTTTGCTTGCTAGCGAAAATTCTAAGTCTTGGGTATTTGATACCGGATCGGTTGCTCACATTTGCAACTCGATACAGGGGCTTCAGAAGGTGCGCAAGCTGGAAAAGAATGAAGTCGTGATGCGGGTCGGGAACGGCGCTGGGATCGCCGCTCAAGCCGTCGGCATTATGCCTCTATGTCTCCCTTCAGGATTTATCTTAGAACTAAGTAACTGTTATTTTGTTCCACTGTTGTGTAGAAACATTATCTCCGGATCATGTTTAGTACATGATGGGTATTCGTACAAGTCTGAGAACAATGGTTGTTCACTTTATTGTAAGGATATGTTTTATGGATTTGCACCCATTGTTGGGGGCCTTTTCATACTAAATCTTGAATGTGGAAATGATGTCTTTAACGTGAATGCTAAACGCCTTAAGAAGGCTGATACCACTACCACTTTCATGTGGCACTGTCGGCTTGGCCACATTGGAAAGAAACGCATGCAAAGACTCCATAAAGATGGAGTTCTACCGTGTTTTGATTTTGAATCATTTGACACATGTGAATCTTGCTTAATGGGGAAAATGACCAAGACGCCGTTCACGGGTCATCCTGAACGGGCGGGTGAATTATTGGAAATAATACATAGTGATGTATGTGGTCCAATGAACACAGCCGCACGGGGTGGGTATTTCTACTTCGTGACTTTTACTGATGATTTAAGTCGGTATGGCTATATCTACTTAATGAAGCATAAGTCGGAAACCTTTGAAAAGTTCAAAGAATTTCAGAATGAGGTAGAAAATCATCATGACAAAAAGATTAAGTTTCTGCGGTCTGATCGCGGAGGCGAGTATCTTAGTCATGAGTTTGGCCAACATCTGAGTGACCGTGGAATCGTTTCACAGCTTACGCCTCCCGGAACTCCACAGAGAAATGGAGTATCGGAACGACGTAACCGAACCTTGTTGGACATGGTAAGGTCGATGATGTCTCTTACGGATCTTCCAATATCTTTTTGGGGTCACGCACTAGAAACTGCTGCTTATACATTAAACAGAGCACCGTCTAAGTCTATTGAGACGACGCCATTTGAATTATGGTATGGGAAGAAACCCAATGTGTCACATCTCAAGGTTTGGGGTTGTGAAGCTTATGTAAAACGTTTACAACCAAGCAAACTCGACCCCAGAGCAGACAAATGTTACTTTGTAGGTTATCCCAAAAACACCATTGGGTATTCCATCTACCACCAGTCCGAGGGCAAAACGTTTGTCGCAAAAGTTGGACACTTTCTCGAGAAAGAGTTTCTCGCCAAAGAATTAAGTGGGAGGACAGTGCAACTTAATGAGATTAGTGAATCTTCGGTGACTGTTGATATGGCTAAGGAACCGGAAGAAATTCCGCTAATTATCCCTACAACTGAGCCGGAAGTTGTTGCATATGATGCGGAGGCTTCAGACAATGTTGTAACTGAACCGCGCAGATCAGGTAGGGCTATCCAGCCACCTGAGTGGTTTCATAATGAAATCTTCATTCTTGAAGATGATGAACCTGCGCACTACAAGGAAGCGATGGCGGGGCCCAGCTCAAAAGAATGGCACAAGGCCATGAGATCCGAAATGGAATCCATGTATGAAAACCAAGTTTGGAACTTGGAAGAACTTCCAGAAGGCGTAAAGCCAATTGGTTGTAAATGGATTTTCAAAAGAAAGACGGACGCGGATGGTAACATTACTATCCACAAAGCTAGACTTGTTGCGAAAGGGTTCACGCAAGTTCCAGGAGTGGACTACAACGAGACTTTCTCGCCCGTAGCTATGCTTAGGTCTGTTCGGATATTGCTAGCAATTGCTGCTTATTTCGACTATGAAATATGGCAGATGGATGTCAAAACGGCTTTCCTAAATGGAAACCTCAAAGAGGATGTATATATGATACAGCCAGAAGGTTTTGTCATTCATGAGGATGCTGGAAAGGTATGCAAACTTCAGAAAGCCATTTATGGTCTGAAGCAAGCATCAAGGAGCTGGAACATTCGTTTTGATGAAGTGGTCAAAGAGTTTGGCTTCATCAGGAATGACGAAGAATCTTGTGTTTACAAGAAGTTTAGTGGGAGCGCAAAAGCATTTCTAATCTTGTATGTGGATGACATATTGTTGATTGGAAATGACGTGAATTTTCTTAGTGAAATAAAAGACTCGTTGAAGAAAAGGTTTTCAATGAAAGACTTAGGCGAAGCGGCATATGTATTGGGCATCAGAATCTATAGAGATAGATCAAAACGCCTGATAGCGCTTAGCCAAAGCACGTACATTGACAAGGTGTTGAAAAGGTTCAACATGGAGAACTCCAAGAAAGGCCTACTCCCCATGTCACCTGGCACAGTACTTTGCAAGAATCAGAGTCCTCGAACTCTCGATGAGCGAGTACAAATGAATGATGTTCCATATGCCTCGGCAGTTGGTTCTATCATGTATGCCATGCTATGTACAAGACCGGATGTTTCCTATGCGCTAAGTGTTAGCAGCCAGTACCAAAGTGATCCAGGTTTGGAACACTGGGCCGCAGTCAAGGGTATTCTTAAGTACCTCAGAAGGACCAAGGATTTACTCCTTGTGTACGGAGGTGATGAAGAGCTCATTGTAAGTGGTTACACTGATGCAGGCTTCATGACTGACCCAGATGACTTCAAATCTCAATCAGGCTATGTTTTCATATTGAACGGTGGCGCAGTTGATTGGAAAAGTTCCAAACAGAAGACTGTGGCGGACTCTACGACGGAGGCGGAGTATGTTGCCGCTTCAGAAGCCTCCAAGGAGGCGGTATGGATCAAGCAATTTCTTGAAGACCTTGGTGTGGTTCCAAGTGCTCTGGACCCGGTGGAGATCTATTGTGATAATAGTGGCGCCGTGGCTCAGGCAAGGGAACCAAGTTCGCACCATAAGACAAGACATATTCAACGCAAATATAAACTCATTCGACATCATGTCGAAGAGGGTTTAGTGAAAGTACGCAAAGTTCACACGGATCTGAATGTGTTAGACCCGATGACAAAGCCTCTACCACGAGCAAAGCATGAGCAACACCGGATAGCCATTGGTGTTAGGGAAGCCATGTAACTGGATTATGACTCTAGTGCAAGTGGGAGTCTGTAGGAGATATGCCCTAGAGGCAGTAACAACAGTTATTTTGTATCTCCTGGTTTGTAATGAAAGTTTATGTTCCATGCTATAACTGCAATGATTCTCGAGTCTGCAAATAAAACGAGGCTTGGAGGGAAACTCATGTGCACGTGTGGTATAATAAACGGTAAAATGTATTCCTAGTCTTGCCTCTAAGACTGGCTCAAGTATTGCATGATGATCCTGTTTTCCTGATCATGGGCATGGTTATGCCAGCAATTTTGAGGGCACGATGTTGATAGAACACTTGTGTTGAATCGACCTAATATGATGTTATGCTATGAGATACATTCGTCACAAGTTAATGGTTAATAACACAGAGATAGTTAATGTTTGCATAATTCCTTAGACCATGAGAGTATCGAGTTCCTTCGTGCTTGCTTCGTGAACTTTGGGGTTTGTTAAACGTCATCCGTAACTGGGTGGCTATTACGGCGGCTTACGGGTTCACGGAAAGGTATGGCATGTAACGAGATAGCTCAAGATTGGGATTTGCTCCTCCGACGATGGAGAGATATACTCGGGCCCTCTCGGTGAAACGGTATCCATCATCGTCTGGCCAGACAACTTGTGATTTGATCACTGGGATACCGGAACATGGAAACGAGAAAAGAGAACAAAACCGGTGACGAGGTAACTTGCATGATGGACAAATTGTTGATCCACAGGAATGCAATAAATCTCACCTCGGGTGTTTGTGACATATCGCGAAGCAACAGGAATAGCACACGGCAACTGGAGGTTCACTCGAATATTCATTCGTGTGGGTATAGGGGTCAATATGGGTGTCCATGGCTCCGATGTTGATCATTGATTGGAAAGGGTTCCAGGTCATGTCTATGCTTCACCGAACCTATAGGGTCACACGCTTAAGGGTCATCTATCTGCTGAATACTAGACAGGGAGTCTGAGAGAAAGTCACCGAAAAAGTTTCGGAGACAATGGAAGAGTTCCGGAGAGAGAGAACACCGAAAGAGTTTCGGTAAAACCAAAAAGTTGTTTTGGAATATATTATTAGGTCAAAAAGGGTTTCGGCATCGCATGGAAATTTTCAGAGGATGCCAGAATTGGTCTGGGAACTTCTGGGAATTTTCAGAGAAAAAAACCGGAAATGTTCCGAAACTGCCATAACCGTTGTTGTTGCTTTTCGCTGATGAAAACTACCATATCGGAAATGTTTCAGAAAATTCCCGGAATAATTTTAGAGGGTGCCAGAAATGTTCTGGGACCTTCTGAAATTTTTCAGAAAAAAGTTTCGCGGAAAACATCTTGTCTCAGCGCGAGGGGACAAGATCCCACGAATCGGGGGTTGCATGTTTGGTGGCTTTTTGTCTAGGGAGCACCCTTGTTCAAGGGAGACAGGTTGGTGGCTTGTTGGGGGGCCCCCCCCATGGGAGGGGGCAAGGTTGTGGCCGGCCAAGTAGGGGCCCCCTTGGGTGTCCCCTTTGTGCTCCACTTGCATTACCATATTACCCCTCATGTGGGACATGTAGCTTGGGTATTTTGGTATTTTCTCCACCACCCCACCCCTTGCCTTGGCCTATAAAAGGAGGAGAAGTGGCTGCCATTCTCCTCATCCCTTGCTCTCATACACATGCCATGCATTATCTGGCTTCTTCTCTCCCTCCCACGAAAAGAGTTTCGTAGAGCCGAAAGGCTGTCTGGGTTCCGGCAGGAACTAGTTCTGGACGGCGAAGCCCTGCCGGATAGCTGACACCGTATGTGTGCAACCCCGTAGAGAGGTCGCAGTTTCGGTCTTTTGCCCGAGGGGCTGTTCGAGTGTCCTCCCGAAGGGCTGTCCGAGTCTCCGTTCGAGTTTCGAGGGTCCTCCCGAAGGGCTGTCCGCGACATCGTCCGAGGGACTGTCCGACCGCCTCCCGAAGGGCTGTCCGACGAGGGAGTACATCCTCGCGGTTGGGAAGTTGTAAATCCTAGCTGCGGGGATCTGCACCAACGATCTCCACCGACTCTTCTTCCGCTGCGCTTCGAGTCGGTACGGATCAGATCAAACCTTGTATGCAGTCTCCATAGTGGTCCTGGGCGTGCTCGCTATACCGAAAATTTTCGTTTTCTGTCGCGTTCCCCTACAATTAGCAGCAATCGTCTGTGTTATTATCGGTCTTCGCACACATTACTGATTACGGGCCTGTTTGCCTCGGATCACGCACATCTTGTTAAGTTGAACCATTTCTACTGTTTTCGCTCATCGCTAACAGTTCATCCGAGTGAACTGTATACCGCCTATCGCACAAACCTTGATTTGGCCGACCATTTCTGTTGTGTTGCCTAATCGCAAACAGTTCACCTGAGTGAACTGTATACCGTATATCGCAGACACGTTGACCTGGCTGAGTGTTTCTGTTGTTCTGCTCATCGCAAACAGTTTGTATGGATCAACTATATGTCACATATCGCACAAGCAACACTAATATGAATCATGCTTGATGTGTCCGCCATCGCACCCAGTTCGTCTTATTGGT
Source organism: Thinopyrum elongatum (assembly GCA_011799875.1). Lineage (NCBI taxonomy): Eukaryota > Viridiplantae > Streptophyta > Magnoliopsida > Poales > Poaceae > Thinopyrum > Thinopyrum elongatum. The sequence goes on along the minus strand of CM022298.1, from coordinate 10,521,273 downwards.
GACGGTTTTATTAGAACATTGTTTGCGATTAATGCATTGCACACATATTGCTCGAAGGGTCTCTGATTGATGTGTCGCGTTAGCAGCATCCTACAGTAGTGGTGGATTCAATGATGGTGAGTCCCTCTCTTTTCGGCATGTGCGTGAGCCGATACGGATTTGGTCATATCTATGTGGATTGGCATATGTCGCCCTTGGATATCTAGATCGAAAAGGCTCCGGTCGCACGTGCTCATATTATCAGCCAACACGGCCTCAAGAGGGTGCGATGCGAAGCTTGGTGTCATGGGACATGTTTAAGTCGAGATTCCAAGGCATTGACAGAGGTGGAGAAAGTCATGGAGGCTGCGATTAGAGGTCTTGAAGCTTTGGTGAAAGGGTGTATTGGATGCGATGAACACTGTATGTCAGGTGTTTGGCAACTTGCAACAGCAGCCTCGGTTTCCTCGAGTACCAAGTCTTGATTCCCAGCCTCGGTTGCCTTTATTGGTTGTACCTGGCAATGTCCTTGTTAAAGGCATTGTTTTTAGGTGGACTCGGACTTTCTTCAGGGTGAAAACCAAAGATCTTCGATCAAGCAACGACAACACTCATGCATTGTTTCCTTCTTGAAGGCGTTGCTTTTAGAGAACCTCTTTTGTAATCCGAATGTTCTCTTTGGTGGTGGTTAGAGTACTAGTGATTGATTACCATGGCGGGTCATTTTTTCTGTTTATTGGTTTTTTGGCTGCATTGTTGGAAATATCAGCACATTTTTGACTAATTTAATCCACGAGTAAATGGTAAGCATGGCAAATACGGTATGCATCACATACTGATACCTAAGAATGTGAGCACATACAGTACATAGAATTGAAGCATCTATGAACACAACATATACGGCTAGCACATGAACAAGTAATCGAGGGACGCATAGATCATACCCTCTGGTTGGCCAGGCCAACGCAGCGGTGGCAGCAGCAGCCTCGGTGTCGTCTGTGGCCTTCTTCTTGGCGGCAGCGTCTTCGACCATGGTGTCGGTGCAGAGGAAGTAGAGGAAGCAGAGGAGGACGGAGACAGGGATGGCTTGGGAGCAATCGCGTCGAGACGCTCCCCCCAAACCTTATTGCCGTTCTCCCGGGCAGGATCTTGAACAATAGGGTTCCGGAGGCACCTGTTCTCCCGACCAACCGTGCACGCGGTCGTCGGGATGGGATCAACAAAAGCAGCTTAGACTAAGGAACAGTAGATGGCTGCAAAAATAAGCTTCGGCTAGGCTCATTCCCGCAACCCGCGGCGCGCACGTTGTGGTCAGTCAAGGGGAGGAGGAGCGCGTGTGTACCACTCCTCTGCCCAAGCTCCCAATGGCAAGTGGTAGAGCAGCCCTTATAAAGGGGTCTCAAATCTCCTTAACTAGCAAGGTGGTACTAAACTACTAGGGTTCATTGTTTCCAATAGAGGAATCGAAGCAAACCCAGCCAAAATCCGAGGCTTGTCGCAACTGGCCATACCAACGGACTTAAAGCAGGTCCAAAAACTAGCAGGGTGCATGGCAGCTTTAAGCCGCTTCATCTCCAGATTAGGAGATAAGGCATTACCACATTATCGACTCCTCCGACGCACCGACCACTTCGAATGGACGGATGCGGCTATAGCCGGATTGGAAGAAATAAAAACCTTGTTAGCAGGCAACCCAATCCTAGCCGCCCCAAGTGTTGGCGAGCCTATGTTTCTTTATATATCCGCGACTCACCAGGTAGTGAGCGCCGTACTCGTCATCGAGCGAGGGGAAGAGGGACATAAACTCCCTATCCAGAAACCAGTATACTATGTATCGACGGTCCGTACACCATGCAAATCCCGATACCCTCACTATCAAAAGATAGCTTACGCGGTCTTTATGGCATCCCGCAAGCTCCGGCACTATTTTCAAGAGTGTTCGATCACGGTGGCATCCGAAGTACCACTCAATGACATTATAAATAATAGGGATGCCACCGGCCGCATAGCTAAATGGGCCATTGAGCTCTTACCATTTGAAATAACTTACAAGCCGCGCCGAGCTATTAAATCTCAGGTGCTGGCCGACTTCGTCGCCGAGTGGACGGAAGCCGAGCTCCCTAAAGAGTACAGTTCATATTCCAACTGGATCATGTACTTCAACGGCTCTAAAATGCTAGCCGGACTGGGGGCTGGTGTCATCTTGACATCCCCCACGGGGGACACAGTCCGCTACGTGATGCAAATCATGTATACAGACTCCAATAACGCAGCCGAAAACGAGGCACTTCTACATGTTCTCCGAATGGCTGTCTCCATGGGCATACAAGGCCTAGAGGTGCGCGGTGATTCAAATCTCGCAATATCCCAGATAAATGAAGAGTTTGATGCAAAAGATCGAAAAATGGCGGCATATCGAAACGCCGTACTAAAAATATCTGCTCGTTTCGAGGGGCTCGAGTTTCATCACGTTGCTCGAGACAGTAACCAGGCAGCGGACATCCTGGCTCGAATGGGCGCCAAGCGCGACCCCGTCCCGCCTAATACCTTTGTGGAAAGGCTCTTTAAGCCATCCGTGGTCTGGCAAGACGAGAGCGGAAACACTAGTCCAGACCTGATCATGCCCCCAGTAGCCGAGCACAATACGGATATCATCGGGGGTTCGGGAACCGAAATAACACCCTCCGCCCATGAAATCATGTCCATTATTGCTCCATGGACCGAACCCTTCCTGGCCTACCTTAATAGCCAGGAGCTTCCTGATGATCAAAATGAGGCCCGTCGCATAGTTCGACGTTCTAAGTCCTATAAAGTTCATGAATGCGAACTGTACAAGAAAATCACTACTGGAGTCCTCCAAACGTGCATCTCTGAAGAGGAGGGACGGCAGCTCTTGGCTGAAATACATGATGTTCTAGGCGGCCATCACGCCGCAGCTCGGGCCCTCGTAAGCAAGGCTTTTCGGACAGGTTTCTTCTTGCCAACGGCCCGAGCAGACACACAAGCCCTTGTGCAACGTTGCGTGGGATGTCAGCTTTTCGCCAATCAAAGTCATATGCCTCCCACTGCCTTAAGAACAATCCCTATCACAAGGCCTTTCGCGGTCTGGGGGCTAGATATGGTCGGACCCCTTAAAGGAGGAAGCCACAAGAAGAAATATTTACTGGTCATGGTGGATAAATTCACTAAGTGGATAGAGGCAAAACCAGTAAAAACGGCTGAAGCAGGGCTAGTGATCGACTTTAAATCCGGCGTGGTACACCGTTATGGTGTCCCGCACAGCATCATCACTGATAATGGCTCCAATTTCACAGCCGATGAGGTGAAAAACTGGTGTGCCAACTTGGGCATTAAACTCGACTATGCACCCATCTATCACCCTCAAACAAACGGTCAGGTTGATCGAGCCAATGGTCTAATAATGAGCGGCATTAAACCCAGACTGGTGCGCTCCCTACGGGAGTCAGATAAGCACTGGGTTGAGGAACTCGATTCCGTGCTCTGGGGGCTGCGGACCACGCCTAACCGAACGACCGGATACACACCTTTTTTCATGGTGTACGGCGCAGAAGCTGTTTTGCCCTGCGACATTATTCATGACTCACCTCGAGTGCACATGTATGAAGAGAGAGAAGCCGAGCTCGATCGGCAGGACGACTTAGACGGCCTTGCAGAGGAGCGTGACATTGCACGAGCCCGTTCCGCATTTTATCAACAATAGGCTAGGCGATACCAAAGCAGAGAGGTGCGGGCCAAGACTTATAACGTCGGCGAACTCGTTATGCGCCTCCCAGAGAAGAAGAAGGATAAGCTCAAACCAAAATGGGAGGGCCCATTCATCATAGATGAAGTTCTCACAGGAGGAGCCTATCGCCTTCGTAATGCATCGGATAATCACCTTGAGCCGAATCCATGGAACGCTGCTCGGCTCCGACGATTCTACGGATAGTTCGGCAGCATCATTTTTATTTTTTCTAGTTTCCTTTTTTTTTCTACTCTTCTTTTTAATCTCTGTTTTATACATCCCAGGGTATGTTCGGATCTGCCGAATTGGTAGGGGTACACATCTTTAAATGTATACACCCCACTTTGACTGGGGGCTTCTTTGACGAAGCTTATTATTAAAAAGCTTGTGGCTTATATTGTCCACGTCGTTTGTTCTATACACCTTTGCCATTATATGCACCTCTATGACTAAAGTTTTTGCCAAGCTGGGTTGCCTCGCTCCTGTGTTTATACCCTACGTTCCCGATTGTTCGGCTAGGGTGTAAAGGGAGCACCTCTGCGATTGCTACAACCTGGTAATCCAGATCTGTACCTCAGACGGGTGAAGCCGAAAGCTAGCGTTATTAGGAGAATAATTGGTCGGCAAGCAACGACAGATTGTTTACGTTTTTGTAACTCTTCTAAACAAATACGGGATCAGCTCCCCATAATTCGGATCAAAGCCTAGGCATGCGTAACTAAGTGTGCCAACCCAAGGAAAGGAACCCTTAATGGAACTATTTTCCTTGGAAGATGTTTCTTACGTTAAATAGTAATATAACATAACTCCCGAACAAATTTTTTTGTCTGTTTGAGCAATATGGCCGGATTGCCTGGTTTTCGGACATAATGAATGTTTCTCACATTCCAACATGGTATCCGGAAACACTTTACCTTCTTGGTTCGGAGATTGAAGCCGAAGGCCTGCGATGACAAATTTCGAAATGTTCGGTTGGAGAGAAGTTTGATAATAAAGTACATTGATACATTGAATCAAACGACTACTCTTTCTCTATACCATCTATAAGACTGTCTAAACTACAGTCTTCTTGCGAATATTTCGCAGCTATCATCACTTGGTCATATACCAAGTTCACGGGAATCTCCTTTCCGTCTGGTCCCTGAGGTCCAACTCGGGCCATGTGATTTGGATCGAGTCCGGTGTAGCGTGTTTTCACCATCGCCCAGGCTTCTCGTGCACCTTCAGTACATGCGGACGCCTTCCATAGTTCAAAGCGGCGCTGGGCACCTTTGAACAGGTTCGCCAACCCCTCCATACTTTCTGGAGGGGTATCGGATGGCCATAAAGCCTTGGTCATATTTCTCATGGCTTTCTGGGCCCACTCATGCACCACGGACAGCTCCTTAAGCACGTCGCCTCGAAATCCGGACACTTCCTCTTCAGGTCGACCAGTTAATAGACCTGCAGCAACAGAGTTGTGACAATCTGAATTATGGGATAGTATGAGTCTCTCTGATGGTTCAAGAGATCATACCAAATATGCCACCTTTTAACTTCTTATTCTCTTTTTGTGCAGCCGATAGCTGAGCCTTTAAGCTCTTTATCTCTTCGGCTTGTGTGTCTTTTTCGTCCTCAAGTTTGTTCTTCTAACCAGTGGTCATTGTGGCCTTTTTCATCTCCGCAAGTTCTGTGGTGACGGCATTCAGCTGTGTCTGGTTTGTTTTCAATTCCTGGGACAGCGCGTTGTTCTTCTCCTTGAGAACCTGCAGGTCATAACAATCCTTAAATCGGTTGGCCTAACCGCTTCAAGTCTCGGGGGCTACTGGCATACATCTATTAAATTTGCACAAACTCATTACCTGCATATCCTTTGAGAACAGTTGAGTAACTCCAGCAAGTCCGTCTCGGGCTGCTCGGACATATGCATCCACAGAGCTGAGTGCGATAAATTCCTGACCAGAGAAAACTGGAGTGCGCATGGCCTCTTTCAGCCGACGATGATTCATCACGCTCTCCACCTTGGAATTCATGACGGATACGTCATCCGAATCCTCTCGAATTCATGAGGGGGCGGATCTGGCACTGTATCAGCTCTCGTCCTGGTCGACATGTCCGGCGCAGGATTAGCTGACATTCGGCTAGCAGGGCATTTTCCCACGGTTTGCCGCGTGGTCCTCCTAAAATAAAGGTAGAGGGGAAATTTAACAATCTGACCTCATGCTTAGGCACATATCAATGGACGTACCTCTTTGAAGAGGGAGGGGTCTCGAAAGCGCCCCCCGTTTCCTTTCGTTTCGAATGATTGCCCTGCGTAGAGGCCGCTCTCGAGGGAGTGCGGCTTGCCGAGCGCCGATCCTATAAAGTACAGTTTAGTGTAATGGATAAGGTGCAAATAAGGGCCGCTTTTTGAGGAGGCTTTTCGAATACTTACAATGGACAAAGGGTAAAGGCGGGGGTAGTCGGCCGTAATAGCCACTTCCGAACCATCAAGGCTCGCCTGATAAAATACTCCATCATCGAACACTATATATATATCCAGATCCTCGCAGAAGCCGGGGTCTTCGTTGCAAGGATGATCCTCTGGCTGCGGGGAGGGACAACGAATGTCCTCCACCATCTTCCTCCATGACTAATTTAACAACAAGAACAATTTGATTAGCACGCCTCGATAACGAGGAAAAACAGTGTTGATAATTAAAAACTTACCCATTCAATGGGGTTGTACATAGAGAAGCCTTCTCGGCAGTTTAAGCGGAGGAAGTCTTCCTTCTCCCCCTTATATAGATCGACCAGGATCATAGCCAGTTCGGCCGGGGTATCCGGGCCTTTGCGTCTGTAACGAGATGCGTCATCCTCTCCATTGTAACACCATAAAGGGTCACTCTGGACTGGAGAGGCTGAATACATCGCTTTATCGCGATGGCTATAACTTCAATTATCGACAGCCCGGAATGAGCAAGTACTCTGACCTTGCTGACCAACCTCTTCACTTCCGCACTGTCTTCTTCCTTGGGACTCCGGGGGCGCCAATTAAGGCATTTCTTCAAAGGAGCACAGGAGAATTCGGGGAGGCCGCGCCGAACTGGGTCCAGAAGGGGAACGTCCTCAATATAAAACCATTCCGAAGACCATTCTTGGGATGCCTCCTTGGGAGTTCCGATCGAGTAACCTGATCCGGCTATGCGCCATACTTCGGCACCGTCCACTTCGAATATGGAACCCCCTCGATGACGAGGAACGAGGCAAAAGAACTTTCTCCATAGTTCAAAATGAGCCTCACAGCCCAGAAACAGTTCACAAAGGGCAACAAAACCCGAGATGTGCAGAACAGAACCTGGAGTGAGATTGTGCAGCTGGATCCGTTAGAATTCTAACAGGCCCCTGAGAAAGGGGTGGATCGGGAATCCTAAGCCCCGCAGAAGAAATGAAACGAAGCACACCCTCTCCTCCTTGTTGGGGTTGGGGAAATTTTCTGCTAGCAAATCATTTCCGATCGAGGCTAATCCCGCTCGCGCAGAGATTAGATCTGCTTGAGGGAGATATCCCTGCGTTTGAAGTCGACTCAACTGAAGATGAGACACTGAGCAGCTCCGCCAATCACCCTCTTGAGGGCCATGAGGGCGCGAAGAAGAGCTAGGAACGCTGGCCATGTTTTGAAGTTTTTCGTGGCTGGTCTTGATGTTCTCTGCGCGATGTGGATGGCATTTGGGGATCTAGCCTCTTTATATAGGCGCCGTCCCTGTGTGTTCAGGGGCGTATCTGTAAAAAATTATTATTATGGACCGTTTGCATTCGCCCGGCGTGTGGGAATCGAGGCGACGACAGGGAGGAATCATAAAAGCGGAACGTGAAGGTCAGGGCCGGACTGTCATCAAATCGAAGTATGCAGAAGAACCCGCCTTGCAAAGCCGAAGACATAAGCTGGATACTACGTTGTCATTGAAGGCAAGTTCGGGGGCTACTGAGGGAGTCCTGGATTAGGGGGTCCTCGGGTGTCCGGTCTATTTGATATGGGCCGGACTAATGGGCCGTGAAGATAAAAACAGAAGACTATCCCCCTTATCTGGGTAGGACTCCTGTATGCGTGGACTGCAATTTTGGTGTCCAGATGTACTATTCCTTCCTCTGCAAACCGACTATGTACAACCCTAGATCCCTCCGGTGTGTATATAAACCGGAGGGTTTAGTCCGTAGAGGCTATCCGAATTCTCATAGGCTAGACAGTTAGGGTTTAGCCATTACGATCTCGAGGTAGATCAACTCTTGTAACCCCTATACTCATCGAATATAATAAAGCAGGACGTAGGGTTTTACCTCCTTTAAGAGGGCCCGGACCTGGGTAAATATCGTGTCCCATCATCCCTTGTTACCATTGATCCTAAGACGCACAGTTCGGGACACCCTACCCGAGATCCGCCGGTTTTGACACCGACACCCACCACCTGCCATATACCTACATCGGCCTCAAGATTAACCAGGAATCATTGTCCATATGGGACCAAGGCCCATCTATAATTCAACAATCCCCCACCAGATCTCGAGGCACATAAGATTATCAACTATTCCGAATAATGTTTGACGTACCAGAATTTTCAGTAGAGACTGTTAAGCTAAATTTCCACCAAGAGCAACAGCATTAGACTTCTTTACAACTAAACAATGAAATATGCCTTGAATTGTCAGTTTGGCATGTAGAAGTTTCGCCTATTGTCAGCTAATACATGGCTGCCGAAGGCTAAACCCCATGGGTGGAACTTATTAGTCATACTCCTTACCTTCTTATGAACTTTTTAGAGATTACTCAATCCCATAGGTTGTGACCAACAGTCAGGCTCACATAGGTGTGTTCCTCCAAAGAATGCTCTGTAGGATAGCATCATGCTAACATAAGCTTTAGAACACATTAAGACAAAAGTCAGCCTGCCTTACAGATTATGAGAGTATTATTGCATCTCCAACGAAGTCAGTTAATTATGTATACTCTCCTCAGTTGATCGCTGGATTATTTTCCCAAGTCCTAATTCACGGGATCTCCGTTCACATAGGTTGGGTTACCCCATGGCAACTTATGTGGGTCTCATGCCCATCTCCCTCGATGCATTTTCTATCACAATCCATGATAGCCCTTTCGTGAAGGGATCCGCCAGGTTCTTAGCCATTTGGATGTAATCCAACGCTATCACTCTGGAGTTTCTACATTACAAAATTTGCTCTATTTTGCAACGTTTCCTTTGTGTTACATATAACCCTTTTTCGTCGTGGAAAATATTCCACAACCGATACAAGCGCCCCAACGTCTAGACCGGAGCACGCCAAGGCCACCGCCGTTCGCCGCCAGCAACATCACCTCCCGCAGCTTCTGGTCCACCGCAGCGACCTGCCCCCGATAGCCGGTGTTGGTCTCCGCTACCATGAGTGCCCGTCCGCCGTCGAGCTCTGGGCCGCCGCTGCCGAAGCACCACCACGTGCCCCCACGCCGCCACCGGCCTTTCTTCCAGAGTACTAGATGACAACTCCATCCTGGCGACAATTATCAGACACTAATCAACTCTAGGGCAACCGTGCCTGGCGACACAAACAAACCATGAGCCAAGACAATTAGGTTATCTCAAACACACGGTATGTATGTGTCCCTGTTATCCTGTCAATAATTCTACATGATTAGTCGCACTGTAACAGTGATAATTATTCTTTTTCTTTTTTTGCGAGAAAACTATGGTAATTATTCGACTGCAAATTAAGCTGGATTGTAGCATGATGGTCCTCTTTTGTTTTATAAGATGAACAGTAGTCACATATCTTGTTCACAGAATATGAGACATACATTAAATACATATTAGACAATGCTAGTAATAATAGTACCGTGACCGCCTCCATTATTGGACTTCAATCTACATAGCTGTGTGAACACATGATTCTTTCAGTTTCTCACAAATATTTACTATCGGCAGGTCATAGTGTCAGGTTTGGTCAACTGAACTTTCCAGAAATTATACGTTGTGAATGGAGAAGTGTTGTAGATATTTTACGCAGTGCTTCGCCCTCTCCAATTTTTTTCACTGCTAATAAATTTGTATGTGAAATGCACATTAAAATTAGGCAGTATGTTAATTGCACGCATATGTTAAGTAGTATATTCTATGCGTGTTAATTATATGATTATTTGTGTGTTACTAATATTTGGTATGATATTTATTTCACGCTCAACAGCCGCGTGATTTTAGACCTGACGCAACAGGTCCATCGCCGGTTATAATAGGACTCAAGAAAGCAGGTCCTTGCAATACAAACAAATCATGAGCTAAGACAGTTAGGTCCTGTCAATAATTCTACTGCCGTGGAGTAAGAGAAACATAGAGCAGTTGTTGCACCGTAACAGTGGTAATTATTCCACTGGAAATTGAGCTGGATGGCAGACACGTATTAAATTCAGTTGGATGGCAGACACATCAGAAATTGCGTGGCTTATTTCGTACAGGTAGGACAGTCGTAATTATTCCACTGCAAATTGAGCTGGATGGCGGACATTTATTAAATTCTGTGACATGTTTTGTACAGGTAGCATGATGGTCGTCTTTTCTTTTAAGATGAACTGCAGTTATAGATCTGGTCTGCCGAATATGAAACATGCATTAGACAGTGCTGAAAATAGTCCCGTGGCGCCCTCCATTACGACATGGATCTACATAGCTGTGTCACCACGTGATTCTATCAGTTTCTGACAAATATTTACTATCGGCAGATCATAGTGCCAGTTTTGGTATACTGGACTTTCCTAAAATCATATGTCGCGAATGGAGAAGTGTTGTAAATATTTTACGCAGTGTCTTCGTTCCATCGAAAAAAAATCGATGCCAAGAACCCTACACCAATTGTTCCATCAATTGCTCGCCTGTGTAGCGCGGAGACCTTAGGTGTAACATTTTTTTAGCCTTACTCCAATCTTTGGTAACTGCACGACCATCATTACAAAACGGAGGTTCTTTTTTGATGGTCCATTTGTGTCACGTAAAACCGATTTTCGTCATCAAGAATGGTTTGGTGATGGTTTTCGGCGGTTACCCACCCAAGCGCCGTCACAAGAAATAAAATCATGATGGTACCACTTTTTCTGCCAGATAAGATCGTTTCGTAGGTGACGAACCCAGTTTTGTCACGAATGGCCACTTAATGGTGACAACAAAAAAATGTTACATATGATCAGCCGATTTGTCACCTAAGATCGTATTTGGAAACGGTAACCCGTCGCCAGTAATCGGTTCTTCGTTTGAAAGGTCAAAGATTCGGACAAATGGGCCAAGCAAATACTGATGTGGCTGCTTCACTACTAGGAAATACCTTATAGGTAGAGGTTTAACGGTAGCGTGGCGTTTGGTGCCCGCGCTACTGTTAAGTAGCAGCAAGGCGGGTCAAGGACAGGCGCTACAGGTACCAGTTAGTACCAACGTGTGTCTAGCTACATCGCGCTACTACTAAGTGGTCCCCCAAAGTGCTCCCGGGGCTGGCCACAGTAGCAGCGCGGGTTAGAAAACCGTGCTACTACTAACTCGATAGCACTAGCGCTTGTTACATAACACGCGCTGCTACTAAGCATACACGGGCCCGACTCCCTGGCTCGGCCTAGCATAAGCGCCGGCCCCGAGCTAATGTATTAGTAGTAGCACGGGCCCCATTCCGCGCGCTACAGCTAAGGGACCCTTATCCTCCCCGCGCCGTCCGTTCCTCACTCCCTCTCCCCACTCTCTCTCCCTCTCTCGCGCGTCGTCGCTCTGGCTCCTCCTCCCGCCGTCACTGTCGTCCCTGGGTTGCCGCCAACACCATCACTCCAGTCCATCTCCGGCCTCGCTGAGCTCTTCATTCGCGTCACGGTGAGCTCCTCCTCCATCTCGGCCCCCCGTTGTGCTCCCGATCTGACGCCGTAGCCACCGCCGGAGCCTCGCGTGGTCGAGTCCGGAGCTCTACTCCCATGTGCGCCCTGCCTCGCCCCTCCATGGCCACGCCCTGCCGCACGCCCACAGCCGCCTGAGCGCCCATGCTCCTGTGCCAGCAGCCATGCCAGCCGCTGCTCCATGCTCCCATGCTCTGCTCCCGTTTTCACTAAGTCCTTGGCTCCAGCAACGTTTAGCCTTTTTGTAACTACACTTGTTAATTATCTGTGGCCCTTTTGGTTAGATGCCCTAAAGATGATTTGTTAAGCTCTATGTGTACTACATCTACGTCTCAATTGCACGAAATTATCATCTTGTTTAGCCACTGTTTAATCTGCCCAAAGTGTCCGTCATATTGTTAATCTGTGATTTTCTCTTTTTTCAGTAAAACTTGTCATTTTGCAAAATTCCTAACTAAATATCCATGAACCAAATAAATATATACCATATAGATGTATTGCTCATTGTTATGTCCATATAGATTGGCCTATCATAGGTGACATTCTAGGCCGTCACCCAAGACGGCCATCACTGATATTTTTTGGTTCGTCACCTGAGACACGATATTGCATGACGGAGGAAGTGGTACCGTCAGGATTTTATTTTTTATGACGGCGCTTCAGTGATGGTGGGGGTGACAGCCGTAAAATGTTCACTGGTACATTTTCCGTGATGAAAAACGGTTTTACGTGACTTAAGTGAAACGTCTCAAAATAAAGAAAAAAATGTAGTGTGTTCATCCATATCAGTATCACAAACATCCACTGCCTCCTCTGAATTCTTATATAAGTCAACATCTATTTGTCCACGAGCATGCATAAAAGAATGTGCTATACAAGCAAAATTTGGTGGACCAATTGTACTAGCACATTGTTTCTTCATGCGTGTAGATATTCAAGGTAGTGTTTTCCTTCCTTGTTTCCGCTAGTCTATACCTATACCTACTAATAAAGCAACGTGTGTTTCACCAACTTTTTCATCCGTTCACCATCGAAAAGAAATTTTTTCTATCCGAGGTGGTACTAAATTTTTATGCGTTCGTCTGTTAGAAAAAAAAGTTTTTTCAGAATTTCGTACTTGGGCCACGTGCTGTGGCCCAGCGAAGCCAGCCCAGTTATTTTTCTGCCCATGCAGTTGGGCAAATTCTATTTTCCGCACAACGCTGCAAATAGTCGGAGCTTCGCACAGGACAACTAATAATGGGCTGGCCCATTTTTCTTTGTTTCTCTGTTTTAATCCTATTTTTTTCTCCTTCCCCTATCTCTTTTTTCCCTTCGAAGTTTATTTTTTTACAGAATTTATTTCATAAATTCAAAATCCTCAAAAAACGTTCAGAATTTTGAATTTTTTTTTGAAAATGTTCAGCATTCCAGAATTTTGTTGCTATTTTGAAAAATATTCAGAACATGAAAAAAGTTTCCCTTTTTTTAAAAAGAATTATTGTTTTTCAAAATTGTTCGAGATTTCTAAAAAGAAAATGTCATTTTTTAAAAATGCTCCAAATTCAAAAAATAATTTTGGTTTAGTGAAATTTTCATAATTCAAAATAAAGTTTGCGTATAAAAGTTAAACATTTTCAAAAAAAAATTATGAAGTTTCAACACATGTTTCCGTTTTAAAAAATGTTCACAAATTCACATAATGTCCATGTTTTTATAAAAAAAAAGTTGGTGTTTTCAAAAAATGTTTGTGAATTTTAAAAGATGTTCATGTTTCAAATTTTGTTCTTGTTTTTCTGAAAGTGTACATAATTTTCAAAACCCTGTTCGGGATTTAAAAAATGGTTCATGTTTCCTACAATATTCAGAAACTTCATACCTTAAAATCTCCTCAATTGAAAGGAAAAGTAGGTTGAATAATTCATGGGCCTTCTCTGGTGTACGATGACGTAACAAAACTCTTAAATGCCCTCGATCAATGAATGGAAAAATAGCAGATTGATTACTTCACACCCGACGAAACCGAGAAGCTAAATGTTCCCTTTTCACGTGCACATAGGATTTTGCTTGCACATATATTTCCAACTATCTTTAAATGCATATTATTTTTTCTCCCGTTGCAACGCACGGACATATGTGCTATACCCACTCATATACGTGTGCTGATTTGGTGGTAGTAGAAGAGAATCAAACACCAATTCTGAACATGTACATTCAACATAGATGTGAATACTTATGAATAAGTTATCTCATAATCCTTAAATACCCAAGTATCAGTAAATAAGCATGATCTCCTGAATTAAAACATGATGTTCATGGAGATTAGCTAATCAACAAGATGGTATGTGAAGAAATAATCTTACATTTATTAAAATACGATGAATCCAGTGTAAGGAAATTTTTAATAAGAACATGCGAAGTGAACTACAACCCTAGATAGAATGAACTGCAATACCTACCCTAATACAAACCCGAAAATTGAGTTGATCTACAAGTATCCTTATATGTAAGAACATCAAGAGGCCAAATGAAACGACAGTTATAATTCTGGATGCGCCTCCTACTATTAGATGGGGGTGCGGTGGGTTGGCGGTGGAGAAACTTCTGACGCCGTGTCACTCAGCCCTCGGGCGGCCCGGGAGGGTTCTCTCCGCCGCCGACCAGGGGAACCAAATCCAGCTCCCCCCCCTTTGCTGCCACCAGCGGCCGCAGCCGAGGCAAAGCCCCAACGGTGTGGGCGGCGGCGGGGCATTCTCCCTCCCTGGCAGCCGCGGGCAGCACAGGGCTTGCTACCCTTGTCGGTGGTGCAGGGCTGTTCACCATTCCTGGCTCCATTTCTTTCAGTCCGACGGTTAACCTAGCTGGCGCGGCCTGATCCCATTGCGCAGTGGCACGTTGCTGTCCACCTAGGCACGGGTTGGTCTTCGCGGCGGATCTGGGGTTTCATGCCCCGACCCGTTTCGGTGTTGGTGGTTGATGGCATTGGGAGTCGGCTGGCGGCCTTTGAGGGTGGTGGTGGCGCGACCGCTTGCATGGTCTTTTGTTGCATTGGGTGTTCATGGTCAGTTGGGCGGCATGCGGCGGCAAGCTGTGAAGCGGGGCCTAACCGGCGTGGCATGTTGGTGGCGCGCTAGTGGATTCTGGGTCAGTGGCCCCGGGCGGTGGATCTGGTGGTGGCCTGCTCGTCAGCACGACGACGTGTCAGGCATGGCTCGCCATGGGACGGCGCGCGAGGGATTCGGGACCTAGTGCCCGGATCTAACGGTCGCGGCGGCGATTGCCGTTGTATGGTCGACGACAACGGCTGGCGCAGCGGTGGCCCCTCTTCTTCGATGGTAGCGGACTCCGTGTTTATTAGGGTGTCGAGGTGGTGACGGCATTTCTGAGGCTGGTGGCGCTATGGGACATCCCCTCCATCAACTGATCGGGTTCGATGCGGCTCGGCAAGTCATGCATGTGTCTCTTTCGGGGTTGTCGGGCAGCGTCTATCGCCGGCAAGTGAAGTCTCCGGAAGATGCGCCGCCGGCGGATACTACGCATGACGTCTCATGTGGGGATGTCAAGTCATGCTTGCTACCGTCACGTGTTGAACGGTGTCTTTGGCGGAGGTCTCATTTCTAGCTTCTTGATGTTGGATCGAAGGTGGTGTGACAGTGGCGGGAGGCAGGCGGTATGGGACGTCTGTTCTCCGGTGTCTTCTGCAGAGGTATCCGGATATCAAGGTGTCAGTAACCGGATAAGGGGTGATGGTACATACGGCTTCAACGACGACTTTATGCACTCCGGTGGGAGCATAAGATCACTATTCATGCTATGTCGACGCGCGCCTGCATCGTGTCCTTACTGAAGGTGATAGATTGAAGCTTGGCTTTGGGGATGAGAATCCGGAGTTCAACCTTGTATTGGACTCGCCATCATCGGCGCATGTGCGGCAATTCCTTTTTGAAGGCGTAGCCTAGGAGTTGTGTATTTTTCGTTATGATGTCGTCTTGTAACATAGGATAAGTGGCTATCTGGTAAAGTTACCGTCCCGGGGCATGCGGGCTGGGGTTTTAATTTTTCCTTTATTTCCAGGTCTATATTGTTCGGCTGCTGGATTTTGCATTCTTTATAATATATGGTTGCATGCATCGTCCTGATGCAGAGGCCGGGGTTACCCTCCTTTTCGAAAGAAATAGTTATTACACAACGATGGTAGTTTCATGTCCGTTCCGTGAACGACATACGGCCTCTTTGTCGATCGCACGCCTCCTCATCTTAATCGCCAGATGGTGGATGGACGGCTCCTACTTTGTGTCCCTACTCCTCAGCCTTGTCACGTAACCTTTAACGGCTTCGAGAAGGAACATGGAACAGTTTCCTCCGCTCCTCCCACTCTCCTACCCCTATGAAAACGGGCGCTCCATTTCTCCTTTCGTTTCCACATCTCATTTCATGTTCTACTACTAGATGGAGCTTCATCAGATCTCTGTGAATCCCGATTTGCTTCATCAATCCCAGCAGGAACCTTAGTCATGCTAAAAAGGCCAATGTAATTATGTTTATTTTGTTTGCTAGCTAGTTTTTCTTTTATTCACATGAATCAAACGTCTATCGGGGAAAAGGCCAAGGTAAAAATTTGTTACATGCGACGTCGGGGCAGGGCGGTGTAGAGGACTATCAGGCACGCCGGCAAGCTCGGGCAGGGCGGCGAGCTCGGCCACGAGCAAACGGCGCTTGACAACATCATATGGTTAGGGATTGCACGCTGGCGGCATCTGAGAAATTTCCCAAAGTCCAGTGGGGGCGGTTATATGGTCAATACGGAGTAGTTAGCAGCGCTTATCCACTAGGGGGCGCTGCTAGATAGGAAACAACACAAGCACGCAGCTAACCATAATGTAGTATTTTAGGAATTTAAACACATTTTAAAAAGTTGTAAATGTTGTCTGAAAAAAAAAATGAACTTTGCATGGTGTCATCATGTGCTCACTAGAATATGTGGTTGAAAATTCAACGTGTTACACAATAGTTATAACTTATGTTGCTTACAAGCCTATCGATATCTAGGGGTAGATTCATACGTTCGGAGAGGGGGTTATCCGGTTTGAGAAAGACATGATAGTGTTGCTATTTTTTGACATAAAAAGTTTATCAACATGTAATGTATATAAATGAAAGTTGCATCTCCAATTTGGGAATTTATACACTCAGATCCAGCTGGCTGAAACATCAATTTGTACGCCTCGACGACACAAACAATTCTTTTTTTTTTGAAAGCAACAGATTTTATTCCTCATATATTGGACATATCGTTTACAAGTGAATGAGAAATAAAATCAGGGATTATAGATTCCCAAAACATATAGGATTTTTCACTAAATGAGTTCCTGGCTAGGCTATGAGCCACTTCATTAGCTTCTCGTGGGCACTGTGTGTAAGAAACACTTACGAAGTCCATTGCCATCTGTTTGCACTCGAGCACCATTGCAACATCTGAGCCAACATATGTATCTGGTTGTTGCACCGCTTCCACCACAAAGCTACTATCGATGATACAAACAATTCTCGTGTTGATAACTTTTCCATCTGAGTCCATCATGATGACCTTATGAACCCATCTTCAACTTCAGTCGGAATCCATCAGGCGGCTGGCTGGGCTTTTCAGTGCTTGTAGTAGGTCGCATATTAACTCGAACCGTGATGACTCCAAAACTTAAAGTTGTTTGTTTGGACGATACAAACAATTTGCAGGTTGAACACTTTCTCATTTGAGGCTATCTCAATTATGTTTTTTTTGTTGTGCCAAAATCTGGTGTCAACATATATATATAGGGAATAGGGACTACAAAGTACAGATTCCAGAAGTATCCCACTAATCTATGCACAAACTAGATCAGAAATGAAAATAAAGGTAACCAATACTTAATTAGGGATCCCACTAAACTAATAATCTCACTTGACTATCCAAATTAGATGTGTGCGCCGCTGACGGCGGCGTGCGCGTCCTCCTCTGCTTCACCGCGTCATTTCCATGCAGACATTGTCCAGGTAAGCCTCGAGTTCTTCCTTGGGAGCCCACTCGAAGAGTTCTATGTAAAATTTGGTGTTGCGCTGGTATCTCTCCTGACAGCCTCTGGGCCTATTTTTTGGGCACTGGCCTCCATGAAGTAGACAAAATCGCGGTATCGCGGTTGACGGAGCAGAGTGGTGGCACACACCTCGTCCTCCATGCGTCCGTGATCGAACTATCACCAGATTGATCTCCCCATCTAGGACTGGTGAGGATGCCCACGAGCAAGGGGGTTGTGCTCTGGCGAGAAACCAAGGATGAGAGGAAATGACTCCGATGCGGTGCGGTGCTCTTTTTGCATGTTGGGGTCGGCTATTCAGAGTTGCGAAGGCGAGGGCAAGAGAATAGGGAAGGTGAGGACATGCGAGAGAATAGGCCATGCCAAGCAGCCAAAAATGGTTCCTCACGAGAAGACAAAAGGCTATGGCATCCAAGATTCTCCCTACTTTGCAACATCAAAATGTTATGTACCTTAAACCGTTGGTCTGATTGAAAAATTGGATTCACTTAAATAAACATCACGACCAGACCTTTGAAACTAGGT
This sequence comes from Thinopyrum elongatum, assembly GCA_011799875.1. Taxonomy (NCBI): domain Eukaryota; kingdom Viridiplantae; phylum Streptophyta; class Magnoliopsida; order Poales; family Poaceae; genus Thinopyrum; species Thinopyrum elongatum. Next base: position 10,503,104 of record CM022298.1, on the reverse strand, counting down.
CCCATGTGTCCGTCAATATTTTTTCACGTCAAAACTAGGACATAGTAAGAAATCGCAACTCATATAGATAAATAATCCTGTTTTAAACATATGCATTGATGGATCCAAATGGAATACTAAGGTGAAAAACTGATCCCAAAATCTTGACCTTGGAGTTTGTTTTCATAATAGACGATTGTGTATATAATGTCCTATCCTAACTACACAGGGACAGGTCAAGAGAAACACAATATAGGCTGAGTTGTAGTGTCGGGGTTAGTTGGGAGAGAGCTATGGGGAAAAATCAGAAGGGGGAGTATGTAAAATATATAAACTATTTTAATTATTTCTATATTTCAAAATAGATGGCGTAGAAAGGTTCCAATCAAACATGCTTAACTTTGACTATCACATATAAACAGAGCAGTGGAAATAACATTATTAATTAATGTTAAAGAATTAATTCCTTTTTGAGAATATTTATTAACTTTTTGTTTCATACTCATTTAAAATAGTAATTGTCTTCCCGCAAAAAAAATAGTAATTGTCATATTTGAATCTTTGAAGCGTGTCTAAAACATCGCATACTTCAGAACAGCAGGAGTAAATGAGAGGAAGGAAGTCTTATCAAACGGAAAAAATGTATCGATGTTTTCTTTACCTAACTGCCAAAATTATTTATGTCAATTTTCTATTCCCTTATTTATTAAGTTGGACAAATTTAATACAATACTAAAAAAATTGTGGCGATTTTCTCACTTTAAAATATCTCATACGTGTCCACCGCCCACTCAATATTTAGTAAGATCTCATATGACCAACCAGGAAAAGATAACCGAGCTAGAACATGCACAATAAGGTAGCATACTAGGTCATTATAACCCACAACCGCTTGATATATCGAACCTTATTATTACGGTACGATAACTGATACGTGCATTCATAATTATACATAACATTTTCTTATATTACCACAAATTTCAAGGATCCTCATTATTTCAATAGATCATAACTGATACATCTCTTGTGGCTATTCGACAGACTAAAGATGAAACTTTCAACACTTTCAACAGACTAAAGATGAAACCCTCGCATTTGCGAGGGCCACTGGGCTAGTTGGTCCTAACAGTACTGCCGCGCCGCAAATGAGTGGGGCAAAGCGCAATGCAATATATTTACGAATACGGATGGCCTGGCCCATTTTTGCGCATTATGTGTTTGCAGCGCATGATGCATGGCAAGAGAAAACTATGGCCGTTTGATTCAAATCCGAAGCTGTAAGAGGGTTCCGTAACTTTTAGCCAAGTGAGATGTTGCTGGCCCCTATATATATGTTGGCAATTCAGTCACAAGCATAACAGGTATTGGCAACCATGGGCAGTAACGATGCCCTTACGGCCGGCCCGGTCACAGAAAACGAAAAAGAAGGAGCTTCCGCACCGGCGGCCACCACCACACCACACGCCAACATACCGGAGATTATGTCCTCGCTGCCCACGGCGGTAGGGTTCCCCCCCTTCCAGTTGCGACGGTACGGCGGCTTCTGGCTGACCGACAGATATCTGGAGTTTATCGGCGCGTTCCACGCGCGCTTCAAGCCGAGGCCGACCGACGTGCTCCTCGCCAGTTTCCCCAAGTCTGGAACCACCTGGCTCAAGGCACTCAGCTTCTGCGCGCTCAACCGCGTGGCCCACCCGCCGTCTGTTGGTTCCGGCCACCCGCTCCACTGCGGCAGCCCCCACGACCTGGTGCGCTTCGTCGAGGGCCATGATGATCTGGTATATGAGGGGCTCCCTCATCCCCGGCTGCTAGCCACCCACCTACCCTACTCGTTGCTGCCCGACGGTGTCACGGGCAAGGTGGACGGCTCCGGCGGCCGGATCGTGTACGTCTGCCGGGACCCCAAGGACACGCTAGTTTCCTTCTGGCACTTCCACCAGAAGACCACGTCGGTGTTACAGCAGGTTGTTAGATAATCAGCCGCACTTGATCTGCTCCAGCAAAGTTCGGAAGATTCAGTCAGTTCAGTAAATTCAGTTAGCTGAATAAAATTCAGTCTGTCAGCGTGTGTGTGTGCACGTACAGATGCAGTAGTTTCAGTTAAGTAGTTAGCGAGTTTGTAGCTCGTCCGACGCAGCGCCATGGGATGGCATGGATCACGCAAGTCGTGGCGAGCATGTAGGGTTCAACCATGGCGAGCATCGTGGGATGGCACGATCTGTAGGCTCGTTCGTGGGCGACCATTTCATCCTCATTTTCAGCAGCTCGTTGGAGCTAGCTTAATAACAGAAACCCCGAAAAGCTGCAGAGGCAGTTGGCAGCGCAAAACCATCGTCTCCTACCTTTTGCACTCTCGCTCTCTCTCGCTTGTTCTCTGTCTTGATCGCCGGCATCTGCAACTACACAGGTGCCCGGCATGAGCGCGTCGTCCCCCACCATGCCCACTTTCGAGGAGGCGTTCGAGCTCTTCTGCCAGGGCCAGACGGTGACGGGGCCAGAGTGGCGCCACGCGCTCGAGTACTGGGAGGCGAGCCGCCGGAGCCCAGATCAGGTGCTTTTCCTCAGGTACGAGGACATGCTGCGCGACCCGGCGGGGTGCCTCAAGAAGATGGCGTCGTTCATGGGGTGCCCCTTCTGGCCGGAGGAGGAGGTGGCCGGGGTGGTGCGGGAGGTCGTGGAGCTCTGCAGCTTGGGTAAGCTCAAGGGGCTGCAGGTGAACAAGAGCGGAAGCACGGTGCTGGGGACTAAGAACGAGACCTTCTTCAGGAGCGGGACGGTGGGGGATTGGAGCAGCTGCATGACTCCGGCGATGGCAGCACGGCTGGACGGTGTTGAATATATTGTGCATGTATATTGTGTCGCAGGCCCACCTTCCAGTCGTGTATAGTTGAGGTTGTGGCCGAGTCTTGTACATGATATATACGTGTCTAGTGCACCCGATCAATGCATTGTGTCTTGCACGGCCCAAACCTCATTTTCTACATGGTATCTATCGCAGCACGATCCTACCCTAACCCTAGCGCCGCTGCAGCCGCTCAATCCCGCGGCCACACCTGCCGCCGCCGCCGCTACAACCTAGCCGCCGCCGCTGCCCCGTGTCACCGCCCTTCCACAACCCCGCTTCCACCTTCTCTCACTCTAGCCGCCGCCGCCGCTACTCTCCATAGCCGCCGCCGTGCCACCCTCCCAGCACCACCCGCACCAGCCGCCGCCGCCGCGCCACCCTCCCACCGCCGCCCGCAATAGCCGCCGCCGCCTCTCTCTTCCCCTAGCCGCCGCCGCTGTCCCGCGTTCCCTGTCACCACCATGAGCTCCCCGGTATCCTTCACCGCCACCAATCCCTTCGCCGGTTCGGACGTCGCACTTGTTCGCGATCTCAACATCCACGAGCGTGTTCCGGTGATCCTTGATCAATCCATCGCCTCCTACCCCTCCTGGAAGCAGTATTTTTCCTTGGTGTTTCGCGAGTACTTGCTCCATGGCCACGTCGATGGCATCGTGGACTCCATCCTCATGGTGAACGACGAGGAGTGGATGATCCTCGACGCCACCATCATCCGCTGGTTCTACCTCACCATCTCCAAAGACCACTTCCACACGGTGGTGGACGATGACGACGATGCTTACACCGTCTGGACCAAGCTCAACGGCCTCTTCACGACAACAAGCTGCAGCGCAAGGTCCTCCTTCATGGCGAGTTTTATGGGTGCCAGCAACTTGACTCGTCCATCGACGATTTTTGCATGCGCCTCAAAATGCTCGACGATGAGCTCCGTGATCTCGGCGAGACGGTCGGCGACGAGCTCCTCATTAGCACCCTCACCGCCGGTCTCAACAAGGATTTTGAGAACGCCGCCTCCAACCTTACTCTCATCCTGGAGCCCACCTTTGCCAAGGTAGTGGCATATCTCAAGCTGGAGGAGAGGCGGATGAAGATGGCCCGGACCCGGGCGACCCACACTGCCCTCACCGTCGGCACTCGCGAGGGTTCGGTGCCGCCTCTGCCGCATCCCGCGCCGGCCCTCCCACCCCCACCGGCCTTCCCGCAGGCACCGGCCCCCATCCCGCCATAGCCGCCGGCTGCTAACGGAGGTCGCCGCGGGGGTCGCCACGGCGGGCGCAAGCAGCAGCAGGGCAATGGGGCTCAGGGAGGAGTCGCCCGCCCCCAGCAGCAGTTTCAGCTGGCCGCGTGGTACGCTGGCCAGAACCCGTGGACCGGTGTTGTGCATGCTTATTCCATGTCGGGTATCCTCAGCGCGCGACCTCCCTTGCATCAGGCATTTTACGCCGCGCCGCAGCCCTAAGCGGCGCCCTACGGGCCTCTCTCCTATGGACAGCTGCCGTAGCCAGGAGGGTTGCCGCTGCTGCCCCTGACGGCCCTGCCCCAGGCGTTGGTCCCCATGCTCCCGCCTGCGCCTTGGGACCCGGCCCTCTTGGCGGCTCTGCACTCCGCTCCCACTCCGTCCAACTACACTGGCGGCGGCGACTGGTATATGGACACCGGAGCTACCGCGCATATGGCCGCTCATCCCGGTAACCTCCACACCTCCTATCCCGTCCACACTTCCACTCGCATCACCGTCGGTGACGGTTCCTCACTTCCCATTACTCACATAGGACATGCATCTTTTCCGTCTACGTCTACTCCACTGTCATTATCTAACATCTTAGTTTCTCCTGATCTTATTAAAAATCTTGTTTCTGTTTGTTCTTTTACACGTGAAAATACTGTTACCGTTGAGTTTGACGAGTGTGGTTTTTCTGTTAAGGACGCTCGTACCCAGATGGTACTCCACCGATGTGACAGCCCCGACGAGCTCTACCCGGTCCACTCCACCGCCTCCACCACCTCTGCCGCTCCTATTGCCCTCGCCACCGGTGTGGACCTTCGGCATGCTCGCTTGGGTCATCCCAACCCCACCACCCTTCGTCATATACTTCGGAGTTTTTCATTCACGTGTAATAAGGTCGACGATTACTCTTGTCATGCTTGTCGCCTCGGTAAACATGCTCGTCTTCCTTTTAGGGCTTCTTCTCATGTTGCATCGTACACGTTTGAGTTAATTCATAGTGATGTATGGACCTCTCCAGTTGCAAGTAATACGGGCTATCTTTACTATCTTTTCATTCTTGATGATTTTTCGCACTATGTGTGGACCTTTCCGTTGCGGCATAAGTCCGATGTTATCTCCACTCTCGCTGCATTTTACTCTTATGTTTTCACGCAGTTTGGTCGTCCCATCCATGCGTTCCAAACAGATAACGGGAAGTAGTTCGACAACTTAGCTGTTCGCACTCTCCTCACCACACATGGCATGACTTTTCGTCTCACATGCCCGTACACTTCGCAACAAAATGGTCGCGCTGAGCGCGTTCTTCGCACTCTTAATGACTGTGTTCGTACGCTTCTCTTTCACGCCAATGTGCCTCCGCGCTTTTGGCCTGACGCTCTCACCACCGCATCACTCCTCATTAACCTCCGCCCCTGTCGTACTCACGGGAACTTTGCACCCCATCATCTTCTCTTCGGTGCACCACCCTCTTATGATGAGCTTCGCATTTTCGGCTGTCTCTGCTACCCTAGCATCGCCGCTACCGCGCCTCATAAGCTTGCACCTCGCTCCATCGCTTGCATCTTTCTCGGCTACCCACCTAACACCAAAGGATACCGCTGCTACGATCCCATCTCACATTGTGTATTCACCTCCCGACACGTTTACTTTGATGAGAAGGTGTTTCCGTTTTAGCAGGTACCTCCCGTCGCCCCATAGCCGCCAGCCACTGGCGGCCCTCCGGCGACCCCGTCAGGTGGACGGCCCCGCTCGGTTCTTGGACCGCCTCCGGGCTTCGGCGCTCCTCGCGCCGTGGGACGAGTTGCGCCTATTACCTCAGGTCGTGCCCCCCCGACGCCCTCAACGCCCTCGCCGACTCCGTCCGGCACCTCGGCGTCGCCCGACTCGCCGGCCGCCTTGTCACCGGCATCTTCGTCGGCCGCCTCGCCGTCGGCCCCTTCACTAGCCGCCTCGGGCGCCGCCTTGTCGCCAGCATCTTTGCCGGCCGCCTCGCCGTCGGCCGCTCCGCCAGCCGCCTCGGGCGCGGATGCCCCCTCGGGCTCCACCTTGGGCGCGGCCTCCCCCTCGGGCGGGGCCTCCTCCTCGGGCGGGGAAGCCTCTTCGGCCTCGGTCTAAGGCGCGGCCGGCTCATCATCACCGCCTATGCCCGCCGCGGTCCCGAAGTTGCCGTCTCGCCCTCTCACTCGAGCCAGGGCCGGCGTCCACCGCCCGAGCCTGTGGTACTCCAGCGACGATTATCTCCTCGCTGCCTCCACCACCGAGCCGTCACTGATTCCCGCGTCCGCCAGAGCAGCCCTACGTGATCCTCGCTAGCTCGCTGCGATGCAGGAAGAGTTCGTCGCTCTCCAGCCGAACCGTACCTGAACACTGGTTCCCCGGCCTCCTCGCGCCAACGTCATCAGCGGCAAGTGGATTTTTCGTCATAAGACCCGCTCGGATGGCACTCTTGAGCGCTATAAGCCAACGTCATCAGCGGCAAGTGGGTTTTTCGTCATAAGACCCGCTCGGATGGCACTTTTGAGCAGAAATCATATCACAACATGACTTGCAAAAATAAGTTAGATGTCCTCTAATTGTTGTTGCATGTTTTACGTGGCCGCTATGGGTATCTAGCAAGAATGATTCTTACCTATGCAAAGCCACAACGACGATATGCAAGTTGCTATTTAACCGTCTACAAGGACCGCCTTTGTCGAATCCGATTCAACTAAGGTGGGAGAGACAGACACCCGCCAGCCATCTTTATGCAACAAGTTGCATGTCAGTCGATGGAACCGGTCTCATGTATGTGGACATGTAAAGTTGGTCTGGGCCACTTCATCCCACAATACCGCTGAATCATGAAAATACCAAGGAAGGAAGCAATCTGAATATCAACGCCCACAAACTCCTTTGTGTTCTACTCGTGATGTCATCTACGCATAGACCTAGCTCGTGATGCCACTGTTGGGGAACGTTGCATGGGAAACAGAAAAATTCCTACGCTCACCAAGATCAATCTAGGAGATGAACATCTACGAGAGGAGAGATTGCATCTCCATACCCTTGTAGATCGCTAAGCGGAAGCATTAAGAAACACGGTTGATGTAGTCGTACTCTTCGCGATTGGATCACGATCCAATCCGATCTAGCGCCGAACAGACGGCACCTCCGCGTTCAGCACACGTACGGCTTGATGACGTCCCCTCCTTCTTGATCCAGCAAGCGAGGGAGGGGAAGTAGATGGGATCTCAACCAGCACGACGGCATGGTGGAGATGGTGGAGGTGAAATCCCGGCAGGGCTTCGCCAAATGCTGCCGGAATCAATCTGAGGAGAAAACGGAGTGTTGGGAGAGGTAGGACTGCCGCCGGGGCGTGGGGTTTGGTGTATCCAGCCCCTACCTCTCCCCCACTATTTATAGGAGGCAAGGAGGAGGGTTGGGGCGCAGCCTTGGCCCCTCCTCCAAGGGAGGTGGTGCGGCTAGGCCTAGGGAGGTTTCCTCCCTTCCCAAGGCACCTCGGGGGGTGCCTTCCACACTAAGGAATCTTCGTTTTTCCTCTCTCTTGGCGCATGGGCCCCTTAGGTCTGGTGACCTTGGCCCATATAGGCCAAGGAACACCCCCTACAGCCCATGCGGCCCACGGGGCAGGTGGACCCCCGGACCCCTTTCGGCACTCCCGGTACAATACCGATAATGCCCGAAACCTTTCCGGCGACCAAAACATGACTTCCCATATATAAATATTTACCTCCAGACCATTCTGGAGCTCCTCGTAACGTCCGGGATCTCATCCGGGACTCCGAACAACATGCAGTCACCAACATGAATATCCCAATACTACTTTAGCGTCAACGAATGTTAAGCGTGCGGACCATACGGGTTCGAGAATCTTGTAGACATGACCGAGACACCTCTCCGGTCAGTAATAAATAGCCGGACCTGGATGCCTATATTGGTTCCTACATATTCCATGAAGATATTTATCGGTTGAACCACGATGCCAAGGATTCACTCAATCCCGTATGCAGTTCCGTTTGTCTAGCGGTATGTTACTTGCCCGAGATTCGATCGTCGGTATCTCCATACCTAGTTCAATCTCGTTACCGGCAAGTCTCTTTACTCGTTCTGTAATACGGCATCCCGTGAATAACTCCTTAGTCACATTGCTTGCAAGCTCATTGTGATGCTGTATTACCGAGTGGGCCCCGAGATACCTCTCCGTGATACGGAGTGACAAATCCCAGTCTTGATCCATGCCAACTCGACAAACACCCTCGAAGATGTTGGGGAACGTTGCATGGAAAACAAAAAAAATTCTACGCACATGCAAGATCTATCAATGGAGATGCATAGCAGCGCGAGGGGAGAGTGTGTCTATGTACCATCGTAGACGGTAAGCGGACGCGTTAACAACGTGGTTGATGTAGTCGTACACCTTCATGATCCGCCCGATCAAGTACCGAACGTACGGCACCTCTGCGTTCAACACACGTTCAGGTCGATGACGTCCTCGCCTTCTAGATCCAGCAAGACGGGCGAAGTCGTAGATGAGTTCCGGCAGCATGATGGCGTGGTGACGGTGATGGTAATGCTATCTCCGCAGGGCTTCGCCTAAGCACTACGAAAGTATGACCGAGGGTGTAAACGGTGGAGGGGGGCGCCGCACACGGCTAAGAGATTATCGTGGTTATGTGTGGCGCCCCCTTCCCACATATATATAGGTGGGAGAGAGGGGAGAGGCCAAGGGGTGCCCCAAGTAGGACCGAATCCTACTTGGGCTCCTGCCCTTGGCCGCCCCCCCCCCCCTTCCAAATTTGCCGGATGGGGGAAGGAATGGGGGGAGAGGAAAGGAAGGGGGAGGCCGACTCCCCCCCCCCACCCTTTCCTTCTCTCCCCAAGGGCTGCGGCCTAGGAGGGTCACGCCAGCCCCTTGTGGGCTGGTGTGTCCCCCCCTTTGGCCCATATGGCCCATTAACCTCCCGGGGAGTTCGGAACCCCTTTCGGTGACCCGATTTCTACCCGGTACATCCCGAAACTCTTCCGGTGTCCAAATATAATCGTCCTATATGTCAATCTTTACCTCCGGACCATTCTGGAGCTCCTTGTCATGTCCTTGATCTCATCCGTGACTCCGAACAACATTCGGTCACCAAATCATATAACTCATATAACGCTATATCGTCAACGAATATTAAGCGTGCGGACCCTACGGGTTCGAGAACTATGTAGAAATGACTGAGACACCTGTCCGGTCAATAACCAATAGCGGAACCTAGATGCCTATATTGGCTCCTACATATTCTACGAAGATCTTTATCGGTCGAACCTTATGACAACATACGTAATTCCCTTTGTCCATCGGTATGTTACTTGCCCGAGATTCGATCGTCGGTATCTTCATACCTAGTTCAATCTCCTTACCGGCAAGTCTCTTTACTCGTTCTGTAATACATCATCTTGCAACTAACTACTTAGTCACTTTGCTTGGAAGGCTTCTTATGATGTGTATTACCAAGAGGGCCCAGAGATACCTCTCCGATACTCGGAGTGACAAATCCTAATCTCGATCTATGCCAACTCAACAAACACCTTCGGAGATACCTGTAGAGCATCTTTATGATCACCAAGTTACGTTGTGATGTTTGATAGCACACAAGGTATTCCTCCGGTATCCGGGAGTTGCATAATCTCATAGTCGAAGGAATATGTATTTTTCATCAAAAAAGCAATAGCAATAAAATGAACGATCAATATGCTAAGCTAACAGGTTGGTCTTGTCCATCACGTCATTCTCCTAATGATGTGATCCCGTTATCAAATGACAACACATGTCTATGGTTAGGAAACCTTAACCGTCTTTGATCAATGAGCTAGTCTAGTAGAGGCTTACTAGGGACACAGTATTTGTTTATGTATTCACACATGTATTTAAGTTTCCGATCAATACAATTCTAGCATGAATAATAAACCTTTATCATGAATAAGGAAATATAAAATAACAACTTTATTATTGCCTCTAGGGCATATTTCCTTCGGTCTCCCACTTGCACTAGACTCAATAATCTAGTTCACATCGCCATGTGATTAACACCCATAGTTCACATCGCCATGTGATCAACACCCAAAGTGTTTACTAGTGTCAATAATCTAGTTCACATCGCCATGTGATTAACACCCAAAGAGTACTAAGGTGTGATCATGTTTTGCTTGTGAGAGAAGTTTAGTCAATGGGTCTGTTACATTCAGATCCGTATGTATTTTGCAAATTTCTATGTCTACAATGCTCTGCATGGAGCTACTCAAGCTAATTGCTCCCACTTTCAATATGTATCCAGACTGAGACTTAGAGTCATCCGAATCGGTGTCAAAGCTTGCATTGACGCAACCCTTTATGACGAACTCTTTATCACCTTCACAACCGAGAAATATTTCCTTAGTCCTCTTAGGTAACTAAGATAATTTTGACCGCTGTCCAGTGATCTACTCCTGGATCATTATTGTACCCCCTTGCCAAACTCATGGCAAGGTACACAATAGGTCTGGTACACAACATGGCATACTTCATAGAACCTATGGCTGAGGCATAGGGAATGACTTTCATTCTCTCTCTATCTTCTGCCATGGTCGGGCTTTGAGTCTTACTCAATTTCACACCTTGCAATACAGGCTAGAACTCCTTCTTTGACTGATCCATTTTGAACTCCTTCAAAATCTTGTCAAGGTATGTACTCATTGAAAATCTTATCAAGCGTCTTGATCTATCTCTATAGATCTTGATGCCTAATATGTAAGCAGCTTCACCGAGGTCTTTCAATGAAAAATTCTTATTCAAGTATCCTTTTATGCTATCCAAAAATTCTATATCATTTCCAATCAGCAATATGTCATCCACATATAATATCAGAAATGCTACAGAGCTCCCACTCAATTTCTTGTAAATATAGGCTTCACCATAAGTCTGTATAAAACCATATGCTTTGATCACCTCCTCAAAGCGTATATTCCAAATCCGAGATGCTTGCACCAGTCCATAGATGAATTGCTAGAGCTTCCACATATTGTTAGCACCTTTAGGATCGACAAAAAAAACTTTCGGTTGCATCATATACAACTCTTCCTCATGAAACCCGTTAAGGAATGCAAGGTTTTTGACATCCATTTGCCACATTTCATAATCATAAAATGCGGCAATTGCTAACATGATTTGGATAGACTTAAGCATCGCTACGGGTGAGAAAGTCTCATCGTAGTCAACCCCTTGAACTTGTCAAAAAGCTTTTGCAACAATTCGAGCTTTGTAGACAGTGATATTACCATCAGCGTCTGTCTACTTCTTGAAGATCCATTTATTCTCAATGGCTTGCCGATCATCGAGCAATACAATCAAAGTCCACACTTTGTTCTCATACATGGATCCAATCTCAGATTTCATGGCCTCAAGGCATTTTTCAGAATCTAGGCTCATCATAGCTTCTTCATAGTTTGTAGGTTCGCCGTGGTCTAATAACATGACTTCCAGGACAGGATTACCGTAGCACTCTAGTGCGGAACATGTTCTGGTCGACCTATGAAGTTCAGTAGTAACTTGATCTGAAGTTTCATGATCATCATCATTAGCTTCCTCTCTAGTTGGTGTAGGCATCACGGAAACATTTTTCTCTGGTGAGGTACTTTCGAATTCGAGAGAAGGTACAACCACCTCATCAAGTTCTACTTTCCTCCCACTCACTTCTTTCGAGAGAAACTCCTTCTCTAGAAAGGACCCATTCTCGGCAACAAAGATCTTGCCTTTAGATCTATGGTAGAAGGTGTACCCAATAGTTTCCTTAGGGTATCCTATGAAGACGCACTTCTCCGATTTGGGTTCGAGCTTATCAGGCTGAAGCCTTTATACATAAGCGTCGCATCCCCAAACTTTAAGAAACGACAGCTTTAGGTTTCTTGCCAAACCATGTTTCATACGTTGTCATCTCAACGGATTTAGACGGTGCCCTATTTAACGTGAATGCGGCTGTCCCTAATGCATAACCCCAAAATGATAAAGGCAAATTGGTAAGAAACATCATAGAACGCACCATATCTAATAAACTACGGTTACGATGTTTGGACACACCATTACGCTGTGGTGTTCCAGGTGGCGTGAGTTGTGAAACAATTCCACATTGTTTTAAATAAAGGCCAAACTCGTAACTCAAATATTCACCTCCACTATCAGATCGTAGAAACTTTATTTTCTTGTTACAATGATTCCCTACTTCACTCTGAAATTCTTTGAACTTTTCAAATGTTTTAAATTTGTGTTTCATTAAGTAGATATACCCATATCTCCTCAAATCATCTGTAAAGGATAGGAAATAACGATACCCGCCGCATGCCTCAACACTCATAGGACCGCATACATCGGTATGTATTATTTCCAATAAGTCATTAGCTCGCTCCATTGTTCCGGAGAATGGAGTTTTAGTCATCTTGCCCATGAGGCATGGTTCGCAAGTAACAAGTGATTCCAAAAGTCCATCCGCATGGAGTTTCTTCATGCGCTTTACACCAATATGACCTAAACGGCAGTGCCACAAGTATGTTGCACTATCGTTATCAACTTTGCATCTTTTGGCATCAATATTATGAATATATGTATCACTACGATCGAGATTCAATAAACCATTCACATTGGGTGTATGACCATAAAAGGTTTTATTCATGTAAACAGAACAACAATTATTCTCTGATTTAAATGAATAACCGTATTGCAATAAACACGATCTAATCTTGTTCATGCTCAACGCAAAACAAAATAACATTTATTCAGGCTCAACACTAATCCCGAAGGTAGAGGGAGTGTGCGATGGTGATCATATCAATCTTGGAAACACTTCCAACACACATCGTTACTTTGCCCTTTACTAGTCTCCGTTTATTCTGCAACTCCTGTTTCGAGTTACTAATCTTAGCAACTGAACCGGTATCAAATACCCAGGGGCTACTACAAATACTAGTAAGGCACACATCAATAACATGTATGTCAACTACACCTTTGTTCACATTGCCATCCTTCTTATCCGCCAAGTATTTAGGGCAGTTCCTCTTCTAGTGACCATTCCCTTTGCAGTAGAAGCACTTAGTTTCAGTCTTAGGTCCAGCTTTGGGCTTCTTCACGGGAGCGGCAACTTGCTTGCCATTCTTCTTGAAGTTCCCTTTCTTTCCCTTGCCCTTTTTCTTGAAACTAGTGGTCTTGTTAACCATCAACACTTGATGCTCCTTCTTGATTTCTACCTCCACTGATATCAGCATCGCGAAGAGCTCGAGAATCGTTTTCATCATCCCTTGCATATTATAGTTCATCACGAAGCTCTAGTAGCTTGGTGATAGTGACTGGAGAATTCTGTCAATCACTAGCTTATCTGGAAGATTAACTCCCACTTGATTCAAGCGATTATAGTACCCAGACATTCTGATCATATACTCACTGGCTGAGCTATTCTCCTCCATCTTGTAGGCAAAGTACTTGTCAGAGGTCTCATACCTCTCAACACGGACATGAGCCTGAAATACCAATTTCAGCTCTTGGAACATGTCATATGTTCCATGGCGTTCAAAACGTCTTTGGAGCCACGTTTCTAAGCCGTAAAGCATGGTGCACTAAACTATCAAGTAGTCATCAGATCAAGCTTTGCTAACCATTCATAACGTCCGCATAACCTCCTGCAACAGGTCTGTCACCTAGCGGTGCGTCAAGGACATAATTCTTCTGTGCAGTAATGAGGATAATCCTCAGATCACGGACCCAGTCCGCTTTATTGCTACCATCATCTTTCAACTTAGTTTTCTCTAGGAACATATAAAAAATAGGGGAGCTATATCGCGAGCTATTGATCTACAACATAGATATGCAAAACTATTAAGACTAAGTTCATGATAAATTAAGTTCAATTAATCAAATTACTAATGAACTCCCACTTAAATAAACATCCCTCAAGTTATCTAAGTGATACATGATCCAAATCAACTAACCCATGTCTGATCATCACGTGAGATGGGGTAGTCATCAATGGAGAATATCTTCATGTTGATCATATCTACTATATGACTCATGTTCGACCTTTCGGTCTCCAGTGTTCCGAGACCATGTCTGTACATGCTAGGCTCATCAAGTTTAACCCAAGTATTCTACATGTGTAAAACTGTCTTACACCCGTTGTATGTGAACGTAGAGTCTATCACACCCGATCATCACGAGGTGCTTCGAAACGACGAACTTTGGCACCGGTGCATACTCGGGGAGAACACTTTTATCTTGAAATTTAATGAAGGGATCATCTTATAATGCTACCGCCGTTCTAAGCAAAATAAGATGCATAAAGGATAAACATCAGATGCACTCAAAATACGTGACATGATATGGCCATCATCATCTTGTGCTTTTGATCTCCATCTCCAAAGCATCGTCATGATCTCCATCGTCACCGGCTTGACACCTTGATCTCCATCATTGCGTCGGGGTCGTCTCGCCAACTATTGCTTCTAGAACTATTGCTAACGCATAGCGATAAAGTAAAGCAATTACATGGCGCTTGCATTTCATACAATAATGAAAAGACAACCCTAAGGCTCCTGCCGGTTGTTGATATTACAAAACATGATCATCTCATACAACAACGTATATCACATCACGTCTTGACCATATCACATCACAACATATATACCCTACAAAAACAAGTTAGACGTCCTCTACTTTGTTGCTGCAAGTTTTACGTGGCTGCTACGGGCTTCTAGCAAGAACCATTCTTAACTAAGCGAAAACCACAACGGTGATTCATCAAGTTTGCTGTTTTAACCTTCTTCAAGGACCGGCTGTAGTAAAATTCGATTCAACTAAAGTAGGAGAAACAGACACCCGCCAGCCACCTTTATGCAAAACTAGTTGCATGTCAGTCGGTGGAACCGGTCTCATGTGCGTGGACATGTAAGGTTGGTCTGGGCCGCTTCATCCCACAATACCGCCGAATCAAAATAAGATGTTGGTGGTAAGCAGTATGATTATCATCGCCCACAACTCTTTGTGTTCTACTCGTGCATATCATCTACGCATAGACCTGGCTCGGATGCCACTGTTGGGGAACGTTGCATGGAAAACAAAAAAATTCTACGCACATGCAATATCTATCGATGGAGATGCATAGGAATGAGGGGGGAGAGTGTGTCTACGTACCCTCGTAGACCGTAAGCGGAAGCGTTTATCAATGTGGTTGATGTAGTCGTACACCTTCACGATCCGCCCGATCAAGTACCGAACGTACGGCACCTCCGCATTCAGCACACGTTCAGCTCGATGACGTCCTCGCCTTCTTGATCCAGCAAGACGGGCGAAGTAGTAGATGAGTTCCGGCAGCACGACGGCGTGGTGACAGTGATGGTGATGCTATCTCCGCAGGGCTTCACCTAAGCACTACGAAAATATGACCGAGGGTGTAAACGGTGGAGGGGGTGCCGCACACGGCTAAGAGATTGTCGTGGTTATGTGTGGCGCCCCCTTCCCACATATATATAGGTGGGGGAGAGGGGAGAGGCCAAGGGGTGCCTCAAGTAGGGCCGAATCCTACTTGGGCTCCTTCCCTTGGCCGCCCCCCCCCCCTCCATATTTGCCGGAAGGGGGGAAGGAAATGGGGGAGAGGAAAGGAAGGGGGAGGCCGACTCCCCCCTTTCCTTCTCTCCCCAAGGGTTGTGGCCTAGGAGGGGCGCGCCAGCCCCTTGTGGGCTGGTGTGCCGCCCCCCCCCCCCTTTGGCCCATATGGCCCATTAACCTCCCGGGGGGTCCGGAACCCCTTCCGGTGACCCGATTTCTACCCGGTACATCCCGAAACTCTTTCGGTGTCCAAATATCATCGTCGTATATATCAATCTTTACCTCCGGACCATTCCGGAGCTCCTCGTCATGTCTGTGATCTCATCTGGGACTCTGAACAACATTCGGTCACCAAATCATATAACTCATATAACACTATATCGTCAACGAACATTAAGCGTGCGGACCCTACGGGTTCGAGAACTATGTAGAAATTACTGAGACACCTCTCCGGTCAATAACCAATAGCGGAACCTGGCTGCCCATATTGGCTCCTACATATTCTACGAAGATCTTTATCGGTCGAACCTTATGACAACATACGTAATTCCCTTTGTCCATCGGTATGTTACTTGCCCGAGATTCGATTGTCGGTATCTTCATACCTAGTTCAATCTCGTTACCGGCAAATCTCTTTACTCGTTCCGTAATACATCATCTTGCATCTAACTCCTTAGTCACTTTGCTTGCAAGGCTTCTTATGATATGTTTTACCAAGAGGGCCCATAGATACCTCTCCGATACTCAGAGTGACAAATCCTAATCTCGATCTATGCCAACTCAACAAACACCTTCGAAGATACCTGTAGAGCATCTTTATGATCACCCAGTTATGTTGTGACATTTGATAGAAAACAAGGTATTTCTTCGGTATCCGGGAGTTGCATAATCTCATAGTCGAAGGAATATGTATTTGTCATCAAGAAAGCAATAGCAATAAACTGAATGATCAATATGCTAAGCTAACGGATGGGTCTTGTCCATCACATCATTCTCCTAATGATGTGATGAAGTTATCAAATGACAACACATGTATATGGTTAGGAAACCTTATCCATCTTTGATCAACGAGCTAGTCTAGTAGAGGCTTACTAGGGACACGGTATTTGTTTATGTATTCACACATGTATTTAAGTTTCCGATCAATACAATTCTAGCATGAATAATAAACCTTTATCATGAATAAGGAAATATAAAATAACAACTTTATTATTGCCTCTAGGGCATATTTCCTTTAGGAGATACCTGTAGAGCTTCTTTATAGTCACCCAGTTACGTTGCAACATTTGATACACACAAGGTACTCCTCTGGTGTCAGTGAGTTGCATGATCTCGTGGTCATAGGAACAGATACTTGACATGCAGAACACGATAGCAATAAACTTGATACGATCATATGCTACGCTTATAGTTTGGGTCTTGTCCATCACATCATTCTCCTAATGATGTGATCCCGTTATCAAATGACAACTCATGTCTATGGCTAGGAAACCATAGCCATCTTTGATCAATGAGCTAGTCTAGTAGAGGCTCACTAAGGACACGTTGTTGTCTATGTACCCACACATGTATCTTAGTTTCCGATCAATACAATTATATCATGGATAATAAACGATTATCATGAACAAGGAAATATGATAATAACCAATTTATTATTGCCCCTAGGGCATATTTCCAATAGTCTCCCACTTGCACTAGAGTCAATAATCTAGTTCACATCACCATGTGATTAACACCCAATGAGTTCTGGGGTTAGATCATGTTATGCTTGTGAGAGAGGTTTTAGTCAACGGGTCTGCAACATTCAGATCCGCGTGTACTTCGCAAATCTCTATGTCATATTCTAGATGCTGCTACCACGCTCCACTTGGAGCTATTCCAAATGGCTGTTCCACTATACGTCTCCGGTTTGCTACTCAGAGTCATCTGAATTGGTGTTAAAGCTTGCATCGATGTAACCATTTACGTCGAACTCTTTATCACCTCCATAACCGAGAAACATTTCCTTATTCCTCTAAGGATAATTTTGACAGCTGTCCAGTGATCCACTCCTCGATCACTCTTGTACCCCCTTGCCAGACACGTGGCAAGGCACACATCAGGTGCAGTACACAACATGGCATACCGTATAGAGCCTAACGCATAGGGGATGACCTTCGTCCTTTCTCTTTCTTCTGCCGTGGTCGAGCTTTGAGTCTTACTCAACTTCACAACTTACAACTCAGCCAAGAACTCCTTCTTTGACTGATCCATTTTGAACTCCTTCAAAATCATGTCAAGGTATGTGCTCTGTAAAAGTCTTATCTGGCGTCTTGATCTATCTCTATAGACCTTGGTGCCCAATATGTAAGCAGCTTTACCCAGGTCTTCCTTTGAAAAAACTCTATTTCAAACAACCCTTTATGCTTTCCAGAAGTTCTACATCGTTTCCAATCGACAATATGTCATCCACATATACTTATCAGGAATGTTGTAGTGCTCCCACTCACTTTCTTGTAAAT
This sequence comes from Thinopyrum elongatum, assembly GCA_011799875.1. Classification (NCBI taxonomy): domain Eukaryota; kingdom Viridiplantae; phylum Streptophyta; class Magnoliopsida; order Poales; family Poaceae; genus Thinopyrum; species Thinopyrum elongatum. Next base: position 10,484,946 of record CM022298.1, on the reverse strand, counting down.
ATAAGTTTCCTGCAAACTTTGTATAAACCCAAAAGCTTTGATCACATCATCAAAGCGTATATTCCAACTCCGAGACGCTTGCTCCAGTCCATAGAAGGATCACTGGAGCTTGCATACCCTTTAGCGTCCTTAGGATCGACAAAACCTTCTGGTTGTATCACATACAACCTTTACTCATGGAAACCGTTAAGGAAACTCTGTTTTGATATCCATTTGCCAGATTTCGTAATCAAAAAATGGAGCAACTGCTAACATAATCCCAACAGACTTTAGCATCGCTACGAGTGAGAAAGTCTCATCATAGTCAACTCATTGAACTTGTCGAAAACTACTTTGCGACAAGTCGAGCTTCATAAATGGTGACATTACCATCAATGTCTGTCTTCTTCTTAAAGATCCATTTATTCTCAATGGCCTTTCGCCCTTCAGGTAATACTTCCAAAGTCCACACTTTGTTTTCATACATGGATCCCATCTCGGATTTCATGGCCTCTAACCATTTGTCGGAATCCGGGCCCACCATCGCTTCTCCATAGCTCGTAGGTTCATCGTTGTCCAACAACATGACTTCCAAGACAGGGTTACCGTACCACTCAGGAGCAGTACGTATCCTTGTCGACCTACGTGGTTCGATAGTAACTTGATCCGAAACTTCATGATCACTATCATTAGCTTCCTCTTCAACTGACGTAGGTGCCACAAAAACATCTTTCTGTGCTGCGCTACTCTCTGGTTGAAGTGAAGGTTCGACAACCTCATCAAGTTCTATCTTCCTCCCACTCAATTCTTTCGAGAGAAACTCTTTCTCGAAAAAGGACCCGTTCTAAGCGACAAACACTTTGCCTTTGCATCTGAGATAGAAGGTATACCCAACCGTATCTTTTGGGTATCCTATGAAGATGCATTTGTCAGCTTTGGGTTTGAGCTTTTCTGGTTGAAGCCTTTTGACATAAGCATCGCAGCCCCAAACCTTAAGAAACGACAACTTAGGTTTCTTGCCAAACCACAGTTCATACGGTGTCATCTCCACGGACTTAGATGGTGCCCTATTTAAAGTGAATGCAGCTGTCTCTAACGCATAACCCCAAAACGATAGTGGCAGATCGACAAGAGACATCATAGAACGCACCATATCCAATAAGGTATGACCACGACGTTCGGACACACCATTACGCTGTGGTGTTCCAGGTGGCGTCAACTGTGAAACAATTCCACATTGTCTTAAGTGAGTGCCAAACTCATAACTCAGACATTCTCCCCCTCGATCGGATCGTAGGAATTTAATCTTCTTGTTACGATGATTCTGAACTTCACTCTGAAATTGCTTGAACTTTTCAAATGTTTTAGACTTATGCTTCATTAAGTAAATATACCCATATCTACTCAAGTCATCGGTGAAGGTGAGAAAGTAATGATATCCACCGCGCGTCAATAGTCATCGGACCACACACATCAGTATGTATGATTTCCAACAAGTCACTTGCGCATTCCATTGTTCCGAAAAACAGGGTTTGGGTCATCTTGCCCATGAGGCATGGTTCGCATGTGTCAAGTGATTCAAAATCAAGCGACTCAAAAAGTCCATCAGCATGGAGTTTCTTCATGCACTTTACACCAATATGACCTAAGCGGCAGTGCCACAAGAAAGTGGTACTATTATTAGTAACTTTGCATCTTGTGGCATCAATATTATGAACATGCGTATCACTACGATCGAGATTCAATAAACCATTCACATTGAGTGCATGAACCATAGAAGGTATTATTCATGTAATCAGAATAACCATTATTCTCTGTCTTAAATGAATAACCGTATTGCAATAAACATGATCATATAATCATGTTTATGCTCAACACAGACACCAAATAACATTTATCTAGGTTCAACACTAATCCTGAAGGTAGAGGGAGCGTGCGATGGTGATCACATCAACTTTGGAAACACTTCCAACACACATCGTCACCTCGCCCTTAGCTAGTCTTCGTTTATTCCGTAGCTTTTGTTTCGAGTTACCAATATTAGCAACTGAACCGGTATCTAATACCCACGTGCTACTAGGAGTACTAGTAAGGTACACATCAATAACACGTATATCAAATATACTTTTGTTGAACTTGCCAGCCTTCTTATCTACCAAGTATTTGGGGTAGTTCCACTACCAGTAACCGTTCCCCTTACAATAGAAGCACTTAATCTCGGGTTTAGGTTCAACCTTGGGTTTCTTCACTGGAGCGGCAACTGGCTTGCCATTCATGAAGCTTCCCTTCTTTCCCTTGCCCTTCTTGAAACCAGTGGTCTTGTCAACCATCAACACTTGATGCTCCTTCTTGATTTCTACCTTCGTGGCCTTAAGCACCGCGAACAGCTCCGTGATCATCTCCATCCCTTGCATGTTATAGTTCCTCATGAAACTCTAGCAGCTTGGTGATAGTGACTGGAGAACTCTGTCAATCACTATCTTATCTGGAAGATTAACTCCTGCTCGATTCAAGCGATTGTAGCACCCAGACATTCTGAGCACCTGCTCACTGGCTGACCTATTCTCGTCCATCTTGTAGGCAAAGAACTTGCGAGAGGTCTCATACCTCTCAACACAGACATGAGCCTGAAATACCAATTTCAGCTCTTGGAACATCTCATATGTTTCTTGGCGTTCAAAACGTCTTTGGAGCCCCGATTCTAAGTCGTAAAGCATGGCGCACTAAACTATCAAGTAGTCATCAGAACTTGTCTGCCAGATGTTCACAACACCCATAGACTAAGCTTGAGGGGGTGGCTCATTGAGCGGTGCATCAAGGACATACGCCTTCTATGCAACAATGAGGACAATCCTCAGATCACGGACCCAGTCCGCATAATTGCTACCATTATCTTTCTACTTAGTTTTCTCTAGGAACGTATTGAAATTCAGGGGAGCTACAGCGCGAGCCATTGATCTACAACATAATTTGCAACGATAGTTTAGACTATGTTCATGATAATGAGTTCAATTAATCATATTACCTAAGAACTCCCACTCAAATCAACATCCCTCTGGCTGTGTGAGTGTAACATGATCCAAATTCACCAACCCAAGCCCGATCATATCTATCTACTATATGACTCATGTTCGACCTTTCGGTCTCTTGTGTTCCGAGGCCATGTCTGTACATGCTAGGCTCGTCAAGTTTAACCCAAGTGTTCCGCATGTGCAAAACTGGCTTGCACCCGTTGTATGTGAACGTAGAGTCTATCACACCCGATCATCACGTGGTGCTTTGAAACGACGAACATTCGCAATGGTGCACACTTGGGGAGAACACAATTTTAACTTGAAATTTTAGTGAGGGATCACCTTATAATTCTACCGTTGTACTACGCAAAATAAGATGCTTAAAAGGATTAACATCACATGCAAATCATAAGTGACATGATATGTCCATCATCTTGTGCTTTCAATCTCCACCTCCAAAGCACCAGTATGATCTCCATCGTCACCGGCATGACACCATGATCTCCATCATCGTGTCGCCATCGGGGTTGTCACGCCAACCATGCTTCTACAACTATTCCTACCGCTTAGCGATAAAGTAAAGCATTACATAGAGCTTAATGATTGGCACGCAGGTCATACAATCATTAAAGACAAACCTATGACTCCTGCCAGTTGCCGTATTCATTGACATGCAAGTCGTGATAAACTATTACAAAACATGATCATCTCATACATCAAATATATCTTGTCATGTCTTTGGCCATATCATATCACAACATAACCTGCAAAAACAAGTTAGATGTCCTATAATTGTTGTTGCATGTTTTACGTGCCTGCTATGGGTATCTAGCAAGAACGATTCTTACCTACGCAAAGCCACAACGGTGATATGCAAGTTGATATTTAGCCTTCTACAAGGACTGCCTTTGTCGAATCTGATTCAACTAAGGTGGGAGAGACAGACACCCGCCAGCCATCTTTATGCAACAACTTGCATGTCAGTCGATGGAACCGGTCTCATGTATGTGGACATGTAAAGTTGGTCTGGGCCGCTTCATCCCACAATACCGCTGAATCAAGAAAATACCAAGGAAGGAAGCAATCTGAATATCAACACCCACAAACTCCTTTGTGTTCTACTCGTGATGTCATCTACACATAGACCTAGCTCATGATGCCACTGTTGGGGAACGTTGCATCGGAAACAAAAAATTTCCTATGCTCACCAAGATCAATCTAGGAGATGAACATCTACGAGAGGAGAGATTGCATCTACATACCCTTGTAGATCGCCAAGAGGAAGCATTAAGAAATGCAGTTGATGTAGTCGTACTCTTCGCGATCCAATCACGATCCAATCCGATCTAGCACCGAACGGACGGCACCTCGGTGTTCAACACACGTACGGCTCGATGACGTCTCCTCCTTCTTGATCCAGCAAGTGAGGGAGGAGAAGTAGATGGGATCTCAACCAGCACGACGGCGTGGTGGAGATGGTGGTGGTGCAATCCCGGCAGGGCTTCGCCAAATGCTGCCAGAATCAATCTGAGGAGAAAATGGAGTGTTGGGAGAGGTAGGGCTACTGCCGGGGCATGGGATTTGGTGTATCTAGCCCCTACCTCTCCCCCACTATTTATAGGAGGCAAGGAGGAGGGGTGGGGTGCAGCCTTGGCCCCTCCTCCAAGGGAGGTGGTGCGGCTAGGCCTAGGGAGGTTTCCTCCCTTCCCAAGGCACCTCGGGGGGTGCATTCCACACATAGGACACTTCCTTTTTCCTCTCTCACTCCTACAGGATGCTACTAACGCGACACTACGATCAGAGACCCTTCGACAAAACTGTGTGCGATGCATTAATCGCAAACGGTGATGTAAAAAAAAGGTCAAAAAAGATGCAAAATGTTTGCGATGGCGGATACATCAAACACGGTTCAGAATTTAGTTGTGTGTGCGATGCGGGGCATACGGTTCAGTTCAGTGAACTGTTTGCGATGAGGCAGAAGAACAAAAACGGGCAGCCAGATGAAGGTGTGTGCGATATACGGCATACGGTTCACTCGGATGAACTATTTCTGATTAGGCGGAACAAAAGAAACGGTCAGCCTGATCAAGGTGTGTGCGATAGAGGGCAAACAGTTCACTCGGATGAACTGTTTGCATTGAGCCAAGATAATAGAAACGGTTCAATTTAACAAGATGTGTGTGATACGCGGCAAATAGGTCTGTAATCAGAAATGTGTGCGAAGACCGGTAATAACACAGACGATTGCTGCTAATAAGACGTGTGTGTTGTGCGTTGGGATTGCGTACAGAACAACAACATATATATATATACACACTTATAAGGACATGGTTGCATAACCAAATTAAACATGCAATTACATAGGTGGCTACTACACACATGACATTTGCACACACCAAATTAAACTATTACATGCATAATTACATAGGTGGCTACTACACACATGACATTTTCACACACCAAAGTCAGCTATATATTACATGCATAATTAACTAGGATAAACGATCATCTGATCACCATCTACTTCTTGGGACGCTTGCCGCTATTGCTCTGCTTGTGGCTCGATCCGGCCTCATTGATTTCGGTAACGAGGCAGTTCCTCATGTCAACGATCCGCCTGTGCATCTCGTAGCATGTGTACACGCTCTTGGTCACGAACCTGAGGTGAGGTTCATCCAGTTGCCCTATCCAGGCCCCGTGCCAGGATACGGGATTTGTTCTCTTGGCATCCTGCTTCATCTTTTCGTAGTAGGGGTCGATGATGGCCCAGGCGAGGTCAACCAGGGAGTCCTTCTTCGTGCTGCCCCAGACCCTGTAGAGGTCATGGATTTCAACAAGGTTCTTGCAGGCCAAGCCCGTAACCTTGAGCGCCTTTACATCGTTGCAGGTTTCCACCGTAGCAAACTTGTAGTAGGTGCTATTGAAAAACCTGGCAAAACGGTTGCAAGGCTCTGTGGCCATGCAGTAGTGGAAGATGAGGACATGATTGCGCATGCACAAGTTGGCGACGGCAACCTTCTAATCTTTGCCGGGATGACCGTCGGTGTACTGGAGGTCGATGCCGACCACCTTGTACTTCTCTCGAGCAAGCAACTTCTCCACGGTGTTGATGTAGTCGTCCACCACGGCCGGGTCTTTCGTGTACACCACCGAGAGATCCGTCTCCCTCGCGTGGGTCTCCACTTTATGCTCACCGAACTCCATTGGAGCGCCGCTAGATATCCTCTCTGTATGTGTCATCATGGGTGTGCTTGTTGTGTTGTGGGGCGAGATCGAGAGGTTGAAGAGACTAAGGTTATAATGGCTGCGGGAATTAATGGGGAAGCCGGACGACCTGGAATATCCGCACCCCCGGATGGCAGTTCTAAATTGCAGCGCGTAACTCCATCGTGCCCCACGTAAATGCATCGTGGCAACGCGCGTGGCGCAACCGCATGCATATGGGGCCCCCAACGTGATCATGCAGAGGCCCCAACTGCTGGCAGAGCGCGTGCGCAGGGACGCGAGCAGAGCGCTCTGCGGTCGCCTCAATGGCGAGCAACCATATATATGCATATAGTAGTTGAACACGCAAGGAAAAGTTGTCCACAAGCCGAGCGTGTGAAGGTACGCGAGCAGAGCGCGCCGACGGATGCGAGCAGAGCACACCGTGGCGCCTAACAGCTAGTAGAGCGCGCCGAGGGACGCGAGCAGAGGCCGGCACAGTGATACGTGGCAAAATAAGATGAACTGTGCGAGCGATGTAGGAGACATCAAGCACGAATCAGATTAGAGTTGCGTGTGCGATATGTGGCATACAGTTGATCCACCCGAGCTGTTTGTGAAGGAATAAACAGTGTGTGTTGTGGGCAAACGCTTGCTAGTATACAACCGTCTGCGATTGATGAATTCATGACCGACGGGTTCCCTAGTGTGGTCCGTGTGCGATGTGATATGCTCTGTTACAGAACATCAACATATATACTTATAAGAACAGTATTGCATAACCAAACTAAGCATACAATTATATAAGTGACTACACACATAACATTTCCACACACCAAAGTAAGCAATTACATGCATACTAAACTAGGAGAAAGGAGCATCTAATCATCTACATCTTGTTGCAACGATGTTTGCCATTGCTCTGCTTCCGGCTGGATCCCTGGTCGTGAATGGTTAATAAAATCTAAGTCTATTGCATATTAAGGTCAAAATAGTACTACCAATATACGAGTCTCATACGATGCCATTTCAACAATTGTACCACAAAAGCCCGAAATATTACAAGGTTCAAATTCCAGAGTTACATGGCTCAAATTCGAAGATTACAATGTTCAAACTGATATTAGAAATGAAATTCAGCTCATTCAGCTGCAAACGCCCATGCTGATTACCTGAACATGGATATAAGAGAGGTTTAAACTAAAAATACCAATAGTAAGGCCGGTTTTGAAACCTCGTCATTTCTGCAAAGGGATCAGCCGCTGACAAGTCATGTATGGGGTTGACACAATGACTTCCAATTACTCTGTCATATGTAGTTCCAATACGAAGTTTAGCTTTTTTGGAGCCTCTTCCATTCTGCATGTGGTGCCGGCTCTGATCAACAAACTATTCATAATTTTTACATAAATGCATGTTCAAGCTTTTTTGGAGCCTCTTCCATTCTGCATGTGCTGCCGGCTTTGATCAACAAACCATTCACAATTTTTAAGTAAATGCATGTTCAACCTCATTACCTTCAGCACCCTTGCTCTGGCAACAAAGAACCTGGCGAATATAATCTCCGGTAAGGTCCCTCGGTAGGAGTTCAAAGTAATTTTTGAGAGATGCAGATCTAGGCATTCGATGTGATTGTCGTTATATTGTATCACATAATCCACCACGGGGCCTATTATTATCTGCAAAAGAAGAGAACGTGTTAGTGCCTACATGCAGTTTTGAACACTACTATAGGCCTATTTGGTTTGTAGGATTTGTAAAATGCACCAACGTGCCATCTTTGATCTGACATGATTAACATGGGCATTTGATTACAATCTAGAAAAATGTAGCCTTCTTCACAAGAGGTTGGAGTGGATGAAAAATTCACTAAGAAAACTAGTACAGATGAATCCAAAGGAGAAATGCTTATGGATTGTAACCATATGAATCAAGCAACCAATATGGGGTGGGGGTGTATGTCCTGAAATCCTCCAAAATTCCTTAAATCGTAGTACATTGTCATTGTAAACTTGGGAAAAGGTGCCAAAAATTGAACTCCCTTATGGTTAACATTTAACAGGAAAGGAACATTACCTCGATATACAGCTTCTTCAGGCACGGAAAGCATCTCAGGAAACTGACAACTTGGTCCAGGTTGGGGCCGATAGATTCTAGTGCCAAGACCTTCACTGTGCGCAGAATCTGGGTGAAGCTTTTCTGGATGACAGACGAACATACATCTTCAAAACTAGAAATAATGTTGATATCAAGGAGAGGTAGAAGGCGACTGTTGTACCTGAAAGTAGGAGTATTTGACAGATGAGTAGCCCACCACTGTCAATTTCGGCTCAGAATTGACATTGATTCTTGTTGGACCTTATTGATCAACTACAAGTAATTTCTCAAGTGAAGGTGTGTCCTCAATGACCATATTGTGGTCCACCTTTTGTGATCTCTCGTTGCAGCACCAGCAACACACATAATTAGTCCGGAGAGTCCTGGAGGTGATGTGGAAGCTACTCGACCAATTCATCGCCGGATGACAAAGGAACTCGAGTGCAGTATAGCCGCGGAGCAGGCGCTCCATGTCATCCTTTGGGATGCAGACGGCGACGAGCTCGAGGTGCTTCAGTCATGGTAGAAAAAGAGAGGGCGCGTCATTAAGGGGGGGGATGGCAGTTCATGAACTTGGCGAGGCGCAGCGTGGGCGCGAAGCAGAGCGCGGACATTGGCAGCGAGCGCATATGCCCATCAATAAAACTGAGCTCCTCGAGCTGATCTAGGGCGGGGGATCGGAACCACTTGTCAAGCTTGGCTCGATCCTTGCCGTTGGAGTGGAACATGCCCGTGATAAGGCCTCTGATTGGGCCATGGTGACTGCCGAGGATCTGGGAGAACGCATCCAAGCTTTTGCGATAGCCATGGCAGAGCTCGTGGGCGTTGAGGAGGTCGAGAGGGGTGGAGAGCCATAGGGGGCTCCACCACCGGGATAGGGCGGTTGTACTCACCCCATATTTGATTGGGAGGAGGGATATGATGACTGTCAACATATCATCGGGAAGGCTACTGATGAAGTCTAGGCCTGCTGGGGTCGCTTGCGGTTCTTTCTCGACCCACCTCCGCTTGTTGGCAGCCTCGTTCTCCACCTCGTCGGTGGCGATGGAAACCTCTGTCTCCATATTCACGCCTTTCTTCGGTGCTTCAACAGCCCCGGCGTCGCCACTCCCTCCGATTGGGCGCTTCAGCAGTATCCTCATACACTGACTACTTTGAGGACTGAGAGCAGCGTCGAGGATGTGGGCGGAGAGAGAGGATTGTGTGTGTGGCGAGGATGGGGGTTGCCGGCTTTGCGGACTAAGAGCGGCGTCGAGGATGCGGGCGGAGAGAGAGTATTGTGTGTGTGGCGAGGATGGGGGGGTGCTGCAGCTCGGGCGCTCCATTAATACGGACCAGTGGGAGCGAGGCAGGCGGCGGTCAAAGGCTGTCTCGCTTCCCGGTGAGCCTGCGCGGTGGACATCTGGCATTCCTATACCATCATTTCACACATCTGCGCAGCGAAAACGCCTCCCGTCAATTCACACGCCTGCACGCACGCCTCCCGGTCTGCCTTCGTGGCGGATTGCTCACATGTGTCTCATCAACTAACACCTACTCGCACGCCACATGGGGCGCGTGGCACGTATAATTTTTTTGTTTTTTGATGATTCATTCTGCCACTTTACTGCTTAACCGAAGCATGGCACGGTCTAATGCCCACGGTCCGAATAAATATTCCGTATGAGATATTGGTTGCCAGTTATTAACAATCTCCCGTTTGTAAGTAGATTATATCAAAACTTGTCTCAAATTTGACGAAAAAATACAGTATCATAGTCTACTGGTGTCCATATATGACACCACGATAAGTTTCATGAATTTCAACTAAGTTTTGGATTTACTAAATTTTAAAAATCAATATTCTCAATGTTTTGAAATTTCTTTCACGGGGAAACATGCACCGAGGGACACACATAAGATTAGCATAAGAAGCTAAGGTTTCATTTTCATTAAATTTGCATGAAAAGGGAAGGTGTGGAGCCTTCATCCTAGAGCAACAAGTATAATCATACCTCTAGCATAAATTCCAAGCATACCAATGCAACATATCAATTTGATCCCATAACAATTTCCCTTTTTGTGTCAAGAGATAATCCCTGAAGTTTTCATGTTGATCCAACGTTACTCCCATTATCAAGTTGAATGGGGTTTTCTCACGATTATCAAAGTAGTGCATAATATTTTTCACATAACGAGCATCGAGGGTTTTAGGAGGTTCCCCGTCTCCATGAGTAGCAAGTACCACTATTTTTTTTTGTGTTTCGTGTTCCATATCCATAACTAAAGATAGAGAACAACTTAGAACAGAAAATAAAATCTACTTAGTGATAAAGCAAATAAGCACACACGAGAATATTCACCCCACACTATTGTTCCCCGGCAATGGCGCCAGAAAAAGGTCTTGATAACCCACAAGTATAGGGGATTGTTTGTAGCCTTCTTCAATAAAACCCAATGAGGAGCTAAAGGTAGAAAAAATATTCCCTCAAGTTCTATCGACCACCGATACAACTCTACGCACACTTGATGTTTGCTTTACCTAAAACAAGTATGAAACTATTTTGCAAGAATAAAACTATGAGTACTTTGCGAGAGAAAAACTACGAATAAATTGCAAGGTAATAAAAGTAGATAGCTTTTGTCAACAAGAAAGTCATTTGTCCCTAGGCAATCGATAACAAGTACCGGTAATCATTCTTGCAATTTTACATGAGGGAGAGGCATGAGCTAACATACTTTCTCTACTTGGATCATATGCACTTATGATTGGAATTCTAGCAAGCATCCGCAACTACTAAAGATCATTAAGGTCGTGAAACCCAACCATAGCATTAAGTATCAAGTCCTCTTTACTCCCATACGCCATAACCCACTTATCCGCGTGTAGGCTGCTGTCACCCCCGCAACACCGACAATAAGCAAACCATGAACATATTGCAACACCCTACAGCAGGGGCACCTCTGTTTGCGTGACACGGAGGGCACCGTAGGACAACACCATAAATAGAATATACAATCATACCAACCAAGATCACGATTAGCCCACAGGACAAAATGAATCTACTCAAACATCATAGGATAACCATAGATCATTGGGAAATAATATATGGAGTTGAGCACCATGTTTAAGTAGAGATTACAGTGGGGAGAAGGGGTGTTACACTGCTACACAGAGGGGGAGAAAGTTGGTGTTGACGGTAGCAAGATTGTTGATGTAGATCGTCGTCACGATCCTTGCCCCGGCGGCGCTCCGGCGCCACCGGGAGAGAGGGGGAGAGAGCCCCCCTCCTTCTTCTTCTTCCTTGGCCTCCCCCCTAGATGGGAGGAGAGTTACCCCTCCGGTCCATGGCCTCCATGGCTGCGGAGGGGCGGGAGCCCCTCCGAGATTGGATCTCCCTCTTTGTTCTCTTCCGTTCCGCGTTGCCCAGATCTGGCCAAAAACTGTTTCTTATATTCCCGGAGATCCGTAACTCCGATTGCGCTCAGATGTTAACATGATTTTTTTCTGGATAAAAGCTTCGTTGCGCCCGAAGTAGAGCTCCAACCGACGTACGAGGTGAGCACAACCCACCACGGCGTGCCTGGGCCCTGGGGCGCGCCCAGGTGTCTTGTGGTGGGTGTGGGCCCCCGTTTGTGTTGATTCCAAGTCCCAAAAATCACATATATTCCAAAACAATTCTCCGTAATTTTTTATCGCATTTGGACTTCATTTGATATGGATATTCTATGAAACAAAAAACATGCAAAAAACAAGAACTGGCACTGGGCACTGGATCAATAGGTTAGTCCAATAAATCATATAAAATGTTGCCAAAAATATCTGAAACTTGTATAATATTGGCATGAAACAATCAAAAATTATAGATACGATGGAGACGTATCAACATCCCCAAGCTTAATTCCTGCTCGTCCACGAGTAGGTAAATGATAAAAAAGATAATTTTTGATGTGGAATGCTACCTAGCATAAACTTGATCATATGTCTAATCATGGCATGAATATTAAGACATAAGTGATTCAAAGCAATAGTCTATAATTTGACATAAAGACATCAATACTCAGGCATCCCAACAAACAATCGTGTCTTTCATAATATCAACGCTAAAGAAAGCTATCCCTACAAAATCATATAGTCTTGTCATGCTCTGTCTTCTTAACACAAAGTATTTATCATGCACAGCCCCGATGACAAGCCGAGCAATTGGTTCATACTTTTTAACGCGCTTCAGCTGTTTCAACCCTCACGCAATACATGAGCGCAAGCCGTGGATATAGCACTATGGGTGGAATAGAGTATGATGATAGGGGTAAATATGGAGAAGACAAAAAAGTAAGAAAGTCTCACATCGACGCGGCTAACCAACGGGCTATGGAGATGCCCATCAATTGATATCAACGTGAGGAGTAGGGATCGCCATGCAACGAATGCACTAAGAGCTATAAGTGTATGAAAGCTCAATATGAAACTAAGTGGGTGTGCATCCAACTTGCTTGCTCATGAAGACCTCGGGCATTTGAGGAAGCCCATCATCGGAATATACAAGCCAAGTTCTATAATGAAAAATTCCCACTACTATATTCAAGTGACTAAATAGGAGACTCTCTATATGAAAAATATGGTGCTACTTTGAAGCACAAGTGTGGTAATGGATAGTAACAATGCCCCTTCTCTCTCTTTTTTCTTTTTCTTTTTTTTCTTTTTTTCTTTTTTTTCTTTTTTTCGTTTTTTTTTTTCATTTTTTCTCTCTCATTGTCCGGAGTCTCATCCCGACTTGTGTGGGAATCATAGTCTCCATCATCCTTTCCTCACTGGGACAATGCTCTAATAATGAATAATGATGATCATCACACTTCTATTTACTTACAACTCAAAAAGAAATAAAACTTACAACTCGATACCTAGAACAAAGTATGACTCTATATGAATGCCTCTGACAATGTACCAGGATGTGCAATGATCTAGCATAACAATGATATGAAAAAATAGACAAGCCATGGAAATATCATGCTAGCTATCTTACGATCATGCAAAGCAATATGACAATGAATGCTCAAGTCATCAAAACGGAGGCGGTGGAAGTTGCATGGCAATATATCTCGGAATGGCTATGGGAAGGCCATAATAGGTAGGTATGGTGGCTGTTTTGAGGAAGATATAATGAGGCTTATGTGTGATAGAGTGTATCATATCACGGGGTTTGGATGCACCTGCGAAGTTTGCACCACATCTCGAGGTGAGAAAGGGCAATGCACGGTACCGTAGAGGCTAGCAAATTGCGGAAAGGTAAGAGTGCGTATAATCCATGGACTCACATTAATCATAAAGAACTCATATACTTATTGCAAAAGTTTATTAGCCCTCGAAGCAAAGTACTACTACGCATGCCCCTAGGGGGATAGATTGGTAGGAAAAGACCATCGCTTGTCCCCGACCTCCACTCATAAGGAAGACAATCAATAATAAATCATGCTCCAACTTCATAGCATAACGAGAGACTATACGTGCATGCTTCGGGAATCACAAACATTAACACCAATATTCTTACTAACCACAACCGTTTACTAGTACCTCCCACATATTATCATCTCTATATCACAAAACTATTGCAAGAAATCAAACATATCATATTCAGTGATCCATAAGTTTTATGTAGGATTTTATGACTAACCATGCAATTGACCAATTCCTGTTGACTCTCTAAATAGATATAAGTGAAGCAAGAGAGTTTAATTCATAAAATACCAAGCTCTAATAAATATAAGTGAAGCAAAAGAGCATTCTACAAATAACGGTTTTCCATGTGAAGAGAAACAGGCATTCCAAACTTCAAATGATATAAGTTAAGCACATGAAGCATTCTACAAAGCCATACTCAAAAGATATAAGTGAAGTGCAATGAGCATTCTATAAATCAACCATGGAATATCTAATATCTCATACCAGCATGGAGCATAAATGAAAAATGAAAACTAAACAAAAAAGACGCTCCATGATTTACACATATCACATGAACGAAACGAAGACGAAAACATACCGATACTTGTTGAAGAAAGATGGGATGCCTTCCGTGGCATCCCCAAGCTTAGACGCTTGAGTCTCCTTGAATATTTACTTGGGGTGCCTTGGGAATCCCCAAGCTTGAGCTCTTGCCTCTCCTCCTTCTCCTCATATCGAGACCTCCTCGATCTTTGATCACTTCATCCACACAAAACTCAACAGAAACCTCGTGAGATCCGTTAGTATAATAATGCAAATCACTACTTTAAGTACTGTTGCAAACCAATTAATATTTTGTTTTTGCATTTTACCTACTTTATTATAACTTCTCCATGGCTCATACCAACGATAGAATTGATAGTTTCATCAAAACAAGCAAAACAATGCATCAAAAACAGAATCTGTCAAAAACAGGACAGTATGTAGTAATCTGAACATTCACCATACTTCTGTAACTCTAAAAATTCTTAAAATTAGAAAAAAATAAAAAATTTGTGTATAAATACTGTGCAAAAAGTTTCAGAACCTTCTGACGTTCCAGTAAAAAATGTAAAACCGTGCACTACAGCCAAAGTTTCTGTTTTGCACCGCACATACCAACAAGCAATCTAATCATCCTAAAGGCAAATCTTGGCACATTATTTTTATAATACAATGGATTTGTACAAGGGTATAATTATTTTTGTTGAAAAGTTTCTGTAATTAAGATTCACAAAGTTTCCATGGGCATGAACAAAGTTCAAGGCTAGCTCGCACTTTCACAATGCTCGTCTCTCTCACTTTCACTTTTCTTTTTGTGAGGTTGTAAGTTCCCCTCTATATTTTTTTTTAAATTTTATAAATGCACTCAACAGAATAAAATTACTCTCTAAAACTTCCGAGTTGTCTCCCTGGCAGTGCTTTCTTCAAAGTCATGAAGCTAGGCATAAAGTGCTAAAGTAATGAATCCACCAGGATCCCAAGGTATATCAAAGCCAATTTTAATTAGCAATGATTTGGCATTTAGTAGTGAGCACAAAGCAACATATATCATGCAATGACGAAGTCTAACTCTCTTCCTATGCTTCGGCATGTATAATAGAACAATTCATGCACATCAAGTAAAGGCCAATACATAGCAAAAGCAGTTTCTTGCAATTTAATCGTGTTGGAAACATAGAGAGGGGGAGATGTAGTTCCTCTCTCATAATAATTACAAGTAGGAGCAGCAAGCAGATGCATATTATGTTCATCAAAATCATCATGTGCAACGGTAAAGGCAACCCATGAATGTAATCCTTAATAAGTGCAAACTTCTCCGATATAGTGTAGTTGGGAGAATTCAAAAAGATAACAGGACTATCATGTGTGGGTGGAATAGCAACAATTTCATTCTTAACATAGGGAACTATAGCAAGTCTCCATAAGCATAATTCATATTGGCATCTTGGCCACAAGCATAGCAAGCATCAATTTCATCAAAAAGGGATATTTCAAATGAATCAACGGGATCATAGCAATTATCATAGCATTCATCCTTCGGTAACCACTAAGGGACATTAAACAATGTATGAGTTGAAGAGTTACTCTCATTAGAAGGTGGGCACAGGTGATCAATCTGCTCTTCTTCCATTTGTTCTTCGCTCTTCTCATCATCTTTTTCATCTAATGAGCTCACAGTTTCGTCAATTCCTTCTTCCATAGACTCCTGCAAAATATTAGTCTCTTCTTGGACAGCGGAGACTTTCTCAATAAATATATCAATATCGGAATTGTATTTGTAATTATCATAGCAATATTTAAGGATAGCAAAATTTTCAGGTCTATAAACATCATCATCAAAAGCTTCATACTTTTCAAACAAAGATTCAATTTCATAAGCACCCTTAAAAGCAACAAATTCTTCTATTCGTTCCACATCATAGTAATCATATCTACCATTAGCATAAGAAGCTAAGGTTTCATTTTCATTATATTTGCATGAAAAGAGAAGGTGTGGAGCCTTCATCCTAGAACAACAAGTATAATCATACCTCTGGCATAAATTCCAAGCATACCGATGCAACATATCAATTTGATCCCATAATCCCTTTTTGTGTCAAGCGATAATCCCTGAAGTATTCACGTTGATCCAACGTTACTCCCATTATCAAGTTGAATGGGGTTTTCTCAGGATTATCAAAATAGTGCATAATATTTTTCACATAACGAGCATCGAGGGTTTTAGAGCGTTCCCCATCTCCATGAGTAGCAAGTACCACTAATTTTTTTGGTGTTTTCTGTTCCATATCCATAACTAAAGATAGAGAACAACTTAGAACAGAAAATAAAATCTACTTAGTGATAAAGCAAACAAGCACACACGAGAATATTCACCCCACGCTATTGTTCCCCGGCAACGGCGCCAGAAAAAAGTCTTGATAACCCACTAGTATAGGGGATCATTTGTAGCCTTCTTCGATAAATAAGAGTGTCGAACCCAATGAGGAGCTAAAGGTAGAACAAATATTCCCTCAAGTTCTATCGACCACCGATACAACTCTACGCACACTTGACGTTTGCTTTACCTAAAACAAGTATGAAACTATTTTGCAAGAATAAAACTACGAGTACTTTGCGAGAATAAAACTACGAATAAATTGCAAGGTAATTAAAGTAGATAGCTTTTGTTAACAAGAAAGTCATTTGTCCCTAGGCAATCGATAACAAGTACCGGTAATTATTCTTGCAATTTTACATAAGGGAGAGGCATGAGCTAACATACTTTCTCTACTTGGTCATTTGTCCCCAGGCAATCGATAACAAGTACCGGTAATTATTCTTGCAATTTTACATGAGGGTGAGGCATGAGCTAACATACTTTCTCTACTTGGATCATATGCACTTATGATTGGAACTCTAGCAAGCATCCGCAACTACTAAAGATCATTAAGGTCGTGAAACCCAACCATAGCATTAAGTATCAAGTCCTCTTTACTCCCATATGCCATAACCAATGTATCCGCGTGTAGGCTATTGTCACCCCCGCAACACCGACAATAAACAAACCATGAACATATTGCAACACCCTACAGCGGGGACCCCTCCGTTTGCCCGACACCGAGGGCACCGTAGGACAGCACCATAAATAAAATATACAATCATACCAACCAAGATCACGATTAGCCCACAGGACAAAATGAATCTACTCAAACATCATAGGATAACCGTAGATCATTGGGAAATAATATATGGAGTTGAGCACCATGTTTAAGTAGAGATTACAGTGGGGAGAAGGGGTGTTACACCGTTGCACAGAGGGGGAGAAAGTTGGTGTTGATGGTAGCAAGATTGTTGATGTAGATTGTCGTCACGATCCTTGCCCCGGCGGCGCTCCGGCGCCACCGGGAGAGAGGGGGAGAGAGCCCCCCTCCTTCTTCTTCTTCCTTGGCCTCCCCCTAGATGGGAGGAGAGTGCCCCCTCTGGTCCATGGCCTCCATGGCGGCAGAGGGGCGGGAGCCCCTCCGAGATTGGATCTCCCTCTCTGTTATCTTCTGTTTCACGTTCCCCAGATCTGGCCAAAAACCGTTTATTATATTCTCGGAGATCTGTAACTCCGATTGCGCTGAGGTTTTAACACGATTTTTTTTCGGATATAAGCTTCCTTTCGCCTGAAGTAGAGCTCCAACCGACGTACGAGGTGAGCACAACCCACCACGGCGCACCAGGGCCCTGGGGCGCGCCCAGGTGTCTTGTGGTGGGTGTGGGCCCCCGTTTGTGTTAATTCCAAGTCCCAAAAATCACATATATTCCAAAACAATTCTCCGTAAAAATTTATCGCGTTTGGACATCGTTTGATATGGATATTCTGCGAAACAAAAAACATGCAAAAAACAGGAACTGGCACTGGGCACTGGATCAATAGGTTAGTCCAATAAATCATATAAAATGTTCCCAAAAGTATGTGAAAGTTGTATAATATTGGCATGAAACAATAAAAAATTATAGATACGACGGAGACGTATCAACATGTTCACTGCAGAAAAAGTTTGACATGCCTCAGAATGGAGGTGGTGGTGCGGGTTGTGTGTGTGTGTGTGTGTGTGTGTGTGTGTGTGTGTGTGTGTGTGTGTGTGCGTGTGTGTGTGTGTCATAACCTCACTCCATCTGGGGACTTTCTGGTTCCCGAGGCAGGTGCCACATCAAAGTTGTGCATTGGTATTCAAACATCACGCAATACCATGCAGGCTGTGGTTGCCCTATAGGAACTCATTCGCGTGCGGCGCTTCCATCCGTGGGCCCGCGTGAGGTCGTCCTCCATCACTTTGACCCAACGAGAGTGAGAGGCACATTTGACGAACAAGGCGGATTAATTCTTTTAGGGATGTGTTAGGGTAGGAGTATATATATAGTATGTGTCAAAGGGGAGATGAGACCAACATATACTAGGTGTCACACATGAACCTCACTCTGTGTGGTGACTTTGTGGTTTTTGAGGCAAATGCCACATCAAAGGTTGTGCATTAGGTATTCAAAACATCACAACCACACACCTCTCCATATATATGTTTTGGCACACATGCAAGCGATGGTGGTTGTCCTGTGGCACTAACTCGTGTGGTTATCGGCGATGCTTCCATCTGACGGTCTGCTTGGTCCATCACTTTCACCGACAACGAGAGAGGTTAATTATTTTGACTTAGGAGGGGATTAATTTTTTGCTTGTCTCGGGATATAGGTGAGATTACATATATAATAGCACATGTGTACACATGAATCCATCCCGCTAGATCGAGGGGGGGGGCGAGCACACGATACGTCATGAACCTCTTGCTCTGTGTGGGGACCTATGCGATTTTGAACGCATGCACCACATCAATGTTGTGCATTAGGTATTAATTCAACACATATGCATGCATCACGCACCTCCATAACTATGTTTGGGACACATGCATGCAATGGTTATCTTTCCACACTCTCACTCGCTTGGTTATATATGGGCGGCAAGCCTATATATATTTGTGGGCCCACGTGGACGTCCATCATTTCGACCGACGACGAGAAAGGTTACCAGGGTGGATTCTTCTTCTTTGGTTTGTGTTACCGTATAGTAGTAGGTCGATCATTCTAGGCATAATTAAGTTTGAGCGCATGCATGCTACGCATCATGAACCCTCGATCAGTGTGGGGATTTTATGGTTCCAAAGCATGGTGCCACATCAAATTTGCGCATTGCGTATTCAAACATGAGTACCACACACACCACTTCCATACATAATTGGGCCACATGCACATAGTGGTTTTTGTCTTCAGATAGTACACCCTCGAGAGTTTATCGGTGACAAGCTAGCCCATTTCGCGGGGCCGTGTGGACGTCCATCACTTTGACCAACAACGAGCGAGAGAGGTTGTACGATCAAGTTGGATTCTGTTTGGTCCGTGTTACAGTACGTCTTGGTGAGATGCCCTCCCCCCGACACGTGTGTGTGTGTGTGCGGGGGTACTTCGCACTACCCGCAACCTCCGTGGGGTCGGGGAAGTCTGGTTATTTTGCGAGGCACACGTGCCACATCAAAGTTGTGAATGGTATAGTTAAATATGACACCACACCCTTTTCATACATATAGTATAGGGCCACCCGCAGGTGGTTCGTATGTGGTCTCACCCATCTCCCGCCACAAGCACACATTTGTGGGTCAGGACACGGTCCACCTTTGTCCGAAAGCGAAAGGGGAAGTTTGACCATATATATGATGGACTCTTTGTGTTATGGTAGGGTGAGATTTCAAACCTAACTATCTGGGGGCATGCATTCATAGCTAGGATTCCCTTACCGCCGACACGAAGTGGGGTTCGTAGGGGGTGGCTAACTAGCAATACTGTGCACTTTGTGTGACAGGTGCCACATCAAAGTTGTGCGTTGGGTATTCGAACATCAAACCACCCTTTTCATACATATATTTGGCCCACATGCAAGTGTGTTCGTGTTCTGACCCTTTCCCGCGTTATTCTTTTTGCCAAATTTATAAACATCACACAAGTTGGATGCAGAAACCGTCTGCGATTGGGTACGCAACAGACACGGTTCGGTCAGACTACCTGTGTGCCACGCCCGTGCCCCTGCAGTCACTCACATGAGCATAGTAGATTGGGCTCCATGAGGCTTGCCTCCCGCTCTCGAAAATATCTACTGCCTCATAATCTCGAAAATATCTACCCGCATAGAGGGTTTTTCTGTTTGATAGCACACGATTCGTATGTGTGGATCGTGTGCGATGTCTGTTACTCCCGCTCTGCTTCAATCAGTTGATCCAAATTTTTAGTAGCCCCGGATTTTTTTTTGAACTGGAGCCCCGGCATTTTACTCCCGCCTGCATCCCTCGCAATCTCAAAAATATCTGCTCGGCTGGAGTGGTTTTCTGTTTGATAGCACACGACTATTATGTTTTAACCGTGCGTGATGTTCGTTACTCCCGCCCCGCTCTGCTTCGATCCCTTGATCCAAATTTTCGGTAGCCCCGCCATTTTACTCCCGCCTAGTAAAACTTTCAGTACCCGCAACATTTCCTCAAACACCTCCTTGGAACCCCTCCACACACACACCCCAAATCCCCCCCCCCCCCCCCGCTCACACACATACACACCAACCCTCCCTCACTCCAAACCTAGCTAAGGTCGCCGCCGCCACCGCCGCGCCGCCTCCATCGTCAACCTCTGCCGGTCTGCCCGTGCAGTTTACCCACCGATATACATACCCTTGCCGCCCTGAGTTTCTTAGATGACGCCTGCGAAACACCCCCTTTCCCAGAGATCCCCATCCCCACCCCCCTCCCCCACTCTAGAGCGTCGCAGCCTAAGCCCGACTACGCTTCCCGGGGAGCTCGAGGAGCGAATGGCCCAAAAGAGGTTTACCACGGCCTCTTCGCCCGATGTCGGCGAGGGGGCCGTCGAGGAGCTGACGATGATGACTGGACCAGGATTGAGCCTTTCAATCAGCGGGCTAGAGTATTCTGGCATGTCGCGGTCGCCGGCTACGACATCGAGGTCGTCGACACCGACGGCTTGACGTGGGTTATGTCATAGGTTAAGTTGCCCACGCCCAACCCTTCGGGTTCGACAGCCGTCGATCTCATCGATGGCCCTGCCGCTGATCTCTTGCGGCTCGTTATGAACAATTTGCCATCCTTCATCGCCATGGAGCCCCTTTTGTCATTTCTGAAGGACACGTTCTGTGATACTGGCTTGGGATCCTCAGCTGGCAAGTCAGACCTCATCGACGGCGACCACGAGGAGGAGCCAATCTGTGACAAGTGAGGAAACCCATGATTTGTTTTCTCGAACCCCTTTTGTAGTGAGAACCTATCCAGTATTTATTGTTATATTTGGTTGTTTGCATTACGCCTTGTTTATTTCTACGGTTTATGGTTGTTTGGTTGTTTGTAGTTAGCATATGTCCAGTTTCAATTGCCATCTTTGGTTGTTCGTAGTATGCCTTGTTTATTTCAGTTATTTACAATGTGATGTTCTATATGTGCTAGTATGAACTGTGCAGTTCAATTTCATCAATACCAAATTTAACAATAGCTCTATGAATGGCTATATTTGGTTGCTGTTAAGCATGTTGTACTCCCTCCAAATCTTTTTAGTTCGCATATAAGATTTGTCTAAAGTCAAGCCTCGTAAAGTTTGAACAACTTTATAGAACAAAATACCAACATTCACAATATGAAATAAATATCAGTACATGTGTCATGACTTAAATTTTCATATTGTATAACTTTATCATGGTAGATGTTGATATTTTTTCATATAAATAAGGTCAAACTTTATGAAGTTTGACTTCAGACAATTCTTATATGCAGAGTAAAAAGGACCGCAGGGAGTATTTAACACGCATTTCCATTTGATTTAACAATGGCACTGTTTGGATACTCTAACTTAGCTAGAGGTTAGAGTTAGTTTCTAGCTCATGATAGTTAAAAGGGAGAGAGAGAGATTGCTGGAATAGTTGATTGTATTGCTTGAGCCTCGTGGGCATATATATAGGAGTACATGGTAATCTTGGAGTACAAGTCAAGGTAGAATAAATCCTACGCTATCCTACATTTCGTAAATAACAATGATACTCAACAATGACTAACCCTGAACTAACTCTAGCCAAAGAGGTGTTTGGATGACAGTGTTAGATTGACAATAAATGCACTAGGAGAACTAGCCCCAATCAGCACCACTTGGGTGGGATAGTTGTTTTCGGTGGGTTTGACGCAACTAGCTCAAACTAGCCCTTATGTTTGGATACTTTAGGGCTATTTGAGCCCAAACTAGATCAAACTAACTCTAACCCAAGGATCCAAACAGGGCCAATAACTAGTGTACTTAGACCTGCACAATACAAGTTTGAATGACTACGTTTGCTTGTTTTTAAATATTAGGCCTATTGTAGTTAATAACACACCTTTCCACTTCTTGTTTTAAAATATTAGGTTTTTAACAATTTGGCCTTGCACATGTAGGTCCTGTTGTCAGAGGTTTTGACCCACTGTTTGACCCTTTTTGCATATGTGGAAATGAGTTGTCCATGAATATCAATCAACTCAAGAAACTCAGAAAGATTGTTACGATAAAGAAATTAGCAACAAAAACCAACAAGATCTTTGTCTGCACAATGAAGAAGACATCAGTTCACTACAGGATGGTACTAACTGTTATACCTTGTCTTTTTAATTCCTTTGCGCCATTCCAAATCTAGAGAAGGTATTTATGCATATCCTTGTTTTCAGACCTTTCTGGAGCAGTTCACTGATGATTACCTCTCAAACCACCTGTATGGTCAGGAAGCGAGGAAGGTATTCATACAACACCCACGGTTCAATATTGAAGTGTTCCTGAAGAGGATGAAGGATGGACAGGCACTGGCCTAAAGTTGCAAAGACCTTCAACATCAACGAAGGCTCAATATTCGCCTTCCGCTTCAGCAATTTTCTAGATGAGATCCATCTATCTATGTACCGTCTATGATGCTAATTTCGAAAGGTTATAGATGTTGCATGTGAAACTTGGTACTGGTGCAGTTGTGTAATGGGGTAGCTGAGTGCCGAAGCTATATGATGTTGTACTATGACGTGTTTCAATTATGAAATCCTGCTTCCTTAATATGAAAATGAAATATATTGTGTGCTTAATATGAAATGTCAGTTAGATTAATAAATGGATTATTAATAATAGGGCAATTAGCCTGCTAATTGGATTTTTCTATTGCAAACAGTTATTGAGAAAACACCGTGGGCGATGACCTCAGGAAACGCACACATTTTCTAGGAATAAACCGTGTTCGATCAATGAACAATCACACACGACATCCTCTTGAAAACCGTTTGCGTTAGGCCACCTTGCGCAAACGTTTACCACATAAAAAGTGTGTGTGATGGACAGCCTTTGCCACACAATTTCTTCTACGCACTGTGTGTGATGCATTCAATAACGCAAACAATAAAATTATTAATATCATGTGCAATGGCGACGCTATCACAAACGATTTAATGGGGAAAATTGTGTGTGATGTACCTGCGAACTGAAATGTTTTCCTTGGAGTGACTGTGTGGGATGTATATACGAACGGAAACGTACTTCTTGGATTAACTGTGTGGGATGTACCTACTAACGGAAACGTATTCCTTGGATTGACTGTGTGGAATGTACATATGAACGGAAACGTTTAGCCGGGGTTGACTGTGTGGGATGTACATACGACCGGAAACGATTTGGCCTGTATAATTATATTTTTTTAGCACAACTGTACGTATAACCGTATTTGATCGCTCGCCCGTCGCACACGACCTCATTTTGCCGAGCATGTGTACCAGGAGGGCCTATCCCCGACGGTTTCTGAGTCGTGTGGGAAGGACCCCCCTATCGCAGTCACTCACTTGGTGACGGTTCAGAACGCCGTCGCGGAAAGGAGTTAAAAACCGTTTGTATAGCACCTCGCTGTACCAGTGTCTCTTGGTGCATGGGCCCCTTAGGGCTGGTGCCCTTGGCCAATATAGGCCAAGGCGCACCCCCTACAGCCCATGTGGCCCTCCGGGGCAGGTGGACCCCCCGATGGACCCCCGGACCCCTTTCGGCACTCCCGGTACAATACCGATAATGCCCGAAACCTTTCCGACGACTAAAATATGACTTTCCATATATAAATCTTTACCTCTGGACCATTCCGAAGCTCCTCGTGATGTCCGGGATCTCATCCGAGACTCCGAACAACATTCAGTCACCAACATGAATATCCCAATACTACTCTAGCACTAGTAGAAAACTGGGTACTAGTCCCGGTTCCAGAGGGCCTTTAGTCCCAGTGCTGGAACCGGGACAAAACAAACGGGACTAATGCCCAAAACCTTTAGTCCCGGTTTCCTTACGAACCGGGACCAAAGGAGGTCCACGTGGGCGCTCTGGGGCGCCCAGGGAGGAGGACCTTTAGTC
Source organism: Thinopyrum elongatum (assembly GCA_011799875.1). Lineage (NCBI taxonomy): Eukaryota > Viridiplantae > Streptophyta > Magnoliopsida > Poales > Poaceae > Thinopyrum > Thinopyrum elongatum. Next base: position 10,460,235 of record CM022298.1, on the reverse strand, counting down.
CCGGTTGGTAACACCAACCGGACGAAAGGGCAGCCACGCGTCAGCAGCTCCCAGGCTCTGGGTTTTTTTTAAAGGGGGGTTTATTAGGGGTTTTGGATGGTTTAATTAGGGGTTTCATATTGTGTTAGCTATAGCTACTACATATAGAGAGAAGTGACCTCTCTTTCTCCGTGCTTGGTCGACGCTAGCTACTACATATAGAGAGAACTCGACGCTACTTAGCAAATGAAGGAATCATTAATTACACAAGATCGTCATGAACATATACAGAGAGAAGTGACCTCTCTTTCTCCGAGATTGGTCGAACAATGAGTTTTCGTATTTCTATCCGACTCTACTACATATATACAATATAACATCTCTTACGATCCCTGACATCATCTACCGAAAATCAGTTTCAATTTCCACATGGTATTCGCCGTCTTTATGTATGACGTGGTCAAGAAAGAATCCCGCCAATTCCTCTTGAATTGGTCATAAGCGGTCATGTGGTAGGAGTTCATTCCGCATCTGCCAAATCTAATTTAAAGAAGGGGGTCAATACATATATATGAATGAAACTCAACACAATTGATGGTAATAAAATAAAATTGTGAATATTGTTTACGCACTTCAAATTGTTTGTCAGACTAGCCCCACTCAAAGGTCGAGCTGCGCATGAACTCACAAACGTAGTATCCACATAAATGATTCCCGCCTTCCTGCAAGTAGCACTTTATGAGAATAGAGTTCAATCAAACTGATAATCAAGCATGATAAATGGTATTGATGAAACTAGAATCAATGAGAGATGCGCGGAACTAGCTAGTACTACTTACATTGGGGTGTGTAAATTGCAGCTCCTTTTGCAGACCCGGAACCATTCTGGTGAACTTTTTCCAAACCCTGCCAGGCAAAGAATATGATTACTTGATATCAGGAAATGAACGAAAGTTGCCGATATGGTGCGATAATTATTGAACTTACTTCTGGAGCATTGCAGTCATGGCCGCATAATCCTGGGGATCTTTACATCTCGAGTCTAAGACAGTTACTACTCCCCCGTCAAGCTTAATGGATAGCAGAATAAAGTGGAAGCTGCGCACCCATAACTCATCAATTACATTACTTAACCTCGAGTAAGTGAAACCGAATATGCACAAGACAGTAACACTCACTTGAAGTTGTAAGGAAAGAGTATTGTCCCTTTGTTTTGATGTCGAAGGAACGATTTCAGCAAGTTTTCCTCACTAAGTTCGGCTCTTTCTCGTACCGACCATTCATTTACGGTATTTGGGCTAATGAACCCAATGTCATAGATTTGTTCTTTTTTGCATTCGACGATCTTCAATCTTCATAATATAGTGAGGATAATTATATATACATGCAATGAACGAGCTGAGCTAGAGACTTAATTACAGAAGTAATACTTACAGACAGTAGCAAGTCATGAGTTGTATGTCGAGGGCCTCTTGATTGAATAACTGAAATAACTCCACAAATTCAATAGGCATCACCTCAACTCCAATGAGGTCATGCTCTTCTTTAATTCTCAACATCAAACTATCGGTCCCATTCTTCCTGCATGTTTCCAAGTACCAGTCATGCAATCTTCGCATCATCGTTGTTAGAGGAGGATGATCAGGTTTGACGAGAGGCTTCCAGTGCTCGTATCTAAATTGCTCTACTACCTCAGCCGTTTCAAATTGTACATCATCACCCACGTAATCACCAAGAGTGGTACCGGGCAGTAGCCCCGGATGATTAGCGACGATATCGCTAGACACCTTGAGCGGGGGGCACGATTGCTTCTCCTGTTCGCCGAGCTGGGGAATTGTTTTCCCACTTCTTCGTTTTGCTAATCTTTCAGCACTGACAGTACTTCCCGACCGCCGCGCTTCATCATATGTCCGTGCAATACAGCGGTTATAGTTGGATTCCGGCGGAGGCGGTGGTGGTCGCTTAAGGGCATGAAGAGCGCGCTTCGCTTTCACCGGATCTATTGTTTCCTTCGGAGGTGGAGGTTTCCGTGCAAAATGGGCCTCCAATTCAGCTTCCACGATTTCATCGGTTTCCTGGTCAGTCATCTCATATGGTAACTTTGGAAGAGGCTTCAGGCTTGGACCAAATCTGTATTTCTTCCCGCCTCTTGTACTGCTAGCCACCGGAGCGGCGGCGTCTCTCTTCCCCCGTTGCTGATGCGGCGGAGTCCGCTGACACATCGGAGGAGGCGGAGTACTACCCTGACACGCCGGAGGAGGCAGAGGAGGAGGCGGAGTGTCCTGACGAAGCGGAGGAGGAGGCGGAGTGCCCTGACGTAGCGGAGGAGGAGGCGGAGTGCCCAGACTCGCCGGAGGAGGAGGAGGAGGAGGCGTCCAGTTTGGAAGCTTGATGTACTCCTTTCTCCATAGACAGGTACTCCTTAAAGAATTTTCCAGATGAATCTCCACTTCACCTGTAGGGTAGTCAAGCTCCAGCTCCTCAAATCCCTCCATTATTTCATCCACCGTCACAACAGCATAGCCATGTGGAATCGGACGGCAATGAAAAGTTCCCTCAGCTTGAGGAGGTACAACAGAGCCGACCGCCGCCTTCAAGGTCAGGTTCTGGCATTTCGTCATTACCTCGCATTGTTCAGCCTCCGTGATACTATCCACGGGGTAGCGAGGAGCCGTGAAATCAGGCTGAACCAGCTCCGTGGAAGCCACGCTGCTTCTCCGCTGAGATGGTGGGGTAGCTTCTGGGGCAGCGTCGAAGCAAGGATCTTCGTGCCGCTGAGATGGTTGGCCGGTAGCTCGCTGGCTCTGAAGTTCCTCTAGCTTTGCTAATCTTGCATTGATCCTTTGCATTTCGGTTGCTTCCTCTTTCCTCTTTCTCTCTCGGCTTCTATAACCACCGCTGTCAGGAAACCCATGCACCCACGGAATGGAGCCTGGTGTGCCTCGTGTTCGTCCAGGGTGCTCAGGATTCCCGAGGGCCTCTGTCAGCTCGTCCTTCTCTCTGTCGGGAATGAACGTCCCTTCCTGCGCTGCCTTGATATATTTCTGAAGCTTCGTGATGGGTATTGCAAGTTGCTCGTCCGTCCAAACACACTCCCCTGTTTCTAGGTCCAAAGTTCCCCCAACCCCGAAGAACCAAGTCCTTGAATGATCTGGCCAGTGCAATGTCGCTGGTTGGACTCCTTTAGCAAGCAGGTCTTGCTCAGCTTTGTCCCACAACGGCCGGGCTTTGTAGTAGCCACCTAACCCCGTGTGATGGTGATACAGCTTCTTTGCAACATTTTTCTTGTTTGTAACTGACCTTGTCTTACCCTTCTCCGATTTCTTGTAGGCCACAAATGCGGGCCAGTGATCTCTTATCTTCTCATATCGACCGATGAATTCTAGAGTCTCCTCTTTGTCGACAAACTTTGTGTTCAACTCTTCCTTCCAGTTCCTGAATAGTTCTGCCATCTTCTTAAGAGCAAACGCCCTGACCTTTCGCTCTATAACTGGGTTATTCAGATCCTCCTCTGGTGGTAGGCCGAAATTTGTCATCAGCGAGGTCCAAAGATCATCTTTCTATCTATCCTGGACATAAGAAACTTCAGGGTCTTTATTCTTATTCCATTGCATGATGCTGATCGGGACGCTGTCCCTAACAACAACTACGCACTGATGTACAAATGCATCCTTTGTCCGCTTGGGAGCAATCGGTTGGCTATCTCGAGCGACTTCTGTGATCGTGAACCTTTCATCCTGGTGCAACCTTTTGTTCGGGCCTCGTCTCCTTACGGAAGTTTGGCTCGATCCGGAGGGCTAAAAGAAGAAAGAAGCGTTAATATATGTACATACCAAAACAATTAATGCATCAAGTCAGCACAGGCTTAATTAATATATATATATATATATATATACCTCCACTACTAGGGAAAAGCCTAGCAGTAGCGCGGGGCACCGCGCTACTGATACGGCGCTACAGCTAACATTTAGCAGTAGCGCTCTTCTGCCCGCGCTACTACTATAGCTACTTAGCAGTAGCGTTGTCCATACCAGCGCTACTGCTAAGCCACTTAGCAGTAGCGTTTTCCTGTTCAGCGCTAAAGAGCGCTACTACTATATTTTCACATATCTTTTTTTTTGCTACGTATTTGTGATGTTTTTGTACAGATTTTATACAGTATTCTAATCATATCATAAACTGGCAATATGCTCATCATATCATACACATAATAGTCTCATCATATCATTCAACACAAATCATGTCGTCACATCATAATCATGATATAGCTATACAAGTTACATGGCATGTCTCATCATACATAATGTAGTACTTCTTGAGGCACCGGTTCGTATCCCTCTCTCGCACTAGCGTGAACCTAAACTAACTACTTTCTGCTTCGGCTCTGCTATCTAACCCTCTCTGGCTATCGCTCGGAAACCGGTACACCTGGGCCTGACACTCCGGCCACTCGTCGTATACTCCCGTGGTAGCACTTCTTCACCATCGATGATCTATGTACCTGCATCGTCACATGAGTCGATAATATGCAACATATATAGTTGAGCAACAGAAAGAGATAGACTTGGCAAAAAGAGAAGCAAAATCTCATAAGTTTCGTCGTGCATAACTCAAAGTTTCGTCATAGAGAAAGTATGGACTAAACGGACACTTTGTCATATATCGTCAATCACTCCAACATGTCGTGCCATCCATCCAAGTCAAGGAGATAGTCCCCGAGCGCAGTGAAAGGCTTCAGGTCGAGACGCTGAGCCGATATGTTTGTTCGGACGTCTTCCCGCGACATTTGCCCTTCTTCGTAGAACAATCCTGTTTTTTCGATGACCTCCTTCATGATGATTTGGGCAAGTTCACGCTGGATGTGATAGAACTTAGCTCGAAGTCAATGATCCGAGATATCTCCAAGGTTCTTTGCCCATTGCTGAATATGGGCATCGCCGGATCTAGGTGACATGCGAAGGTTCTGCTAATCCCGTCTGTACTCCAGCATGTGGTGGAGGACATAGAATCCATCACTAAGAGTACCACTCGGTTGCTGGATGCAGCAGAAGTCGGTCTTATGGCCGAAGGCGGGCGCGCGGTTCCTTGTCTTCCTGATCTTGATCTCTCTACCCCGTAGGCCGTAGCTAAAGATAGCATTGTCGAGAACAGACTTGATGTGGGTGTAATCCTTTTTGTTCATGTTCTTCGACGAGTCCAAGTAAAAAGCGTGGGAGAATCGGGGGTAAAGGATGATGAGGATGGCGCGCCCGTCGCTGTGCACAATAAGTACACCTCAAATTAGCCTCCACCGTGCAAATGAATGATTGAAATGGAAGGAAGGATATCCGCGCGGATGACTTACATGGGATGATAAGGCACGAGAATTGTCTCCTTGTCCTTATTGCCGACCATGACATCGGTGATGTAGTTACTGGCGTATTCCTGGTGCATTGGGCAGACTGCCAAGAAGCCCTTGTGCATGAAGTACGGGTCAGCGACACAGATATAAGGTATCTGCTCAATCCTAATGATGTAGTTCATGTACAAGGCAAAAAGGCGGACAAACGTAAAATCCACCTTTTTAAAGTGAAACATGTCGAAGATGTAATCGAATCAAAGGAAGAACTTCTCTGCGGGGAATGTGTCGACGTACAACCTTTGCTGCGGCACGTTAACCATGTAGAGCAGGTATCCTGGATTTTTTAGGCGACCAGGATTTTCTCTCTCCGCAGCACATCGTCATGAAGTCTCCTTAGATCGCCGTATATGGCCTCTACCGCTGCCTTAGGTAGGATCGGATGACCGGGGATATGACATTTTGCCGCACCGGGGATAGGTATACGGTCTTGAACCCTAGGCTGCTGAGGCGGCTGGATCATAGAAGCAGCTTTGTTTCCTTTTCTCGATCTCTTCCTATGCTTCTTTGCTACTGGAAGGTCGTCTATAATACGTTCACCCTCCGGCAATTCAGGCACGGACTCATCACGCTCAAACCCTGAGTACTCATACTGCTGAGCCATCAATCCTCTATCGTCATCCTCATCGATGGCATCATGCATTGCTTCTTCGACGGTGGCGACGTCATCAGCCACTAATGGAGCCTCTTCCTCACCCGGCATGACAAGCGACGCTAATTGGGTAGGTGGGGAATTGGTGTTCATACCTTGCTGAGGCTGCTTGGTCGTGGGTGTGCTCCCAGCCGCCTCTAGGCGAAGCAGACTCTTCGGCCACAACAGGACCCAACGCTTGCAATCGCCAAGCTGCCGCGGGATCTCGTCGTCATCTCCCCCTAGTGCTACCGAAGGAGCCAAATTCTCATGGCCCGGTTTGACATTGGCCACGGAAACCTTGAAGACGTCAGGGGGGATCGGCCGGCTGTGGAACAATTGTTCCTACGGCTTCACTATCGTCGCCTTTCCCGCGTCCACCTTCTGGCCGTCAATGGTGTACAGTATGGTGCACGGGGTTACGTCGGCCTGCAAAGACATGTCTGCGACGTGAGGCATCTGAAAGGCAACAGAAATGGGAGATTATACATATATTGAAGAGGGCCGGTGTGACAGGTACCGTGAGGGCGTCAAGCTCAGCCAAAGACGAAGCCCCGCCGAGCACGCCAGAGACGAAGGACGGGCTGCTAGTGGGTGCGGGAGCAGGTGCAGGAGCAGGTCCGAAGAAGTTGGAAAGGGAAAGTCTGCTGCCTCTTTATCTGGATTTTGCCTGGTCCAACTGACGATAGCCGGAACCAAGACATTATACGAAGTTGCCATCTCCTCTCTTGCGGCAGCTACCGCTGCTTTGACTGTCTCAGTTGATTTCATTTCAACCGCAATCTCAACCTTCTTGTCGATGTTTTCTTCATTTAACCTCCGTCTTTCCTTTCTCTCCTCTGTGGTCTCACGGTAGTATTTCTTCCACGTGGTGTCGTCTCCGACACCGTGCACACGTCCATACGATGGCCAAGTGTCCACCGGGAGTCGTTTCAATATGTTCAAGGCCCGGTTGAATGGGGTGTCCCACTTGGGCCTCGCCAATGCCTCAGACGGCGAGTCGCTTTCGGCCACAATCCTTTGCTGCTCTTTCTGCAAAAGGAACATGGATTGTTTACAAATGTGACTAAACGTGCTGTCGAATTGATCAGAAGCTAAAATTAGGGGGTAAATTAATAATTACCAGCAGCCTCATGAACTCCTTCGTGCCCGCGTCCGTATCGAAAACCTTGTTGACTGGGTACCAACGGTACCGGGCCCTGATGACATCACGCTCCTGCGGGATGGTGAACTCCGCCAAGGGGTCTGGGATCCCCAGACTTTCGTGTTCCGTGTCCTCCTTGGCCCATATGGGCCTCTTCCCCACGTAACCACGGCTTTCGAGGTGGTTGCACCCCATGTTCCTCTCTTAGAGCCCCTTCATGTACTCCGACTTTTCTTTGACATCTTCGGCAACACAAGTCTTCTTGAATATTTTGAACTGCTCTTCCGTAATTGTCAGATTATCCTGTACAATCTCGGCGTAGGGTTCCTTTTTGGCGATGATCCGATGCTTCACCCTTACTTTCCAGGTGGACAACGCGCTGCTAAACTTGCCCATGGCGCGTTTGTTTATCTTCTTCATTGCCGGGTCTTTATCTGGATTAGTATATTTGATTTCATCCCGGCCCGGGAACAAGAATACCTGGTGCAGCTTAGTTAGGAGGGAGTGCTTCATATCCGGTATCTTCTTTAGTTTCTCATCGTTGATGGTGGCGGTTGCCCGTAGGATGCAGCCTATTTGATTGTCGTAGCACGTGCGCGCTTCCGCGGGCTCTTTTGGCTCAAAATTGCCAGAGTCCACCTCCGTGACCACCAGTCTAGTAGTGATGAGCTTGTTTGGGCGCCGTTGCCTCTTTGGTTTCGGTTCTATAACGGCTTTGCCAGTCTCGGTGTCGGTATAGTCGCCGGTATCGGCGACGGTCTTGGCGCTGGTGTCAGTCTCAGCGCCGGTCTCGGCGCCGGTCTCGATGTCGGTCTCAGTCTCGGATATGACAGGTGGGCCCTGCAACAACCGTTGCTCATCAAGAAGGTTCAAATAGGCATCTGCCACCGTGTAGACGTTGCAATCACCAGAACCATGTCCTTCATCATTGCTAGCCATGTTTCCTACGATTAAATCTAGTCAACTAATTCTAGACCTAATAAAATGAATAATGACATAAAAAAGGCTAATGTTTTGCAGGAATGTTGATTCATTCCTGTTGCGGCAAATCCCGGGCACTCAATATGTCCTAGTTTGTAGCACAAGTCATGCCGAAATTCACGGAAAATTTCGGCATGACCTTTGCTACAAACTGGACAAATAGAGCGCCTGAAATTTGCTGGAACGGAAATGAATCAACATTCCGGCAAAACATAGGCCACTCAGAATCATTCCCTGCAAATAGCAAAAGGCCACTTGGGCACAATCGAACCACTTCAATGTTGCATATAACATGAGCAAACACTATTGAGGAATTAGCATATAACATGACCACTTCAGTGAAAAGATATAATCAACAATAATGGAATATGCAAATGAACACTTCTCTGCCTAGGAAAGAACCCAAATTCTGTTCTAGCTATTCCTCTCACACACACACACATTATTTTCTTTTCATCCAAATTGTTTTAGAGCAAATATTCCAACAATACTTGACCTTATTAGAAATTGCAAAGGAACTCCATTTTCTCTAACCCTTCTAACCTCACCAAAATTTCCACAGAAGGACCATAGTACCTACACCCAATTTCTTCAAAAACATTCAGGTCCATAGTCCAAATAATTCAAATTTCATTTGAATGAAATTTGGACCAGATTCAGGTCCATAGTCCAAATATTTTTTTACAGCTAAATGCTACTGTTTTTTGTTTATAGCCTCTATTAATTTAAAGCTAAATGCTACTATTATTTATATACCCTCTATTAATTTAAAGCTAAATGGAATTACTGTTTAGGCATTTTCATAAAAATTTGCCCTAGCTAATTTCCTAAAAAAATTGCTAATCTTTTTTCCTAAATGCTAAAAAAATGCCTACTGCCCTAAACAAATCTAGGGTTCATATGAACACCTAGGGTTCATATGAACATCATCACAGCAGAGAGAGAGAGAGAGGAGGGCAGGGGAGAGAAGAGGGAGAGCCTTACGGTCAGCGGCGAGGGCGGGCTCGGGCTCGGGCGGCGGCGGTCCTGGGCGGGCTCGGGCGGCAGCGGTGAGGTCGAGGGCGGCGACGGTGAGGTTGAGGGCGGCCTCGGGCGGCGGCGGTGAAGTCGAGGGCGGCCTCAGGCGGCGGCGGTGAGGTCGAGGGCGTGCTCGATCGGGCAGGGCGATCGACCGCGGCGACAGACGAGTTGGGGGAGAGGGGGGAAAGGACTTAGCAAAATTTTGAGCCCGCGCGGGGTTAAGTCAAAATAGCAGTAGCGCTGGTAGGAAAAAAGCGCTATAGCTAAGTTAGCTATAGCGCTTTCTACCAAAACGCGCTACTGCTATAGGAAGTAGTTATTTATTTTCCATTTTCTTTTCCTTTTATCTAAGGAACGTAGCTATAGCGCGGGCTTATAAAACGCGCTACTGCTAGAGTAACTATAGCGCTTTGTGGAAACAAGCGCTACTGCTATGCCTTTCTCCTTTATTTTTATTTTTCTTTTGTTTATCTTTACATTTTATTTTTTTTCATTTCTCCTTTTTCTACTTCTTTCATTTTCATTTACTTTTCTATTTATTTTCCATTTAATTTTTTTTTAGCAGTAGCGCTCTATACAGGAAACGCGCTACTACAAGGCACTTAGCGGTAGCGTGCTTTTTGCGGCATCGCTACTACTATTCCTAGCCTACAGGCAACCGGGTGGGAATTATAGTAGTAGCGCTTTTTCCAGCAGACGCGCTATAATCATAGCTGTAGCGCTCTTTATTGACACGCGCTACTACTAATTAGCAGTAGTGCTCTCTTTTAATCAGCGCTACTACTATACCTCTGTGTATAAGGTTTTCCCTAGTGGTACTCGCCGGACTTTGCAACAGTTAAGGCTTCCTCCTCCGTTCGGTCACCGGAGCTGTCATCATGATCTCCTTCCTCCGCCATTCGGTCACCGCTGTCGTGATCTCCTTCCTCCTCCATTGTTGGATCACCGGAGCCGTCATCCTCTCCTTCCTGACCATCGGTGTCGTTGAGAAACAACAAGGGATCACCTCCGGCGATGATTATATCCCCCAACAACTGTTCTTGTTCTAAGTCTCTTTCCATAGTTTCTACAAATATTACAACATGGCAATATACAAACATGAGAGATGGATTAGTGGCAAACATAGACCTAGCTAATTACAACAAGGAATCGAGAGTATTGGTCGGGCGAGAGGGGGTTGATCGACGTCCCCACTCATGTCGAAGTTATCGGAGTTATACTTTCAGGAGAGGACACTTTGCAAAAAATAATCGCTATGCAGGAGGGGGTAGATCAACAATGCTCTTTCTTCTAGGGGTTTGGGTGGACTCGAGAGTATTGGTCGGGCGAGGGGGGGTTGATCGACGTCCCCCGTCATGTCGAAGTTATCAGAGTTTTCTATGAAAAAAAAATTCCACATGACAACATCTCATCTCATCTCCACAAAACATCTCATCTCATCTCATCTCCACATGAACATTATCTAAAAAAACAGAGCACCATATTTATCTATCTATCTCATCTCCACATGAACATACATCTCATCAAAGAAAACATAGCACGAAATTTATCTATCTATCTATCTCATCTCCACATGAACATATACATCTCATCAAGGTGACCATGGAGCATTATCTAAAAAAACATAGCAACGGGGGCTGCCGGCGACCATGGAGCAGTGGCAGAGCAAGGTGCTCGGGGGCACGCGGCGACGGGGAGCAGGGGACCATGGGAAGGGGGGCTCACTGTGGGGGGGCGCGGCGATGGCTTGAGGCCGGCAACGAGGCCGGCGACGAGGACGGCGGGCTCGGGGGGCACGCACGCGGCAACGGGGAGGAGAGTGCGTCGGCGAAGGCTCGGGGAGGAGCGAGAGTGCGAGGGCTCGGGGGCGGCGACGGCCACGGCCACGGCAGGTTAGGGGCGCGGCGACGGTGTCGGGGCAGCCTGGCGGCGTCGTCGGAGGAGAGATCGAAGAAACTGAGACGAAAACTGCTAAGTGCCGCTTATATAGGCAGAATATTGGTCCCGGTTGGTGGCTCGAACCGGGGCAAAAGGTCCCCTTTTGTCCCGGTTCGTGACACCAACCGGGACCAAAGGTCAGCTTTGGCCTGGCGGAAGGGCGGGAAGCACAGCCCATTGGTCCCGGTTGGTGGCCCGAACCGGGACGAGAGGTTGGCATTGGTCCCGGTTGGTGCCACCAACTGGGACGAAAGGGTGGCATAGGTCCCGGTTGGTGCCACCAACCGGGATGAAACGGCTGCAGCTAGCACGGCGTCGGGCGGGTGGATGTTTAGTCCCACCTCGCTAGCTGAGAGGCGTCGAGAGTGGTTTATAAGCGCGGTTGCGCGAACCCTCTCGAGCTCCTCTCTAATGCAACCCTCTATAGGCGGCATTTTTTAAATTTTTTTTTTCCAGTATTTTTGTTTTGTTTTTTGCTTTATTTAATTTTTTAGAGTTTTTGAGTGATTCTTTTTTCTTCATGTCACAAAAATTATAAACTTTCTGTTAGTGCCATTAGTTTACAAATTTGAATAGTTTAAATTTGAATTCTTTGAAATTTGTGTGAATCACTAGTTTGTGAATAACTTTACTTTAAAAATAGATTTTTGAGTGATTCTTTTTCCTGCTATTTAATATTAGTATGTTTTATCATTATATTCAATTCGTTAATTTTTAGGTTATTTTAAATGGGTGTTTTAATCAAAAACAGATTTTGTTATTTTAGTTTGCTATTAAAGTTTCTAACAAAAATACTTTACGAAAATTCTTTTGCTATTATTGTTTTGAACTAAAAATACTTTGATAATTTTAGTTGCATAAATTTTATATAATTTTAGTTTCAAAAATACTAGAGGTTTATAAAAGCTTTTTAGTTGATTCTTTTTGTTGTTGAAGAATATTATAGTTTTCTTTTAGTTGATCATAAAAAAATTTAATTGATTCTTTTTAGTTCATTCTTTTTGCTATTAGAGTTTTGTAAAAGCTTTTTAGTTCATTCTTTTTGCTATTAGTTCATTCTTTGAGCTAAATGACCCTGAAATTGAAAAGCACTACAAATGAACTATGAACAGGTTGAAACTTGGCATGGTATCATTATTTCACCCACATAGCATGTGCTAGAAAGTTGAGAGGGTTACGGCAAAAACTGGATGCACTTCGTGTACAAACTGGACAATCTCTTTCGAAGTATCAGGGTTTCGGACGAAAGCTCATGTGTTACGAAGGCATTTCATATTTTTTTAAACTTATTTGAACTCCAGAATTTTTGTGCGTTCAATATGCACCATTCAAAGCCACATCATCAATTTTCTACCCTTTATGACTACATTTGCTATTTTTCATGCATTTAATCTTTTCTTTGAGTTAAATGACCCTGAAATTGAAAAGCACTACAAATGAACTCTGAACAGGTTGAAACCTGACATGGTATCATCATTTCACCCACATAGCATGTGCTAAAAAGTTGAGAGGGTTACGGCAAAAACTGGATGCACTTCGTGTACAAAATGGACAATCTCTTTCGAAGTATCAGGGTTTCGGACGAAAACTCATCTGTTACAAAGGGATTTCATTTTTTTAACTTATTTGAACTCCAGACTTTTTGTGTGTTCAAAATGCACCATTCAAAGCCACATCATCAATTTTCAACCCTTTCTGACTTCATTTGGTATTTTTCATGCATTTACTGATTTTTTTGAGCTAAATGACCCTAAAATTGAAAAGCACTTCAAATGCACTGTGAAAAGGTTGAAAGTACAGTAGTGGTCAAATGTTATTACTGAAAAAATAAATACATAAAGTTCATACATAGTTCTCATTGAACAACATATAGCTCTCTAGAGCATCTAATTAAAATATACATTGAAACTATGTAAACCATTTCAATGGAACAACAAATGCGATCATAATCGCAACTAAGGTAACAATTGATCCAACGGCATAATGATACCAAGCCTCAGTATGAATGGCATATTTTTTAATCTTTCTAATCTTCAAGCGCATTTTATCCATCTTGATCTTGTGATCATCGACGACATCCGCAACATGCAACTCCAATTCCATCTTCTCCTCCTCAATTCTTTTCAATTTTTTCTTCAAGTCCATGTTTTCTTTTTCAACTAAATTTAATCTCTCGACAAGAGGATCGGTTGGAATTTCCGGTTCACATACCTCCTAGATAAAAACATCTATGTCACGTTGGTCGGCATAATTGTCATAAACACTAAATGAAACAAATAGTTGTAAAAGATAATATACCACATCCGAATCATAGATAGGACGAGGGCCGACGGGGGCGGATACCAAAACCATCGCACTATATAATAACAAATAATAATAAAATTAAGAAAATTATACAAGTATCTATCTAAATCATACAAGTAAGAATTTTTTCTTTTAGAAAGAAGATACGAAGAAGAGGCACACCATGGTGGTGCCGGCGACGAGATCGGCTCGGGCGATCGATGGCGGTGAGGACGGGGACGGGACAGGACGGACCGGCAAACCTAGACAAATCTTGAGGAAAATGGAGCTTGGACAAAGAGCTTCGAGAGAAGAAAGCTTAAGTGTGGCTTGGGCATTTCATCGAACCCCTCATGTGCATAGGAGGTGAGCTAGAGCAACACACACCTCTCCCACGGCCGGCCAAAAAACAGAGCAGTGAGCGAACAAAGCAGTGAGCAGGCAGGGGTATATATAGGCTTCTCTTTAGTCCCGGTTTGTGGCTAGAACCGGGACAGAAGATAGACCTCTGGTCCCGGTTCCAGCCACCAACCGGGACTAAAGGTGCTGGGCCAGGAGCGAGGCCCATTGGTCCCGGTTCGTGTCTGGAACTGGGACCAAAAGTGTCAGACGAACGGGGACCAATGGCCCCCGAGGCCCGGCCAGCGCCCTGGCCTCACGAACTGGGACTGATGCACCCTTTAGTCCCGGTTCATGAGTGAACCGGGATTAATGCCCTTATCTTGGCCTCAACCAAAGCCCTGTTTTCTACTAGTGTAGCGTCACCGAACATTAAGCGTGCGGACCCTACGGGTTTGAGAATCATGTAGACATGACCGAGACACCTCTCCGGTCAATAACCAATAGCGGTATCTGGATACCCATATTAGTTCCTACATATTCCACGAAGATCTTTATCGGCCGAACCACGATGCCAAGGATTCAATCAATCCCGTATGCAGTTCCCTTTGTCTAGCGGTATGTTACTTGACCGAGATTCGATCGTCGGTATCTCCATACCTAGTTCAATCTCATTACCGGCAAGTCTCTTTACTCATTCCGTAATACTGCATCCCGTGACTAACTCCTTAGTCACATTGCTTGCAAGCTCATTGTGATGTTGTATTACCGAGTGGGCCCCGAGATACCTCTCCGTCATACGGAGTGACAAATCCCAGTCTTGATCCATGCCAACTCAACAGACACCCTCGGAGATACCTGTAGAGCATCTTTATAGTCACCCAGTTACGTTGCGACATTTGATACACACAAGGTACTCCTCCGGTGTCAGTGAGTTGCATGATCTCATGGTCATAGGAACAGATACTTGACATGCAGAAAACGATAGCAATAAACTTGATAAGATCATATGCTACACTTATAATTTGGGTCTTGTCCATCACATCATTCTCCTAATGATGTGATCCCGTTATCAAACGACAACTCATGTCTATGGCTAGGAAACCATAGCCATCTTTGATCAACGAGCTAGTCTAGTAGAGGCTCACTAGGGACACGTTGTTGTCTATGTATCCACATATGTATCTTAGTTTCCGATCAATACAATTATAGCATGGATAATAAACGATTATCATGAACAAGGAAATATGATAATAACCAATTTATTATTGCCTCTAGGGCATATTTCCAACACGTCCAAGCGACAACCCACAGTTTCGTGCTTCAGCGCGGAGGCTGAGTACCGAGCAATGGCTAACGCAGTTGCTGAGTGCACCTGGCTGCGACAGCTACTCCAGGAGTTGCATCACGACATCTCACAGGCCACGGTTGTCTACTGTGACAACATCTCCGCGGTGTATCTTTCCGCCAACCCCGTTCATCATCGCCAGATGAAGCACATCGAGCTGGACATTCACTTTGTGCGCGAACAGGTAGCCCTCGGACGCATTCGGGTTCTCCATGTTCCGACCGCACAACAGTTCGCCGATGTGATGACTAAAGGACTGCCTACTTCCACCTTCGAGGAGTTTCGTTCCAGTCTATGTGTCTCTGGCGACGCTTCGACTGCGCGCGGGGGGGGGGGGTGTGGTGTTGAATATATTGTGCATGTATATTGTGTCGCAGGCCCACCTGCTAGTTTTCCTGTATAGTTGAGGTTGTGGCCCCAGTCTTGTACATGATATATACGTGTCTAGTGCATCCGATCAATGCATTGTGTGTTACACGGCCCAAACCTCATCTTCTACAGACGGGATCATCGCGGAGGCGCTCACGGGCTCCACGCTCACCTTCGGCAGCTCTAATAATTTGTGAGCCTGGCTACAATACTGCTGCTCATTTGCTAGTTACGTTACGCACTACTCCTACTTTGTTATTTCCGTTAGCAAAATAAGGGCCATGCAGTGTGTGTGCATGTAAACGTCTTGGCTAAGCCTTTGCTTCGCACAAGTAGGCTGCCAGGATTGCTTCGTGGGATGGCACGAGCTCAAGTGATCATGGCGGCATTCTAGTTCTAGGGGAGAAGGGACGAGTGGCTATGGGATGGCATGGCCCGGAAGCTCGAATCATCACCCAGTTTCTTCTTTATCTCAAGTCAGTTTTGTAACCAGAGAATAAATGAGAAAAGCATATCTACCGTTCACCGGATATCCTGTGGATGTGTTTTTTCTTCTTGAATTATTTGGATTGCTTACCATAATAGTATGTGTCACGTTGTATCCCGTCATGGGCGGATTTGGGCCCCAGGCAGCCCAGGCCATTGCCTGGGGCATGGGAATTATTCTCATACCTCTTCTTCTACTAATAAAGAGAATAGGTATTCTTGGTCCGTCGCGATGTTTTGCAGAAAACCCCCACATTTTTTATGCAATGAACCCACACTTCATGTTTAATAAGTAAGTCTAGGAAAAGAACGTTTGGATCGTCCGTCGTGTCTCGCACACCATCATGGGCCGGCCCTTCAACTTTGTGCTGCTCCGATCGAAGAAAACAATAATAATAATAATAATATATATAATATAATAATCATAATAAAAGGGCTATTGCTTCCGTCGGGTTCACCGTCACGGACTTTTTGCGAAAAAGTTCTCAGCTTTTCTTAGAATCAACCCGCACTATAAAAATTGTACGTTTTCGTCGGTCCATCTCGCCCACCAGTTTCGTGAGTCCGGTGTCCGGCTTCCTTCGTCGTTATAGGGCAGAATTTGAATTTCGGTTATGGGCTGGTAAAAAAGTTGCTCCTTATGCATGTAATTAATAGTCCCACCTTGCTCTTTTAAATCAAATTCTACCATCTTATATATGTTCGTTTGCAAGAATCAAACCGCCATGACAGCAAACAAAAAGGATGAAATATGTACCCAGCTCGGAAGCAGAGAGACACAAAGAACTAGCGAGGAAGGGAGCAAAAAGAAACTCAGAGTTGACAGAAAGAAGAGAGAGAGAGAGAGAGAGCCAGCAGCCTGATGAAGCATCTACGGCCTAGCTGCTCCGGCGATGGGGCAGACGGATCGAGGCGGAGGCCGCCGATGGGGAGGTAGGTGGCGGCGATCTCCAAGGCAGGTGGGGTGATGCGGTTCTAGAAGGGACGGCGGCTTCGCGGGCGGCTGGGCCGAACCAGAGAGAAAGAAGGGAAAAGTCGAGGGAGAGCGGCGGGGGCGGCAGCTGGCTGGCTGGCCTGCTCGGGGCTCAGACGACCTCCTCTCTAGCCACAGTTGAAGGAGGCAGGGAGTAGTCAGCGTTGGGGAAAAGGGAAATTTACGAAGGGGGAAAGGGGATTGAAATGTGTGGAGGCATGCGTCCTGAAAGATAAGGCCTGAGATAAGATTGACTAAAAAATAGACAAGGTTGCGTAGTGCGTACGAGTGCACACATTGCCAGATATTTTTGTTTCTAGGTTTGGTTGTGTTTTTAGGCTGGATTTTTGCTCTGTTTGCTTCCCTCGTGACTGACTATTAGGACGTGCAAACTAGAAGACTAAACAAAAATATAGACCAACAAAAAATATAGCCTGCACGTCCAATGAATATAAATTTCCTCCCTGGTTCATAAAAGTGCAAAATAAACCATCGACGCCAAAATGCAGATGTTTATATGTCATGGCAATATAGTCTTTAGTTGATTTCAGTGAAGCCAGTATGATAATTAATCTGCCGATATGATATGCCTTTTTCACCAAGCATCACCGACCTGATCTGCAATGTTATACTAAACTCAGAAAAAAAATATGATCCGCATAGCAAAAATGTGGTCCGTATAGCAGTGCTTGCTCTTCAATAACACTTTTCTACTTCCTAAATTGTTAATTGATCCATGTTTTCATTATCAATATAGTAATCTAAAGATAGGGTTGTTCATCCAATTAGATGACTATGATTTATGTCACCACGCATCAACGATCTGATCTGCAATGTTATACTGAACTCAGACAAAAAATATGGTCTGCATAGCAAAAATGTGGTCCGTATAGCAGTGCTTGCTCTTCAATAACACTTTTCTACTTCCTAAATTGTTAATTGATCCATGTTTTTATTATCAACATAGTAATCTAAAGATAGGGTTGTTCATCCAATTAGATGACTACGATTTATGTCCCATGTTTCGAACTGGCGCCCGAGAGAATTCTATTGTTAATTGATCCATTATTTTGTCATCGTCAAACTTCTCCTCTAGGTGGCCAACCTAATTCGTGACAATTGGTATTTGTTTCGCAGTGAAGCACGTCAAATTTTTTCTCCCGTTGCAACGCACGAGCATATTTGCTAGTACTAATAAAGAGAATAGGTATTCTTAGTCCGTCGCGACTTTTTGTAGAAAACCCCAAGCTTTTTATGCAATGAACCCACACTTCATACTTAATAAGTAAGTCTTTCTATACCTACTAATAAAGAGAATAGGTATTCTTAGTCTGTCGTGACTTTTTGCAGAAAACCACCACTGTCGGTGTCAAAACCGGCGGATCTCGGGTAGGGGGTCCCGAACTGTGCGTCTAAGGTCGATGGTAACAGGAGACGTGGGACACGATGTTTACCCAGGTTCGGGCCCTCTCTATGGAGGTAATACCCTACGTCCTGCTTGATTGATCTTGATGAATATGAGTATTACAAGAGTTGATCTACCACGAGATCGTAATGGCTAAAACCCTAGAAGTCTAGCCTGTCTAATTATGATTGTCCCTATGGACTAAACCCTCCGGTTTATATAGACACCGGAGGGGACTAGGGTTTGTACAAAGTCGGTTACAGAGAAAGGAATCTACATATCGAACGCCAAGCTTGCCATCCACGCCAAGGAGAGTCCCATCTGGACACGGGAGAGAGTCTTCTGTCTTGTATCTTCATGGCCCATCAGTCCGGCCCACGTCACGTAGCCCGGACGCCCGAGGACCCCTAAATCCAGGACTCCCTCAGTAGCCGCCGAACCAGGCTTTCAATGACGATGTGTCCGGAGCGCAGATTGTCTACGGCATTGCAAGGCGGGTTCCTCCTCCGACTACTTCAAAGTACCTAACTTAAGGAGCTGTATTCGGCCCTCCATTTAATGCCGTGCTCATCGGCTTCCACGCCTTCATGACTTCAGTTTCCACGTGTCGAGCGAATACGAGAGGTCGGGGTATCTTTGCATATAACTCCCTGACCATGTAGAAAAGGTGTCTGTTCAAAGAGATTGGATCTTCAGATCCATTCAACGCCAAGCGGGAAATCCTCAAAGCTTGCTAGGAGCAACCATTCTAACATGGCTAGTGCTCCCAGTTCTTCCACCCACCCCCACGGCTCCAAAAAAGGCAATTGGGAAAGATGTTATGTATCCCATGATCAGCTGGTGGAGCTCCAAACACAATGATTTCTTCCCCCCGCGGATCTGGTCCCTGTTCGAGCAGGTTTGACTTCCTTCTCAGGCGAAGTTTTGGCGGAAAATTTCCCCAATCCAACCAGGGGGGAGCGGGTGTGCTTCATTTCTTATTTGCTAAGAGGCGTTGGGTTTCCAATCCACCCTTTCCTCCGAGGACTCCTGGAGTACTATGGCCTCCAACTGCACAAGCTCACGCCGGCCTCTATCTTGCACATCGCGGGTTTTGTTGCCCTTTGCGAGCTTTTCCTAGGCTGTGAAGCCCACTTTGATTTATGGAGAAAACTATTCTGCCTCGTCCCTCGTACCCAAGAGGGATCCATATTCGAGGTGGGCGGCGCCGAAGTATGACGCATAACCGGAACCGGATACCTATCCGGAACACCGAAGAAGGCATCCGAGGAGTGGCCCTCAGAGTGGTTTTATATTGAGGACGTCGCTCTCCCTGACCCAATCCAAATGGGTCTCCCTGAATTTTCCAGCGCTCCTTTGAAGAAACGCCACGGCTGGTGCCCTAGGAGCCTCGAGGAGGAAGATAGTGCGGAAATCCATCAATTAATGAGCAAGATAAAGACGCTCGCCCAGTCCGGATTATCAATAATCGAGGTAATGGCGATCTCCATAGTGCGGGGTGTGCAGCCGCTCCAATTTAGAGGGCTCCCTATGTGGCACTACAATGGGGAAGATGACGCCTCACGCTGTGGCCGGAAAGGTCCGGACACCCCCGCCGCTTTGGCCAAAATATTGGCCGATCTGTACAAAGGGGAGAAAGAGGAATTTATTCGTCTTAAACGCCGAGAGGGATTTTCCATGTACAATCCTCCCAGCTGGGTGAGTTTTAATCCCACCACCATACTCAATCCTTTCCATGAGTCACTTTTGACTGATACTAACCCGTCCATTTGTAACAGGAATGGCGAAAGGCCGTCACGGGGATCTACATCCCCGCTCCACAGCCGGAGGACCGTAACCGGGATCTTGACCCCGGATTCGAGGAGGATCCGGACATATTTGTGAAGCTAGAGGAGGGAGTATTTTACCAGGCAAGCTACGATGGCACGGAAGTGGCCATTATAGCAGACTATCCCGGCCTCCTTCCTGCCTCACACGTAAGTAATCAGGAGACCTCTCCTCCGAAAGAGCTTCCTCGTTCTGCCTCACCCACCACACTATCTCGTGTTCCAAAGGGGAGGCGCTTGGCGCGCCATGTCACACCAGAGGCGACTCAAAAGAGAACGGCGCCTACATCGGGCAAGCCTTCGAAGAGGAAGGCAAACGAAGTCACGACTGAGCCGTCGTCAAAGAGGTACGGCTTTCCTAAATATGCCCCTTGGCAGTCACATCCAACTGTGATATTGTCTGTTTGTGTCCCATCAGAAAGAGCGTTCGCCGGACTATGTCCGGAGGTCCTGCAGGACACGCTCCCAACAGCCAGGCCCTAGAACCTGCCATAAGGACGAGGGCCGGTACGGGAGTGACGCCAGATTGTCCTTTGACAGAGGATTCGGATGATGTATCCGTCACAAACTCAAAAGTGGAGAGCGCCGTGAATCATCGGCGCCAGAGGGCCGCTCTTCGCGACCCCGGCTTTACAAAAGAGGCATTCAATGCCTTCAGCTCGGCTGATGCATACATCCGAGCTGCTCGACACGGGCTTGCCAGAGCTACAGACCAGCATTTGAAAGATATGCGGGTAAGTTTACATCGTACAAACTTGATAATTATATACCAGTAGCCCCCGAGACTTGAAGCAGTTGATACAACTGATTTAAGGATCATTGTATAACCAGGTTCTTACAGAGAAGAACAACCTACTGTCTCAAGAACTGGAAAGTGTCGGACTCAGCTAACTGCTGCCACCACCGAATTGGAGAAATCCAAGAAGGCGTGGCCTGGTAATGTTCCCCTCCATCGAGAAAATATAATCATATACCAGCAATGCTAACAGTGTTGCATATCTCATGGCAGGATCGTCAGAGCAGCTGAAGGAGGCACTTGAAATCGCGCAAGCGGATAAACAAGAAGCCAAAAGGCTACTGGCCGCGGGCGAACGTGTGCTGACACGGGTCAGGGAGGATAAAAACAAGCTGCAGGATTCCAACACCCTGCTGGGCGAAGAACTGACTCCGTGAAGGAAAATAAGGGGCTACGAGGCGGCATATTCAGTATGCTTTCAAACTTACCTCCGTGTAATTCGGCGAGGAAAGGAACTGACAGATTTATGTCTACAGGTATGCTGACCGGCCATCCCGAAGAGGAAATGTCCGGATCTTCAGGCGATCTGCTACAAGAGCTGTCGCAAATGCACGAGTGAGCTCGGCAGGCAATGCGGAGTGTTGCCAAGGCCATGTGGCCATCCGCCTCCCCTCCAGGAAGTATGAAGGAACTTGTGCAGCTATTCAAAGGAGCACGGAGGCGCTTCTGTTTATGGAAGATATCGGTCTGCCGAGAAGGTGCGCGAGAGGCCTGGGCCATGGTGAAAACACGGTATACCAAGCTTGACCCAAATCATATGGCTCGGGTCGGACCTCGAGGATAAGACGGAAAAGAGGTTCCAGTTAGTTAAGTATATGACCAAGTAAAGGTAGCCGCCAAATTGTCCCAACAGGATTGTAAGCTAGACAGCCTGTGGGACGGCATAGAGGAAGAACTTTTTGAGTCTAAGTGACTATGTGCTTCGATTGACAAATTTGTCCCTAGCCGGATTTTAAAACGATTGTCATGGCGGACCTTTTCGCTTCGACCTCCGGACCCGAAGGTGCGGAGTGTTTCCGAATACCCGCACGGTAATATAAACCGGGGTATGCGTGGAAACCAGGCGTAGGGGTCATAGTTGCTTGAACAGACAAGTTGTATCCGGCTAGCTATGTTATATTACGTATGATCGTAAGAAACATCTTCCAGAGAGAATAGTTCCGTTAAGGGTTCCTTTCCCTGGGTGAACATGCGTTAATGTTCATGTCCGAACTGTGATTATAAAATCGCAGTATACATAGCATCTGGGGGTTCACAGTGTAATGAGTGAAAAAACATCTTTAGTCCGCCGACCGAATATTCCCTTAAGAACGCTAGCTTTCGGCTTCACCCAGTCTGAGGTACACATCCGGATGACCCGGCAGTAACAATCGCAGAGGTGCTCCCTTTATGCCGTAGCCGAACTAACGGGAACGTAGGGCATAAGCACAGGAGCCAGGCAACCCATCTTGGCCAAAACTTAAGTCATAACGATGCATATAATGGCGAAGAAAAGGTACATATGAGGAATAGACACATATGTGGTGAGCTTGATGCTCGGAAAATAATAATAATAATAATAAGCTTCTGTTCAAGAAGCCCCCAGGTATTATGGACGTACATATTCAAGGATGTGTACGTCATAGGTGCGTGGTTTAGCCGCTCAAGAGCTTAAAGCTAGAAAAAAATGAAAGAGAGGAAAAAAAAGGTAATGGACAAAAAGGGAGAAGAAGACGAACAAAGAGTCCGGCTCTAGGCGTAGAATCTTTGGAGTCTGGCGGCGTTCCATGGGTTCGGCTCCAAGCGATTGTCTGATGCATCACGCAGTCGGTACGCTCCTCCAGTGAGAACTTCGTCAATGATGAAGGGACCCTCCCATTTGGGCTTGAGTTTGTCCTTTTTCTTCTCTGGCAAGCGTAGAACGAGTTCGCCAACATTATAAGTCTTGGCCCGCACTTCTCTGCTGTGATATCTGCGAGCCTGTTGTTGATACAATGCGGAACAGGCCTTTGCAACTCCGCGCTCCTCCTCCAGGGTGTCTAAGCTGTCCTGCCGATCAAGCTCGGCCTCTCTCTCTTCATACATGCGCACTCGTGGTGAGTCATGCATAATGTCGCAGGGCAACACGGCCTCCGCGCCGTACACCACGAAGAACGGTGTGTATCCGGTAGTGCGGTTGGGCGTGGTCCGCAGCCCCCAGAGTACGGAGTCGAGCTCCTCAACCCAGTGCTTGTCTGATTCTTTCAAAGACCGCACTAGCCTGGGCTTAATGCCGCTCATAATAAGACCATTGGCTTGTTCGACTTGACCATTTGTTTGCGGGTTATAGACGGAGGCATAATCGAGCTTGATGCCCAGGTTAGCGCACCAGGTTTTCACCTCGTCGGCTGTAAAGTTGGAGCCATTGTCTGTGATAATGCTGTGTGGAACACCATAATGGTGTACGACACCGGATATAAAGTCTATCACTGGTCCAGCTTCGGCCGTTTTAACCGGTTTGGCCTCAATCCACTTAGTGAATTTATCTACCATGACCAGCAGGTATTTTTTCTTGTGGCTTCCCCCTTTAAGGGGTCCGACCATATCAAGCCCCAGACCGCAAAAGGCCATGTAATGGGGATTGTTTGTAGCGCAGTAGGCGGCATATGGCTTTGATTAGCGAAAAGCTGGCATCCGACACAACATTGGACAAGGTCCTGTGCATCTGCTCGGGCCGTAGGCCAAAAGAAACCTGTACGGAAGGCTTTACTCACAAGGGCCCGAGCCGCGGCGTGATGACCGCCAAGGCCAGCATGGATTTCGGCCAGGAGCTGCCGCCCCTCTTCTTCGGAGATACATCTTTGAAGGACTCCGGTAGCGCTTTTCTTGTAGAGCTCACCGTCATGGACCTTGTAGGCTTTCGAGCGCCGGACAATGCAGCGAGCCTTGTTAGGATCCTCAGGGAGCTCTCGCCTATTAAGGTAGGCCAAGAAGGGTTCGGTCCATGGGGCAATTACTGCCATTATGAGATGGGCCGATGGTGTTGCTTCGGTGCCTGAGCCCCCGATGATATCGGTATTGTGCTCGGACTCAGGGGATATGATCGGGTCCGGGCTAGTGTTGCCACTTTCATCCTGCCACACCACGGATGGCTTGAAGAGCCGTTCCAGAAAGATGTTAGGCGGGACGGGGTCGCGCTTGGCTCCCATGCGAGCAAGGACATCCGCCGCTTGATTACTTTCTCGAGCCACATGATGGAACTCGAGTCCCTCGAACCAAGCTGATATTTTGAGCACGGCGTTACGATAGGCCGCCATTTTCGGATCTTTTGCATCAAAGTCTCTGCTTATTTGGGATATTGCGAGATTTGAATCCCCGCGCACCTCTAGACGTTGTATGCCCATGGAGACGGCCATCCGAAGACCATGCAGTAAGGCCTCGTATTCGGCTGCATTATTGGAGTCTGTATATAAGATTTGGAGTACGTAATGGACTGTGTCTCCCATTGGAGATGTTAAGACGACGCCCGCTCCCAAACCGGCCAGCATCTTAGAGCCATCGAAGTACATGACCCAGTTGGAATATGCGCCGTACTCTTTAGGGAGTTCGGCCTCTGTCCATTCGGCGATGAAGTCAGCCAACACTTGGGATTTAATGGCTCGGCGCGGTTTATACGTTATGTCGAATGGCAGGAGCTCAATGGCCCATTTGGCAATCCGGCCCGTAGCGTCGCAGTTGTTTATTATGTCATTGAGTGGTACTTCGGAAGCCACCATGATCGAGCATTCTTGGAAGTAGTGTCATAGCTTCCGGGCTGCCATGAAGACCGCGTATGCTATCTTTTGGTAATGAGGGTACCGGGATTTGCAAGGTGTGAGGACAGTGGATACATAGTATACCGGCTTCTGAAGCGGGAATTTGTGTCCGTCCTCCTCTCGTTCAACGACGAGCACTGCGCTCACCACCTGGTGAGTCGCAGAGATGTATAACAACATTGGTTCGCCGACGTTTGGCGCGGCCAGGATTGGGTTGCTTGCTAAAAGAGCCTTTATTTCTTCCAGTCCGGCCGTTGCTGCATCCGTCCACTCGAAGTGATCGGTGTGTCGGAGAAGGCGATAGAGTGGCAATGCCTTTTCTCCGAGTCTGGAGATAAAGCGGCTTAAAGCTTCCACGCATCCGGATAGTTTTTGGACCTGTTTAAGGTCAGTTGGTATAGCCAATTGTGACAAAGCTCGAATTTTTGCTGGATTTGCCTCAATTCCTCTACTAGAAACAATGAAGCCCAGCAGCTTTCCAGCGGGAACGCCGAAAATGCACTTTTCCAGATTGAGCTTGATGTCATATGTACGGAGGTTGTCGAATGTGAGACGTAAGTCGTCTATTAATGACTCGATGTGTCTAGTTTTGATGACGACATCATCCACGTATGCTTCAACTGTCTTGCCGATTTGCTTCTCCAAGCATGTTTAAATCATGCGTTGGTAGGTAGCGCCGACGTTTTTAAGCCCAAAGGGCGTAGTGTTGAAGCAGAAAGGCCCGTATGGGGTAATGAATGCCGTTGCGACTTGATCGGACTCCTTCATTTTGATTTGATGGTATCCGTAGTATGCGTCGAGGAAACACAGTGAGTCGTGTCCTGCAGTAGCATCTATGATCTGATCGATGTGGGGGAGGGGGAAGGGATCCTTGGGGCAGGCTTTATTGAGGTCTCTGAAATCGACGCATAGGCGCCAGGATTTAACATTCTTTGGTACCATCACCAGGTTTGCTAGCCAGTCCGGATATTTTATTTCTTTGATGAATCCGGCCTCGATTAACTTGACCAGCTCCTCCCCCATAGCTTGTCGTTTGGGTTCGGAAAAGCGCCGCAGTGTTTGTTTGACTGTCTTGTGTCCCTTCGATATATTGAGGCTGTGTTCAGCCAACCTGCGTGGGATTCCTGGCATATCGGAAGGGTGCCAGGCAAATATGTCCCAATTTTCGCGTAGGAACGCTCGTAATGCGGCGTCAACCATTGGGTCCAGCTGTGCCCCGATAGAGGCTGTCTTCTTGGGGTCCGTTGGGTGGACCTAGAATTTGACGATTTCGTCTGCTGGTTTGAAGGAGGTGGATTTGGGTCGCTTGTCCAGGATTATGTCGTCCCTATCCACCGTGGAGCGCAGTGTGGCTAATTCTTCGGTCGCGAGGGCTTCGGACAATGCCTCGAGGGCCAGGGATGCGGTTTTGTTTTCGGCGCGGAGTGCTATGTCTGGATCACTGGAAAGGGTGATAATACCATTGGGCCCGGGCATCTTGAGCTTCATGTACCCGTAATGAGGTATAGCTTGGAAGCGTGTAAATGCATCTCGCCCCAATAGGGCATGATATCCACTGTTGAAAGGGGCCACTTGGAAGGTCATCTCTTCGGACCGGTAATTCTCCGGTGTGCCGAATACCACATCGAATGTGATTTTTCCCGGGCATCGCGCCTGCCAACTGGGAATGATTCCTCGGAAGGTCGTGCTACTTTGCTCGATGCGGCTCCTGTCTATTTCCATTTTGTTTAGCGTGTCCTCATAGATGAGGTTTAGTCCGCTGCTGCCGTCCATGACTACTTTGGTGAGCCGAAAGCCGTCCACGATTGGACTGAGGACCAAGGCAGCTGGTGCCCGGACTGTCCTGGATTTTGGTTCATCACTGGCATTGAAAATTATGGCCGTGTCGTTCCAGGGGTTTATTGTTGCGACTTGGCAGACTTCGGCGAGGTCGCGGAGTGCCCTTTTGCGCCTATTGTTTGAAGCGAAGGTCTCGAAGACCGTCAATACTCTGAGGTCGTCGTCTTCCGGGGGGTGTTGTTCTGAGGTGTTTTTGGTGAGGATATCCTCGCCGCTCTTGGCCACTTGCCGGAGTATCCAACATGCTCTAAGACTGTGAGTTGGTACGGTATCCGGTGTTGTGTGTATTTTGCATGGCCTATCGAGCCATCCCTCCAGAATGGTTCTACGCCCAGTAATAGCTTGGATTTCTTTACTATTGGGTCAGGCACCCCGTGGGGGTGCATACTTTTTGCTCGAACGAGGGGTTGAGTGGGAACCAGTGGTTCCCGACGAGCTGCCTGAGTTTTCCAGGCGCTTTCCATTACGCAGTACTTCTGTACTATGGTTGCCAAGTCAGCGAAGTGTGATACGCGACGGCGGTTGATGGCGTTGAGGATTCCTTCGTCCGTGCAATTGTTGCAGAATGCTGAGATCGCGTCTTCGTCGCAGCAATCTTCAATCTTGTCTTTGACAAGGAGGAATGTGGCCCAAAAGTGATGGACTGCTTCCTGAGACTGCTGTCGTATGTACATGAGGTCGCGTCTGTTTGGGTGGGTGGGTGGCTTTGAATCCGAACCCTGACACAGTTTAGGATCCGGAGTTTGAGAAGCTTCCGAGCTTAATAATTCGGGCTCCGGGATATCGACTGATTTTTCGGGCCCATCGTCCGATTCTAGGTTCGGAGGACAGGGTGTGCCGTTCCACAGACAGGTATCCAGCTCTTCGGAAATCCGAACATAGTTCGTCCTCCACACAGGGGAAGAGTTGTTGTTTTGCTCTTCTACCACCGCTATCTGATGGGTGATCGGTTGAGATTTGATTTCTCTCTGATCAGGTTTAAGCCCAATCCGATCGTAGTCTGTAACGACCCCCAAGGCGGCGATGCGATCCAGGAGTTCGTTTAAAGACGACAACTCCGTCGGATCCATCCGTTTGGAGTATTTGGAGTCAACGCGGAGGCGATTTTCAATGACCCGAGAAGTCATCGTCGGCTTAACGGCCGGACGGGCGGTCATGATAAAGCCGCCCAGCCGGAGGGTTTGGCCTGAGGCCAGGGCTCCTCAGGGCTCCTCCGGAGGTGATATTGTCCTTGACAAACAAGGCGAGCCATCAACCCTGTCTTCGACGTCACAGCGAAACTCTCAATGAAAGCACCAATGTCGGTGTCAAAACCAGCGGATCTCGGGTAGGGGGTCCCGAACTGTGCGTCTAAGGTCGATGGTAACAGGAGACGGGGGGCACGATGTTTACCCAGGTTCGGGCCCTCTCTATGGAAGTAATACCCTACGTCCTGCTTGATTGATCTTGATGAATATGAGTATTACAAGAGTTGATCTACCACAAGATCGTAATGGCTAAAACCCTAGAAGTCTAGCATGTCTGATTATGATTGTCCCTATGGACTAAACCCTCCGGTTTATATAGACACCGGAGGGGACTAGGGTTTGTACAAAGTCGGTTACAGAGAAAGGAATCTTCATATCGAACGCCAAGCTTGCCATCCACGCCAAGGAGAGTCCCATCTGGACACGGGAGAGAGTCTTATGTCTTGTATCTTCATGGCCCATCAGTCCGGCCCACGTCACGTAGCCCGGACGCCCGAGGACCCCTAAATCTAGGACTCCCTCACCCACACTTTTTATGCAACAAACCCAGACTTCATGTTTAATAAGTAAATCTAGGAAAATAACGTTTCGATCGTCCGCCGTGTCTCGCACACCATCATGGGCCAGCCCTTCAACTCTGTGCTGCTCCGATCAATAAAAAATAATATTTTAATAATAATAATAATAATAAAAGGGTTATTGCTTCCGTCGGGTTCATCGTCGCGGACTTTTTGCGAAAAACTTCCGAGCTTTTCTTAGAATCAACCCGCACTATAAAAATTGGCCGCTTTCGTCGGTCCATCTCGCCCGCCAGTTTCGTTCGTCCGGTGTCCGGCTTCCTTCGTAATTATGGGCCAGAATTTGAATTTTGGTTATGGGCTGGTAACAAAGTTGTTGCTCCTTATGCATGTAATCAATAGTCCCACCTTGCTCCTTTAAATCAAATCCTACCATCTCATATATGTTCGTTTGCAAGAATCAAACAGCCATGACAGCAAACAAAAAAGGATGAGATATCTACACAGCTCAGAAGTAGAGAAACACAAAGAACTAGCGAGGAAGGGAGCAAAAAGAAACTCAGAGTTGACAGAAAGAAGAGAGAGGGACGAGGTAGCCAGCAGCCTGATGAAGCATCTACGGCACAGCTGCTCCGACGACGGGGCGGATGGATCGAGGCGGAGGCGGTGATCTCCAAGGCAGGCGGGGTGATGCGGTTCCAGATGAGACGGCGGCTTCGCGAGCGGCTGGGCCGAACCAGAGAGAGAAGGGAAAAGTCGAGGCAGAGGGGAGGGGGCAGCAGCTGGCTGGCCTGCTCGGGGCTCATACGAGCTCCTCTCTAGCCGCAGTTGGAGGAGGCAAGGAGTAGTCAGCATTGGGGAAAAAGGAAATTTGCGAAGGGAGAAAGGGGATAGAAATGTGTGGAGGCGTGCGTCCTGAAAGATAAGGCCTGAGATAAGATTGACTAAAAAATAGACAAGGTTGCGTAGTGCGTACGACTGCACACGTTGCCAGATATTTTTGTTCCTAGGTTTGGCGGTGTTTTTAGGCTGAATTTTGCTCAGTTTGTTTCCCTCGCGACTGACTATTAGGACGTGCAAACTAGAAGACTGAACGAAAATATAGACCAACAAAAAATATAGCATGCACGTCCAATGAATATAAATTTCTTTCCCAGTTCATAAAAGTGCAAAATAAACCATCAACGCCAAAATGCAGATGCTTATATGTCATGGCAATATAGTCTTTAGTTGATCTCAGTGAAGCCAGTATGATATTTAATCTGCCAATATGATATGCTTTTTCACCAGGCATTAATAATCTGATCTGCAATATTATACTGAACTCAGACAAAAAATATTGTCCGTATAGCAAAAATGTGGTTCGTATAGCAGTGCTCGCTCTTCAATAACACTTTTCTACTTCCTAAATTGTTTGATCCATGTTTTTATTATCAATATAGTAATCTAAAGATAGAAATGTCCATCCAGTTAGATGACTACGGTTTATGTCCCATGTTTCGAACTAGCGCCCGAGAGAATTCTATTGTTAATTGATCCATTATTTTGTCATCGTCAAACTTCTCCTCTAGGTTGCCAACCTAATTCGTGACAGTTGGCATTTGTTTTGCAGTGAAACACGTCAACTTTTTTTTCTCCCGTTGCAATGCACGGGCATATTTCCTAGTATCTAGAAAAAAATAGGTTTGACCTGGGACGCAGCGCATTTCTAACACAGGCAGCCCAGGCCAACTGGCTCAGCCGCCCAGGCCATTGCGTGATGCTTCGCTGCCAGCATGAATGGAGACAGCGAACAGACGAACCATCTGCCCCTTTCCCCGAGTTGGACAAACCCTAGGCGCCAGGTGACTGCACGCAGCCCCCACTTCCCTGCCCGCCACTGTCGTTGCCTGCCGTCGTGCCCATCTAGCCGGTCTGCTCCCCTTCCAGTCTATTGCCACTTCCAATCCATTCTGCTGCGTCTGGTTGCGCCGCTGCAGCTGCTGCCCTGTCCGACCATGCGGCGCCCCGGCGAGGTGGGCGCTGGTTGTTTTCCAGGAGGCGACTTCGTCCTTAGAAACCAGTCGAGCCGCAGTAGAGGCACAGAGCAAAGCAAAGGTATTGCTTGATGACATTGTTTTTGTTTCTAGATGCCAATGTTGTTTCTTGATGGCACTGTTTATTAGATGTGGAAACTGATTTAGACATTTAGTAAAAAATATCTATGTAATATTACAGCAAGTCAAGATGAGTAAAAGAAACAAGATATTGAATTCTTTTTTTCAAATTCGAACCAACTAGCACTGGTACAGCGAGGTGCTATACAAACGGTTTTTAACCCCTTTCCGCGACGGCGTTCTGAACCATCGCCAAGTGAGTGACTACGATATGGGGGTCCTTCCCACACGACCCAGAAACCGTCGGGGATAGGCCCTCCTGGTACACACGCTCAGCAAAATGAGGTCGTGTGCGACGGACGAGCGATCAAATACGGTTATACATACATTTGTGCTAAAAAATACAATTATACAGACCAAATCGTTTCCGGTCATAAGTACATCCCACACAGTCAGTCCCGGCTAAACGTTTCTGTTCGTATGTACATTCCACATAGTCAATCCAAGGAAAACGTTTCCGTTAGTATGTACATCCCACACAGTTAATCCAAGAAGTACGTTTCCATTCGTATATACACCCCACACAGTCACTCCAAGGAAAACGTTCCCGTTCGCAGGTACATCACACACAATTTTCCCCATTAAATCATTTGTGATAGCGTCGCCATTGCACACGATTTTAATAATTTTATCGTTTGCGTTATTAAATGCATCACACACGGTGCGTAGAAGAAACTGTGTGGGAAAGGCTGTCCATCACACACACTTTTTATGTGGTAAATGTTTGCGCAAGGTGGCCTAACGCAAACGGTTTTCAACAGGATGTCATGTGTGATTGTTCATTGATCTAACACGGTTTATTCCTAGAAACTATGTGCGTTGCCTGAGGTCATCGCCCACTGTATTTTCTCAATAACCGTTTGCAATAGAAAAATAGCAGGCTAATTGCCCTATTATTAATAATCCATTTATTAATCTAACTGACATTTTATATTAAGCACACAATATATTTCATTTTCATATCAAGGAAGCAGGATTTCATAATTGAAATACGTCAGAGTACAACATCATATAGCTTTGGCACTCAGCTACCCCATTACACAACTGCACCAGCACCAAGTTTCACATGCACACCACCCCCCTGGACATCATCGTCGACCACGAGTTCTGCAGCGGGGAGCAGCAACGCCTAGACGCATTGTCCCACGTCCTCGCCACGCACCCTGGGCCGGTCAGACGCCTTGCTATCGGCAGGCTCAATCCCCACAACAAGACCGAACCCAGGTTGCACTAATGGTTCCTATCCCCAGCCCTGGATCGGCTCGAGGAGCTCAGCCTTCATGCTAGACGTCCTTGCTCGCTGCCGCCGTCCATGCTCCTACTCGCGTCCACGCTGCACCGCGCTACATTCAGGTGGTGCATTTTCCCCCGAATCGATGTCGCGCGCGCTCTTCATCTCCCTAAACTTAAGCACCTCGAGCTCATTGCCGTCCTCATCTCGAAGGAGCATTTGGAGCGCCTGCTCGTCGGCTGTACAGCGCTCGAGTACCTTCGTCTTCACGCGATGGATGGGCTCAGTAGCCTCCACATCACCTCTACAAATGTCCGTGCGATTTATGTGCATTGCTGGCGCCGGCCAAGGCTGTCAGTTGAGGTGTTTCACGATATTGTCATTGAGAATGCGCCTTTCCTCGAGAGATTGTATGTACTTGATAAATTAGGTCCAGCAAGAATCAGGGTCATCCACGGACCGAAATTGACAGTGTTGGGCTATTCGTGTGCTGAATTCAATGAATTTGTTACTAGATCATTATCCGTTCAGGTACAACAGTCTTCTTCCTCTCCTTATATATTATTGGACAGCACATTTTATCTAATTGTTGTTGATCTATATGTTCACCTGTCATCCAGAAAATGATTCCCACAAGCTTAACCAGGCCTCTGCGCACAGTGAAGATCTTGGCACTACAATCTGTCGGCCCCAATCTGGATGAAGTTGTTAGATTCCTTAGATGCTTTCCTTGCATGGAGAAGCTATACATCGAGGTGATGCTCCTTTCCTGTTAATTGTTAACCACAACAGAGCTCAATTTTTTGTTACTTTTTACCCATGATTACATTGACAAATGTAGAACGATTTCTAAAGGAAATTTGTAGGATTTCAATACATATATTTTTTGAGATGCTACTGTTGTACGCGTTTTGTTCCTTCGCCTAACATGCTTTCGTGATAAAAGTTTATCATGAAAGATTGAAGGTGGCATTTCACTCTTTTCGTGTATTTTAGAAATCCTGCAAATCAAAGAGGCCCGAAGTGTTTAAATCTGCAGCTATGCACTAATATGTTGTCTTCGTTTGCTGATACTAGCAGGCCCGAAAGTAGAAAATGTTGGGGAATATAAAAATCTCATTGAATGCCTTGATCTACATCTCACAGAAATTACTTTTAACGAGTACCGAGGCACCACACCAGAAATTAAATTCGCCAGGTTCTTTGTTGAGAAAGCAAGGTTGCTCAAGGTAATGAGGTTTGCCCTATATTTACTGCACAGAAGTGAATGGATTGCTAAAGAGCGCAGGCGTCTACAGCTGAATGGAAAAGGCTCTGCACAAGCTGAATTTCAGTTTGTAAATTCATATGACATATTATTCGGAACTCACTGTATCGAGCCGCTATATGACTTCTCGGTGGCTGATCCTTTCGCAGAAATAATGCATGAAAAAGATTCTGAAGAAGATGAATTTTATGTATCTGAATAGTTTGAACCTTATAATCTGTGAATTTGGGCCTTGTAATGCTGGAATTTGAACCTTGCAATATTTATGGTATTTGTTATATAACGTAATTGGATGTTTAATTTGGTCTTGCAATCATGTCATGTTACAAGTATATATATGTTGTTCTTCTGTACACAGAGCATAGATGTTCTGTAGCCAGAGTATATCACATTGCACACGGACCACACTAGGTAATCTGTCAGTAATGAATTCATCAATCGCACACGGTTATATACCAGCAAGCATTTGCCCACAACACACACGGCTTATGCCATCACAAACAGCTCAGATAGATCAACTATATGCCACGTATCACACACGCAACTCTAATCTGATTCGTGCTTGATGTCTCCGCCATCGCTCGCACAGTTCGTCTTATTTACCATGTATCACTGTGCCGGCCTCTGCTCGCTGTTGGGTGCCGCAGCGCGCTGTGCTCGCCGTTAGGCGCCGCGGCGCGCTCTGCTCGCGTCCGTTGGCGCGCTCTGCTATCCGTTGGCGCGCTCTGCTCGCGTACCTCCACGCGCTCGGCTTGTGGACAGCTTTTCCTTGCGTGTTCAACTGCTATATGCATATATATGGTTGCTCGCCATGGAGCGCTCTGCTCGCGTCCGTGCACGCGCGCTCTGCCAGTGATTGGGGCCTGCGCACGATCATATTGGGGGCCCATATGCATGCGGTTGTGCCATGCGCGTCGTCACGATGCAGTTACGTGCGGCACAACGGAGTTATGCGCTGCAAATTAGAACTGCCATACGGGCGTGCGGATATTCCAGTCCGTCCGGCTTCCCCATTAATTCCCGCGGCCATTATAACCTTAGTCTCTTCAACCTTTCGATCTCACCCCACAACACAACAAGCACACCCACGATGACACATACAGAGAGGATAACTAGCGGCGCTCCAATGGAGTTCGGCGAGCATAAAGTCGAGACCCACGCGAGGGAGACAGATCTTATGGTGGTGTACACCATCGACCTGGCCGTGGTGGAGGACTACATCAACACCGTGGAGCAGTTGCTTGCTGGAGACAAGTACAAGGTGGTCGACATCGACCTCCAGTACACTGCCGGTCTTCCGGCAAAGATCAGAAGGTTGCCGTCGCCCAGTTGTGTGTGCGCCATCATGTCCTCATCTACCACTACTGCATGGCCACAGAGCCTTGCGACCGTTTCGCCAGGTTTGTCAACGGCACCGACTACAAGTTCGCTATGGTGGAAACCACCGACGATGTAAAAGCGCTCAGGGTTACGGGTTTGGCCTGCAAGAACCTTGTCGAAATCCATGAGCACTACAGGGTCTGGGGCAGCACGAAGAAGTACTCCCTGGTTGAACTCACCTTGGCCATCATCGACCCATACTACGAAAAGATGAAGCAGGATGCCAACAGAACACGTCCAGTATCCTGGCACGGGGCCTAGATGCGGCAACTGAATGAACCTCACCTCAGGTTCGTGGCCAAGAGCATGTACACATGCTACGAGATGCACAGGCGGGTCGTTGACATGAGGAAGTGCCTCGTTACCGAAATCGACGAGACCGGATCGAGCCACAAGCACAGCAGTAGCGGTAAGCGTCACAAGAAGTAGATGACGATCAGATGATTGTTTATCCTAGTTAATTATGCATGTAATATATAATTGACTTTGGTGTGTGGAAATGTCATGTGTGTAGTAGCCACCTACGTAATTATGCATGTAATAGTTTACTTTGGTGTGTGTGCAAATGGCATGTGTGTAGTAGCCACCTATGTAATTGGATGTTTCATTTGGTTATGGAAACATGTCCTTATAGGTGTGTATATATATATGTTGTTGTTCTGTATGCAATCCCAATGCACAACACACACGTCTTATTAGCAGCAATCGTCTGTGTTATTATCGGTCTTCGCACACATTTCTGATTATAGACCTATTTGCCGCATATCACACACATCTTGTTAAATTGAACCGTTTATGTTATCTTGACTCAACGCAAACAGTTCATCCGAGTGAACTGTTTGCCCTCTATCGCACACACATTGATCTGGCTGACCGTTTCTTTTATTCCGCCTAATCACAAAAAGTTCATCCGAGTGAACCGTATGCCGTATATCGCATACACCTCCATCTGGCTGCCCATTTCTGTTCTTCTGCCTCATCGCAAACAGTTCACTGAACTGAACCGTATGCCCCTCATCTCACACGCAACTAAATTCTGAACCGTGTTTGATGTATTCGCCATCACAAACATTTTGCATCTTTTTTTACGGTTTTTTACATCACCGTTTGCGATTAATGCATCACACACAGTTTCATCGAAGGGTCTCTGATCGTAGTGTCGCGTTAGCAGCATCCTGCAGTAGTATAGACTCATTCATTCGGGAAGCAAGAGCTGATCCATAATTGATGAATTGCAATGATCTTGGTCATCTCTCCATGAATATGGTCATAAGTGATATGCACACAACGTTCCCCTTGGTTTACTGAGCGACTTCAAAGTTATCGCACAGGCAAAGGCCTTTTGCCTCGTCCTAGACGTAAAAGTTTTCACATTTTGCATATGTTATTAACTAGTTTTACCTGCTACGTAATGCACTAATTTGTATTTCAAAATTTATGATTGAAGGTTTAGCTTCTTTTGTATCATCTATTTATGCTACATATTGTCTTTTGATTTGTCTTGCTTTATTAATTGGTCCATCATGGAACACATGTTGCCATTGAATATTATGTTTGGTTTCTTATTAGTTACCACTAGTGCAGAAAAGCCTAGCTATGGCACGCCAAAAGCATACTTGCTGGCGTAGACACTCGACGTCACCAATATGGCGTCATTGTTAAAATATAGTGGTGGCGTTGAAGCCTACGCCAGCACTATTTTAGATACCTATGGCGTTGGATTTAATCACACGATGGCAATATCACACATAGCTATGGCGTGTGACATGGTTTAACGCCAGTAAGAAGATAAATCTTCACTGGCGTTGCGCATTGCCCGAACGCCATTACTAGTGTTTTGTAAAGCAGTCAAAAAATGTTGCCACATCAGCAAAAAATCTCGCTGCCACGGCAACGTAATTTATCATCAATATATATAAACACGTTTTTGTCCCACATTGATTTCGATAACATATTTGCATTAATACACATCATTTCTTAATTCACATGCATACATTAACCACACACTAGCTAGTTCTTATCCATCATGACTAATTAAACATTCGCTAAACAACCATGTATGCATATTACATGTTCTTCATTCATCAGTTATCCTAGCTAGGTAGCTAGCTAGTAGTACATATATGTACTATCAATCATCGTAACTACTAGCACGGTACTTCTCTCCTTTAGGAACAATTTTGAAGAATAGGAAAACCCCTGTATCTCCATGGTGTAGGACAGAGATCCACCGCTCTCCAATCTTCAACTCACGATCACTTAGTAGTTGGCCACAATCATTAATTTCGAGCCGTCCATCTCGTCGTGGTGCAATCGAGTATGTACCTCTGAAATATGTATTATCGTCGGAAATAATGGTCATATCACCAGCCTGGTAGTCATCCATCACGTGAGGCACAACACATCTAGTGAGCTTCTGTTCTTGAACATAATAGTAACATAGTAAGCAATTGTAATATATATATATATATAGGGCAGTACTATTCTAATCCCAGGATTAGAATAACTATTCTGATAACTCCTCCCCTATATAGGAGGCGTGGAGCTCCTCCCGAACTCGACCGAACAAAAAAAAGGTCGTCTGTCCCCCGCCTCCCGCACCTCGATACCCACTACCCACCCACCGGCGACCCCCATCCCCCACCCGCCGACGCCGCCGCCTACAACCCACGCTTCCGGATCTAGCCGCCGAGACGTGGTTCCCGACTTGCCGCCCAACGCGTTGCCGGCCAACCTCCCCGCCTCCGCCCAGCGCGCCGCCAGTCGACCTCCCCGCCGCCGCGCCATCGGCCACCTTCTCTAGTGCGCCGCAGCTGCCTCCGCACGCCGTCCCAACCGGCCGGCACCCACACGCCACCCAAACCGAGCCCGCACGCCTCGCCCCCCTGCAATCCCGCGCGCCGTCGCGAGATGGATCTCGCCTTTGCCACCACGTGACGCGGATGTCGCCAGCCCAATGCGGGACGGTTTCTTGGCTGTGGGCATCTGGTAACCACCGCCGTTGTGGCCATGGCTGGAGCTGCTCGAGACGACGGCCTCTGGCCCGCTACCTCCTCTCCTCGTTGCTCCGTCGAGCCCCCACCATGGTGAAGTCCTACTACAGCAATATGGGAAGTTCCACAACAGTAGGCTGGCCACGGTGATGTGCTTCCTTGTGCTGCCCACTACAACGCATCAGGCCGCTGCCTGAGCTCTGAGGCTGGCACCCAGCCAAGCCCCACACCGGGCCTTGGATCCTGAGTGCGGGGGTCGCCGGACCCATCCTCCGACCACAACCACCTCGCCCATGGAAGCATGGGGCTTCTACAGCCAATGCTCAATGTCTTCTTTGTCACCCGTAGCCCATTGACCTCCTGTGCTCCCCTGTATGTGAGTCACTTCTGTGTTAGATTCTGCGTTGTGTTTGTTCCGTGTCAGACTAATGATAGTTCAGTTACAGGGAAAACAACAGGTCGGCTTGTACGCGCCCTACTAATAGAGTAAAATTGCTGTTGCTGCTCTGCGTTAAAGATGGCTCCAAATGAAGCACGATCTAGCCGCTATACTACTTGTTCTATTGTACATTGTGCCTTTTGTTTGGTGGATCCGCTACTGTTTTGCTAGCTTTGGGCATCGGCTGCTACATCACATGGAGCCATGGAGAAGAAAAATGGATAAGAGAGAGATGATGCGGTGTTTAGAAAATAGAAATAGGAGAGGACAAGAGCAAACTTGTGGTGGAAAACACCCAACATTCGCACCTTTAGCAAGATGGACACGAAAAAACAATGGTTACATTTTTCAGACATAGAATCATTGGTAGTTACCTGAACGAGTGTTCAAGTAAATATATTACAACACTGCATTGGAAAAAAAAAGAAACATACCTCTAGCAGCAGTTTAGTTCACATATACTTGAAGGATAAAAAAATGTGTGGTGGTGGCATGAACGCGATGTTAAGTCTAATTAATACTCACAAAAACTTGTTTAATCAGATGTGGTTTCGTGCTCTATACATGTTTGTTGATATGTCTACAAAATACTAACGTTTCTTGACTATGATATATATAAGAGCTCCAGATTTTTTATTTCGGGATGGATCGAAGTTAGGTACCCAAATATATGATGCATCCAGAAAATACTTTTCTTTTGCATCCATTTTGTCCAAAAAAAGTGAACACCTGAAGTTCAAATATTAAACACGAGGCAGAAAAAAGTTAAAAAGATCTAGTGGTCAAAATAAAATAAAACCAACAAAGTAGAAAAAACTTAATAAGAAAATACAAAACTTGAAAAGAAAAATAAGTGGACAGTTCTATGTTAAAAATTGAAAAGTCAGGAAACCCCTAAGGGTTCACCCAAAAAAATGGATCGATGTTTATTTAAGAAGTAATGGATTTCCTCCATTTCTAAAAAAACTAGAAGTTCAAATTTAAATAACAGAGAAGTTCAATATTTATTACAAATCCAAGAAGGTCAAACTAAAAAAAACAGAGTAGGTCAAAAGTTTATAAAAAGTGGGTTTCCCTATTCTAAAAAAAAACATAGAAGTTCAAATTTAAATAATGAAGAAGGTCAAAAAAACTAGATGTTCAAATTTAAAAAGCGAAGAGGTTAGATAATTATTACAAAACTCGGATTTCTCCAATAATCAAAAGGTTCAAACTAAAAAAAGAGAGAACTTTGATGTTCATATATGAAGGAAAAAAGCGTCACTTAGAAAATGTTAACTCTCAAAGTTCAAATTTAATAAAATGGATAATTCGAAGAAACTGTTATGCATGTACAAAGAGAAACAGTTCGATGTTTGTAACAAAAACATATGTTCACATTTCTAAAAAAATCCGACGAAGGGTAAAAGTATGAGTAGTTCAATTTCTTCATAAAAAATGGATTTTGCCCACTTCTAAAAAAAACCTAGAAGTTGAAATTTTAAAAATCGTTCATTTCAAAAATTGTAAAAAAAATTGCATTTCCTCATTTCTACAAAAAACCTAGAGGTTCAAATTTAAAAGACGAAGAAGTCCAATGTTTATTACAAACACAAGAAGGTCAAACTATAAAAACAAAGCATCTCAACACAAATTTATAGAAGTTCAAATCTGAAAA
This sequence comes from Thinopyrum elongatum, assembly GCA_011799875.1. NCBI lineage: Eukaryota > Viridiplantae > Streptophyta > Magnoliopsida > Poales > Poaceae > Thinopyrum > Thinopyrum elongatum. Next base: position 10,420,819 of record CM022298.1, on the reverse strand, counting down.
ATAGAGCGGCTCGATGTTTATTAAAAAACTACTCCCTACGTCCCATAATGTAAGACGTTTTTGCAAACTATGTTAGCTTGCAAAAGCATCTTCCATTATGGGAGGGGCTAGTAGGATTTTTTCGTTTCCAAAAGAAATAAAACCAAGAAGTTCAAATTAAAAACAAGGAGTTATTTGATGTTTATAAAAAGTTCAGATTTTGCTCATTATTAAAGGATGAAAAACAAGAAGTTTAAATTTTAAAAATAGAGCAGTTCAAAATTCATAAAAAAAGGATTTTCACCGTTGCTGGAAGTTCAAGTGCTCGTCCTGAAAAAGTTCAAAAATTCTTGTGAGAGAGGTTGAACAAAAAATACGTGATAGAAGTTCAAGGTGAAAACAACGGGAAGTCCAACTACTACACGAAAAGCGTTTCGGGTAAGAATATCAAAATAGAAAACAAAAATCTTAAAAGGTTTGTTGCAAGAAGTTCACGTGCTCCACCTTGCATGGTTCAAAAATTATATTACGAGACTTCGACCTTCAATTACATGTTAAAAAAAGAGAGGCAAAAATAACATCGTGTTTGCCATTTTTAAAACTGCTCTCAAATAGCAATGAATTTGTAACATCTTTCTGCATGAAAAAGTTGCTCCTATTCATAAGCTTTCCAACGGTATATTATATGCCACATTCCGATATACGGTTTAAAAGTTTCATGTATACCAATTAAAACATGTTTTTATTTATTCAAAAAATTCCTTTGAATCATCGCGAGTATGAAAATATGATCAACACAGGAAAGTTGCGTGTTTTCAGTAGCTTTCCATCGGTATATCATTTGCTCAATTCCAATAAGTGGTTTCAGAGTTATAGTGAAAAAACAGCACGTCAAAAACAGAGTGAAGTGCAAACAGACATGCTCGAGAAGTTCAACTACTTCACGCAGTGCATTTCCATTCGCAATGAATGCAGAAATCATGATCTCGTCATTTTCTAATTTACTTCAAAATGGCAGGAATATCATTTGTGTAAGTTCAAGTCCTCGGTCGGAGAAAGTTAAAAAAATTATTGTGAGAGAGGTTTGTACAAAAGGAATATCATTTCTATAACACTGACTAATGGATGAGAAAATTACAAACGAAAATACGTCATAGAAGTTCAACGTGAAAACAGCAGGAAGTTCAACTACTACACTGAATGAATTTCCGATGAAAAACTTTTAAAACCGTCGCGAGTATGAAAAAATGATCAACACGGGAAAGTTGTGTGTTTACAGCAGCTTTCCATCGGTATATCATTTGCTTAATTCCGGTGAGTGGATGGAGAGCTACGATCAAAAAAAGCACGTGAACAACAGAGTGAAGTTCAAGTAGACATGCCGAGAAGCTCAAGTTCTTCACGCGATGCATTTTCGAAGAATCTGTTTCGCGATAAAGGCAGAACGCATGTTCTCGCTGTTTTCAAAATTACTTGAAAACGGCTAGAAATCAGAGAAAACCATCTACATCAAAAAGTTTCGCATTTTTCGTAGCTTTTGAACGGTATATTATTTGCCCCATTCCCATAAAGTTTGTAGAAATTACGGCCAAAAAATGTTTTTAGCCATTTTAAAAATTTACTTAAAACCGTAAGGAATTGGGAGAAACAATATATACCAAAAAGTTTCGCATTTCCTCAAGCTTTCCAACGCCATATCATTTGCTGCATTCGGACGTACGGTTAAAAAATTATCTTGAAAATACGAACTCAGTGGAACTTGTACCATTTTCTAAATTACTTTTAACCCGTTCAAAATTAGAAAAAACTTTCAACATGGAAAAGTAGCGCATTTTCATAAGCTTTCCAACGCCATATCATTTGCCTCAATTGGATTAGCCGTTTAGAAGTGACATCGAAAATACGAACTCGGCTGTTCGGTTTGCGAAATTTTACATTTTTCCAAATTACTCTTTAACCATAAGGAATTAGAAAAAACTTTCAACATGTGGAAGGAGAGGTTTTGCAGCAGCTTTCCAACGCCATATTATTTGCCTCATTCCGATAAACGGTTTAGAAATGCGATCGAAAATACGATTCATGTTTTTTGTATGAAGAAAAAACGGTTTTCAAAACTGCTCTTAAACCGCTTACATTTTGCCGAAAATTTAACTTGGGTCATGATACTCGTGTCCAAAGCTTTCCAACGGTATATCGCAAGCCCCATTTGAGCAATGTTGGCGGAAGTTCAACCTAGCACTGGGGGAAGTTCAGTTCGAACAACTCAGGCAGTAAAATTGCAACAGAGGCATGTTTCATCACGACCCAAGAGCAAATCCGCCAATGAACAAGATTCCTATTTAAAACGGGCATTTAGTTGCTAAAAACCATTTGCAGATTACACTTACATCACATAGAACATGACTGACCAGAAAAATTCACGCGGGGAGACACGGTTGCGAAGATAGCCCGAATGTCGGGTTCCTACAGAGGGAAGTTCAGGTTGTGTAACTCAGGATGTTCAGGTTGTGATCTGAATAATATTCTGATCCCGTGATCAGAATAGTGTTTATGTGTGTGTGTGTGTGTGTGTATATATATACACTATGAGTTGAAAGAAGGAATGTATATGAAAAAGACATACTGTATATAGTAGCGATCAAAATCTTACCATGCATTTTCTAGAAATGTTGTTCTTGTTTAGTGTGTGCACTAGTGGCAGGTATGGTGCATCATTTGGACTAGCTCTGTAAGTGCTTTTAAGCGTCTCAATATCAGCAACAAAGGACACAAGGTACCTCTTTTCCTGCCAAGTAAGCGTAGTGCGAGCAATGTAATAGGTGTTGTCTACTAAGTTTCTTATGTTTCTTGGAGATAGAAAATAAGTTGTCAATTTTATACAAAAAAGATAAGTTATGGGTGAACTAGAATCTAAAGGTTACTAATTAACAAGTTTGTTTAGAAACTTACACAGAGGAAGAACCGTAAAGTTTGTGTTAGTTTACATAGGGCTAGAGCAAGATCGGCCACATGCTGTGGTGGGACTTATCTGATTCTTCACACAATTTGCAAGTTGTCTAGAGGTTGAATGATACTACCAATCATCTCTCACACACCAGGAATTTCTCAATATATAGTGTCATTCTGATTTGATAAGTTTGTGTCAGTTTACATGTCACTTATCTCTGGCTCACAGACACTTCAATGGACCTTTGCCACTGCTAACAGTATGTATTGTACACTCCGGCGTCCACAACTAGATCCGAGACGGGAAGTTTGCGAGGCGCTGAAGCACGGCGCAAGGGCACCATCTCCATGGCCAACTCCGCGACCAAGGCGATCGACATTTTCTTGGCTGGTCGATGGTGATTGCTCCCGTGTCTGTTGTTTTTTTTTCTTTACAGAATTTGGTTCTATAATATCATCATTTAGTGAATTTTACCTACCTGCATGAACATGATATGACCTGCTATTCCCTGTTCTCTAAGGTAATGTATAAATTTGCTGCTTAGTTAGGAAGAGGCTGAATCGTGTTGGATTTGCAGCGAGAGGAAGCTTGTCAACATGATGAACAGGGTAGTATTTACTGAGGGCAGCTCATCAAGGAAAAGAACCAGATGTTTGTCATTGAGCGACTTTGAAAGTGAGCGTATTTACCTCATCTGGTCGTCGTTTACTCTTGAACTAACTTTAGATGGGGGAGCTTGATCTCATAATGTCTACTCATCAAAATTTCCTGACCTCCTTTCCATTAGTAGCATCTTTCTTAACAAAAGGTTACAAATCTTAGTTAAAAGGGCTATTCAAGATGTTCTAAGGTTTAAATTACTTTGTCTTGGACTTGTTAATGTCTGTTGAATAACATTTATTTAAATAATTTCCATGAGATAGCTCATCATTCTGAGTGTTATCTTGTTCTGTCATTAGTTAGAAGAATATATAGGGAAAGCAACTCATGTTCCTCGATTAGACCTTATGTTATATCTAATTACTGGAAATAAATTGTTGTTCAGACAAAGGCTAAAACCGCAGTGGCAGACATGCTTACAAGATCTCGTGAAGATCCTTCTGCTGATGATGGTACTCTAACAGAAGAAGAAAAGTGGGAAAGAGAGCAAGCCAACCTTATTCTGTTATTGACAGGGGGAAAGTTGAAATCTTACCAAATAAAGGGCGTTAAGTGGCTAATATCACAGTGGCAAAATGGGCTAACAGAAGAAGAAAAGTGGGAAAGAGAGAAAGCCAACCTTATTTTGTTATTGACAGGGGGAAAGTTGAAATCTTACCAAATAAAGGGCGTTAAGTGGATAATATCACAGTGGCAAAATGGGCTTAATGGGATACTGGGTGATCAAATGGGCCTTGGAAATACAATTTAGACAATTGCATTTCTTGCTCATCTTAAAGGGAATGGCCTGCATGGTCCATACATGGTTATTGCTCTTCCTTCCACCCTGTCAAACTGGTTGAACGAGTTAATGAGGTAAAGCATCCAGAGTTGTGCTTCACTGTGCTTAGTTGTTTGCTATCTTATGTGGAATACTTAATTTCAAGTCTGCTCCATCTCTAAATGGTCTGATTTATCATGGAGATAAAGTGGCTCGGACAGAGCTAAGGAGAAAATACATGCCCAAAACTGTTGGTCCAAATTTTCCGATAATAATCACTTCATATGAGATGGCCATGTTTGATGCAAACTTTCTTGCTAATTATAAGTGGAAGTCACATGATCTGAATTATTGTCCTTGTATATTTCTCTCCCTTCCCCATGTATGTACGTGTTGGCCAGATTCTTTTTTCCAGGGACATCGGTTGAAAATACGAAGTGCAAATTATTGAGGGAGTTGGGGCGCATTCCAATGGATAACAAGCTCCTTTTGACTGGAACACCTCTTTAGAATAATCTAGCAGAGTTGTGGTCGCTACTGAATTTCATTTTGCCTGATATATTCTCATCCCATGACGAATTTGAATCATGGTATGATCCATTTCCTACCATCTAAGCTGCAATTTCTGTATGTGCCATTTTTGTTCATTAGTCTTAGTATCCTTGAATTACTTTATTTCCCAGTAACTGATTGCTGTTCATGACTTTTGTTTGCCTTTTACAGTTTTATTGTTGTAATTATATATAAATTACCTTGATTGTTGTAATTAACATTTGTTTAGCTTTCAAAAGGTTTAGCTTTCTCACTTCCTGGATGTTGTACTGATAGTCAATAAATATATCTATCTAATTGCACAGCTATGGCATTTGTCAGGTTTCTTTAAAGTACCAATGTTGGTCCTTAAAAGGACATATACTGGTTCAACCAATGCAAATGAAACTGTCAAATTTAATTTGTTGAGATATCAGTTTCCCAGTATAAGCTGAATTGTAGTAACCTGGCTAGGGCAGTGTCCATTTATTAAGAAGAATATATAAATGGCTGGTCACAATAGTGGCATTGCAGGCCAGAACAATTACATCCCCTCATGGATTATTCTAAAAAAATTAGGTACTACCATCCTATCTGCTTTCCAAAAAGGAAGAATGCATGAACCACGGCAGAGAAAGGACCTCATGTTCCAGAGAAGCTAGTTGTGGTTATACAGCTCTGTATACAGCCGTTCGTTATTGTAGAATTGGGCTGTGTAGATCATAATCAGGAGCTCTAGTTGATATGAGTATCTGCAATGGCAGACACATGTTATGACATTTCTTCTTCTGATTTATGTTGTGTACCCGACACTGATATGCCATGTCTGTCAATTCGTGTATTAATTTTTAGTGGAGCTTTAGTTGTACTATTTTAACGTTGTCTATTAATATGTCTCGTTTGCTAAGATGTACTCCCTCTGTCCCAAAATAAGTGTCTCAACCTTAGTACAATTTTGTACTAAAGTTAGTATAAAGTTGTGACACTTATTTTGAGACGGAGGGAGTATGTGGTATGCCGATGGATAAAGTAATATGGATATATTATCTAGAACTATCCAGATGGTCCCTAAACATGAGATGGTTGTAATATATCTCTATATTGAGAAATTGCTGGCCCCTAAGATGACATGTTTCTGCTATATTGTAGTTTTACCGAGACCTGGCATCAAGACAGCTAAATAATCTACTCATTCAGCTCAGAAAAAATTATGGCCACCCTGATCTTTTCCGTTTTGCTTTTGACTCAAACAGTTCGTGGTCTCATTGGACATGTCCTATTTGCATGCTCTACTTGATTGTTTTATACCTTTATATACATTGTCATTTGTTTCATCTCTTTGCAGGTCTCTATCCACCTGTTGATAAGCTTCTGGAACGGTGTGGCAATTTCAGCTGTTAGACAGGTTACTGAATTCTCTAATCAAACGAAATCACAAGATTGGGGGTTGTCTTCTTGTTCCATAGTCTTCATATGCAATTCAATAGATATGTTTGTGGCACATGTTTCATGACGTCTATTTTTCAGATCTGTATAATAGTTCAATTGATGTATTTTTAGGTCATAATATTTTCGCAATGGGTAAAGATTTTGGAAACATCCTTGACTACTATTTGTCTGAGAAACGACCGAAGTTTTGCCGAATTGATGGTAATGTTAAGTTGGAAGACAAGAGGAACCAGGCAATGTGGCATGCCCAATTTATCGTATGTATGTTTTGTGCTCTGAGATAACTACTACTAACTATGCTTAGAATCAAGACTAAACATTTAGTTGATTCATGTCATGATTACAGTAGACATCACAATCCCCTTTGCATAGGTGAGAAATGGAGGTGACAACATAGAAGCTAACCATTATTTCTCTATTTCAACTTACTTTCCTAACAATACGGTCCTTGTCCATATAGAGTGGATATCCCTATTCAGTTGACTTGTGCTACGCGTGCAAATGCCAGTCTAGATCCTGAAGGCGCAATGCTCATTAATGTTCTGCACAGCATGCACCTTGATTTCCTGTTTGTCCGCACGAGTAATTTATATCATCTATCTTGACGACATCTGTTGAATTAATTTCTTGCATGAGTAATTCTGGGCACAAATATGTAATTCCAGGATCATGTTAATTCAACACATCCATCTGAGTTGGTTCCCAAGAATTGCCATTTTGCCAGGTTGGTTCTGAATTTATGTAGAAAACTGCAAGTAGGAAATTAGTCAAGGCCTATCAAATCCGGGCGCGGCCATCTCATTGTGCGTCAGATAAGGCAAGAATCCCGCAGCCACTCCGCTGCCACTATTGCTGCCGGCGCTTGATGAAGAGGAGTGAGTAAAAGGAGAATGTGAATAAGGAAGTGTGCGTGATAAAGGAGTAGTCTATACCTTTTTATCACAGTGAGGGAGTTAACCCACACGAGCTCCATGGTCTGCTGACTGGCGGTTGCCTGGTTCGAGCAGACCAGCAGTTTCCATGGAGAAGCGAGGCGGCGCGGGGCACCTCATGGATGACCCTGTTTATGCTTCATAACCAAAAGATAATATTCTTCCGGTTATTTGATTTTTTTCAGGATTTGTCCCACTAAAGTTTGGCCTCGTGGCAACTCACGGGCACATACCTCGACCATAATTCTTTCAGAAAAAGGAAGCAAAAGATCGCATGATATATATCATTTCGCATATCATGGCAGCAAAAGCGCTTTGTGGTGGTCGCTCTCAGCTATGATAGTGTGCATTCCTTTGCACCGGGAGTCGGCCTGGGATGCTGTGGAGAGAAGAGGAGGGGCGGTCAATGCCGTGGAGGTAAGAAACGACAGCGGTGAAAAGAAGATGCGGGCTGAATGACGTGGCGTCGAGGGGAGGTGGCAGTGAGATGTCGTGGATGGGAGAGATGGCAGCGACGACGACGTGGCGAGGAGAGCAGGCCGGGGTAATGATATGTCAGTGTGTTGTGTCATATGTTGTGAGAGTCACAGAGTGAACTGCTTTTTTAATATGAGAACAAAAGGAGCGGCTGTTTGCTTTTTTTAGGGAAAAGCGATTGTTTACTATGAGAGAAATATCACATACTTTTTTATATAGTGAAAAATATCACATACCCTAGCAAGTCATTTCTAAAGAATAATTACGAACAAGTCATTTTCAGGTGAGTTCTCTAGTTTACTAAAATTGGGATGCGACTCGCTACTAAAAAGCATGATCCCACTCACTCTGACTAAAAAGGTCACATCCTCCAAGCGGGCAGCTGAACAGTGAATATATATTATATATGGGCTTATCTTTTTTTTTAGTCTGTGTTTATATATTCACTTTTCTAGAATAGAGATAAAACTAATGGATTCAGATGATGCTTTGAAAATGTCAATTGATAAAGCTTTATGATGAATGGACTGAAAACTCATCGAGTCTTACACAATTGGAAGAGATGCATACAAATAATTGTTCTTCTTTACATATTTTTTGCACATGATAATACAAAAATGTGTATTTTTATATATATTTATTTTGCAGAGTATGAGAGATGGAAATGTATTGTGTCGATGTTCAAAAAGAACCCATCCACAAGGGTGTTGGTGTGAAGTTGTTGGGAGGGGCCAAAAATTCACCTAGTTATATACAACAATAGAAGTATATATATACAATCAGAGCAAAAATTAAAAGGCCTGTGGCAACGCACGGGCATTCTACTAGTATCCCTAGTGTCGCAACAGTAGGGACACTCTTCCATTTTGTGTTGTGTTCCTATAATTAAAATTAGCAGAAAAAATCGGCATGACCTTTGCTAAAAAATGGACATATTGAGTGCCAGAAATTTGACGAAATGGAACTGAATCTACGTTTTGCCAAAACATTGGCAACTCTATAGACATTCCCTGCAAAAAAATGAAATATAGCGTGAGACACTTTGCCAGCAACACAATGCAATGTTGCATTGACTAAAACAAGCACACACCGAAAAAGTCGATCAATTCACAATTATCACATATATATAATTCACAATAAACACATTTGTACACATGTAGTGCATTTCATCAATTCACATGTACACATAATGTGTGAATTTCATCACAATAATATGAACACTAGAACAAATCTGCATGAAACTAAATTGGTAGAGCAAGGTCTTATACCGTCCAGATCGAGAGGGACGACGACGAAGGAGGCCGAACGCGATGAGTTGTGGGGCGGAACGGCGGTGGCAAGGCGGTGGCAAGGCGGGGCGGGGGGAACGACATTGGCACGGCGCGCGGGGGGCAAGGCGGGGTGGGGGGGACGGCGGCCGGTGGCACGCCCAAGTCGCCCGATGCAGGAGCGATGCTAGGGGGGGCTGTTCGATCTCAAACTTGATGTTTTTCCTACTATGCATGCAGAGGTAAAAGAGGTGTGTTCTGATAACGGGATGCATGTATATACGAGAATAGCGAACCAACCTATGGTTGGATGGTTAGGAGGACAGTGGTATCCCCAGCCCACATGGGTTCAAATCCTGGTGTTCACATTTATTCTGAATTTATTTTAGGATTTCCAGCGATGCGCATTCAGTGGGAGGAGACGTTCCCATCGACTACGAGGCGCCTGCGTTGACTTCGTAAAATCTCAATATGATATGCCGGCTCAGTCTTTCGGAGGTGCTCCTACGAATAAGGTGTGCGTGTGTGCATTTATAGGGTGAGTGTATGTGTGTATATATGAGCGCTTGCGTCTGTACTATGTTAAAAATGTATATACGAGAATATTCCATGTCGGCATATAATGCTTGTAGTTTTTGTAATGGTTATTTCATGCCTAAATTGTCTACTGTATCCGGCAGATTCTCTTCTCCATTCCAAGAAAATATAGATGTTTATCAATCTATCATATTTTTTGTGTCTTTCACTTTTCCTCTGTCAATTTTTCTTCTTGGTGAAAGAAATTTCTAAGTTCGTCAGGGTGTGAGGACTAGAAGATAATGACAAAACTGTCAGGGCCGGTTTTTCAGGACATGAAATCCCAGCAAATAACCCTTGTGTCATCACCAGCCCCAGGACTACTGTTTGCTGGTGGACACTTTCTTGATACAGAATTCCAAGCAGATACAAGGATTTGAGTACAAGACCATAAAGGTCCATTGAGTACATCAATGATCTCTAGTGTCGGATGATGGAAGTGACTCATGGATCTCCAGCTTTGATGAGACTCCATCCCCACATGAATAGTAGACATGGCTAACTTCTATCTCGCGCATGGCTGCTATCTCCGATTCCTAGGTTGGGGGGGTGTCTTCGTAGCGCTCTCTTCTGAATCACAATCTGGCCAAGACAATAGCCAGGGACAAGCCAGTGAGTACATTTGAATGTACTCGCAAACATCATGGACAAAAGATATAATAAAAGTAGGCAGAATGCATGCAATTAAATGTAAGCATATTCAGCACTATTATGACATGGCAAGAGTTTAATGTAATCATGTAGAGTAATATATTTATGTTGAAAATAAAGGTTAGTCATCCAATATTAGCAAAGTATAAGTACTCATGTTGTTACCAAAATTTTAAAGTTGGGTTTCAGGAGATAGAACCGTCCCGAAAGAACCCAAGAGAAAAATTATAAAAGAATGCCACAATTGGGTGTCTTCGCGATGCCACGCAAAGGACTTTACTCCAAATGAAATCAAAGGCAAAGGAAAATCTAGGCGGTAGAATCGCCCGGTGAATTCCAAAAGAACTTAAAATACGTGCCAGTCGGGTGTCTGAGGTGACGCCTCGAAAGGTCTTGAATATAAATGCCACTGTCAGGCATCTGAGGCGACACCTCATAAAGGGCTTATAATGAAAGTAGCAACACCAGTATCCAGGAAGTAGGACCTTCCCATGAGATACTCAACTTTTTATATAAGAGAGAAGGTTAGTCCATAACAGCATCAGTGATAATAATCATCCATCATAATTCTGATCAATTCTTTGCTTAGGTATTTTTCCTCCGAAGACCGGCACTAAGACCGGCACTTGACCCATCCCAGAATGTAGCCCTTAACCACGGGCACGGCTATTCGAATAGATTTTAAACTCGGCAGAGGATGTACTCTTTACCCACAAGTAAAGGATTTCTTTAGTCAACCCCGAAACATTGACTAATTCTGATTATGGTCTTTAGGTTGAAAACACACCTAACCAGCACACACCAGCTTAACTCTCCTGATGCCAGGAATCACCCAAAACATCGTTAAAGTAAAACTCTAAGACGGGGAGGCTACAACCTCGAATAGCATGGGATCACAATCATATTTATAATGCGCGCAACTAGGGGTGCTACCCCTCTTCGGTCTTAACCGAAGACACCCATGCCCCCTGACTGGCTTTAATCCATGGCCATGGAACCCTCATCGCGGCCCTCTGTACGGTGTGTGTGCAGGAAAGGGGTTAACAACTTACTAAACCGTACCCTACCTGAGGAAAGGACAAGTGGCAGCACAAAACTAGTATGGGGGTTGCCGGAACAAGACTCGATCTACGATCGACTTAGGAGGTTTAAGTTTTCCTGCAGTGGTTAGCACAATATATTTTCCTCGGTGGTACCCAACAGGGTCGCCATCCGGCATGCCCCAATATGCCCCCACTGATCATTCTCATCACAATGAGATTTCTATTTCATGGTCACTTTTTCTCGTGACTGATTCTTTCCTGCAGATTAGTCAGAACAAGTATAGCCATGTGTGGCACGAGGCAATAACCACATCCACATGTGTTCATGTTTAAGTGAAACAATTCTATCAAAGAATCCACACATGTCTAAATATCATTATGCAAATTTTATTTGAATTATCATACACATGATCAAATTATTCTAGCAAGCTAACAACCAAACTTTCACCACATCAAGTGTTTAAGATGCTTGCCTTGGGTATGTAGAAATGTTGATTCAGTTCACAACTTTGTAGAAATTCATCTTCCCTCCATTTTCCTATTTTCAAAATATAGCAATTACCACATAATTTGGAAATAGTACAAAAAAGTTGTATGGAAATTTCTGAAATAAATACTAAAATACACTAGATGAAAAATAAAGAATTTTAGAAAAAGAATCAATTAATTTTGAGTTGTGGTTTAAAAATTAGAGACAATCAAAGTTTCGTCAAAATCTATTTTAATTTAAAATCTATAAAAGAAAATGTTTCGGAGAGGAATACGCTTTGAAAATAGGGAAGACGTACTTTGGAAAGGGAGTTTCCACTTAAGACGAGCCGGTGCAGCGCTGGGTCACTGACAGTGGGTCCCATGGGCCTACCAGTCAGGTTTGACCAGTCGCCCATCGTCTTCCCTCCCGCGGCCGAATAGAGACGGGACTCCGGCGATCCTCGCCGGCGAACGGCGGCACTTCTCGGGGTTTCGAGCCCACGAGCGTGCTCGGGTGGTCTTGGAGGTCCTTTCGGTGCTCGTTATGGTCGACGAGGTGGACGGAGCTGCCGGTGGCAAGGTCCCTTGCGGCGCTCCGGCGAGTCAAAATGGTACCTTCACCCACGAGCTTCCCCTGGTGGAATTGATGACCAAGGCAAGCTTGCGATGGTCAGTAGAGGCTACCGGGAAGGTCTTACTGGGGGTGATGAATTGGACAGAGAAGTGGCGGCGGCCATTACTGACGGAGATGAAGAAGATGGCCATCTCCGGTTTAGTTGGCTGCCACTGGTGATCTCTGGGGGATGGTGGAGTGGTTATGAGGATCGATAGGAGCAAGGTTGCCTATTTATAGCACGGCGGAGTCAGTTCTGCAGCTCCCCGAAGGTGATACACGGCGGCGATCACCATTAAAGGCAAGCAAGGACGGTGCCGATGTTGTTGAGACCGGTGGAGGGGTCGGTGGTCCGCATTTGAGCTCCAGGTGTGCTAGCTGGCACGGGGAGGCTCCAGGTGGCTTGGACGGTGCCGGCCATGGCAGATTTCAGCGGCGGCCATTGATGGCATCCAAGGCTGGTGGCGCGGTTTGGCGGGGACGGTGCGTGTTCGGTGGGGGCGGTGGCCGTCCAGTGTTACTCCAGGGGCGGGCTGGTTGGCTCGGGGGCGAGCCGCATGTCTTGGGCGGTGGCTTGCCCGACACGGCATCGGTCGTTGCCGGTGTGGACAGCGGTGGTCAGCGCTAGAGGCCAGGGAAAGATGTCGGCAAGGCTCAGTGGCGGCATGGTGATCTAGATGAAGATCAGGACGAGCAAGGGTAGCAGCAGAGAGGCAACAGTAGCTCAATGCCAAAGCCTGCACTACGAGTGCTCTGCTCATGCTCTGGACGTGCATGCTGAGTGTTCGACAAAATGCCAGGGTGGGCTACACTGATCTAGTGGAATTGAGTTTTGGTAGAGTAATGATTACTAGGGTGGCAAGGATGATGGACATGCTTCTTGGGTCAGATGAGCTAGTGCCACATGGAGCTTAGAGGGTTGCAAGATTTCAGCCATGTCCACAAGGTGTTTGCTGAAATGCTAAGGCTAGCTACAGAGCTCTGCTAAATTTGAAATTTTAAAGAATGATGTCTCATTGGATGATAGAGTTGACGGGGAAGTTGGTTTGCCAAAATGAAAATCTTGGAAGTGCACCTTCTATTCAAATCCACTTCCGGCCCCAAACTTCGAGGAATAATTTGGTGGAGTTACAAGATGCAAATGGGCCTGATCTTCTGGACATAAGTGTTTGGTTGCGAGGACTATTAGATGCAAAAATTTCAGATTTATTTGAGCAAGTAAACATAGGGTTGTAGTTCAATGATCAATTTGGACCAGAATTAAAAAATGGAAGTGGGGCTCAAAACTTTCAAAAGACCATGATTTGTTTTTGCACAAAAGTTATCTATAGGCATCAGAGGACCTCTCAATTTTTTTTGGCATTTTAAAATAATTATTTGAAATGGTTTTAGTGCAATAGAAACATTCTAGAGTTCGAAAATACCATTAAAAGAATTGTGTTGGGCAAATTTTATTATGAAAATATTTCCTACTGAAATTTTAAAAGGGTAAATGAAATGATTAAAAAATTCAAACCCACAATATTTTCCAAAAATATATATATGAAGGGAAGAATTTTTGAGAAAACAGAGAACAGAGAAACTCTGAATTTAATAAAAGACTTAATATAATTCAAAATTTTATTCTGGCCAAATTTAATTAATAAAAACATGGCTGAAATTTTGGGGGTGTTACAAAATCCACCCCCCTTCAAGAAATCTCGTCCTCGAGATTCGTTAGGGTGGTCACCAAAATTATGTCTACCTCTCTGGGGGGATACTACTGAAACAAATATTATGCTCACGTGATTTAGACGCAGTTATAGTGAGGGTACTGATAGTTGGTGCAACTACAGTGAGGTACTGGTGCGGTGGATTTAATTCTATGGCTAGGACATTTGAGGATTTGGTACTTAGAGCTACGGCAAATTTGGAAAAAATGTAATTTCAAAATCCAAATTTTGCTTGCCGTACTCCAGTGCACAGTGCTATCTCCTGCTGACAGATGGACCCAGGGCCCATTGTCAGTCTCTTCTTCTTCCTCCGGCTCTCCTCTCCCTTTTCTCTCACGCGCGCTTTCCCACACTTTCTCCACCTGTGGCATCTAGCGCGTAGGGCATCTAGGGCCTTACTGCTGTAGTGCGCGGCATGCCTACTGCCGGCGCAGAGTGCACTCACCTCATGGGCCAACACCTTGTCGGCACTGCTTGCAAATTTGCCTCCGAACACCGGCGATCGAGCGACGAGCGGCGCTGGTGGACTTTGCTCACCATGCATCGAGCTCGAAAAAAAACGACCACGGTTTTTCTCTCTTCTTTCTTGCACCTTGCCTCACTTCCTCTTCTTCTTCTTCCCCTTCTTCTTCTGGTTGCAGGAGCTCGAGACGAGGCCTAATGGAGAATGTGGTTCCAGGACTGATCACGATCCTCCTGGCCAGGATGCTGGCGGTGTTGGTTGGCTTCTCGCTGCTCCTGTGTGTCATGATTCTAGATGATCGCCGTGATGCTGTTGCTCGAGTGGTGGCTCTCCGCGGCGGCGGTGGTTATGAGGACTAGGCATCAGTGTCGGGTATGAGTGGGTGTTAGAGTGTTTGGCAGTAGGTTTCACAGAAATAAAAACCCTTAAGTTTTTCTGCAGAAAACTGTGGTGCGGTGTTAGTGATCCAGCGGACGATGTGTTTAATTAGGTGCCAAGGGTGTGCATGCGTGGTGTCTGCACTTAGTGCATGTGGTGGAGTGAGTGTGGCTGTAAGCCGGATGTCGTGGCGATATGTGAATTAAATTTATGTTGGGGAGTGGCATTGGCCCTCAAGGAAATTTCACCCTCGAGATTTGTTGAGAGCAGAAGAATCGATTGTAAACCACAGCAACGAATTTACTCATATGCAACTGTAATCAAAGCAATTCATTCATAGTCTACATCCTAAGCTACCACACAGATGTCGCATCATGCCAACATGCGCTAGACTAGACACAGCAACAAACACACCTCTGATCGTCTATAGCACAAAGGTAGAATCTGCAGGGTTTTGAGGAAATATCCCTAGTGTTGGCACACATTCTTCTTCCTCCGGGGGAAGTGGAGGGAGGAGATGGAGAATGTGCCCTTCCTGCATGGGCAAAGGTGGTCCGTGATGGCGATTCGAGGATTAAAAATAGCAAGAATCAGGAGATAATTCATCAGCTGCTGTATAGGGGATCGCAACAGTTTTCGAGCGTAGAGTATTCAACCCAAATTTATTGATTCGACACAAGGGAAGCCAAAGAATATTCGCAATTATTAGCAGTTGAGTTGTCAATTCAACCACACCTGAAAGACTTAATATCTGTAGCAAGGTGATCAGTAGCAAAGTAGTATGATAGTAACGGTAACAGTGGCAATAGTAACGGTAGCAGTTTTGTAGTGATTGTAACAGCGACAACAGCGAAAGTAACTTAGCAAAGGTCAATATGTGAAAAGCTCATAGGCATTGGATCGGCGATGGATAATTGTGTTGGATGGCATTCATCATGTAGCAGTTATAACCTAGGACGACATAGTACTAGCTTCAATTCATCAATGTAATGTAGGCATCTATTCCGTATATAGTCATACGTGCTTATGGAAAAGAATTTGCATGACATCTTTTGTCCTACCCTCCCGTGGTAGCGGGGTCCATAAGGAAACTAAGGGATATTAAGGCCTTCTTTTAATAGAGAACCGGAACAAAGCATTAGCACTTAGTGAATACATGAACTCCTCAAACTACGGTAATCGCCTGAAAGAATCCCAATTATTGTCACCTTGGGGTATGCGGATCATAAGTCGTAATAGGTGCGTATAACTTTCAAGCTGGATCAAAAACTCAAATATATTCATGAAAACATAATAGGTTCAGATCTGAAATCATGGCACTCGGGCCCTATTGACCAGCATTAAGCATAGCAAAGTCATAGAAACATCAATCTCAGAACATAGTGGATACTAGCACTAGTAGAAAAAGGCCCATTTGTCCCGGTTCGGGAACCGGGACTAAAGCCCAACATCTTTAGTCACGGTTCTTATACGAACCGGGACAGATGGGGCTCCACATGGCCGCTGCGGCGAGCCCAGAGAGGAGGGCCTTTAGTCCCGGTTGGTAACACCAACCGGGACCAAAGATCATCCACGTGTCAGCAGCTCAGGAGCTGGGGTTTTTGTTTTTTTTTAAAGGAAGGGGGTTTTGGGGGTTTTGTAGGGTTAATTTAGGGGTTGCATATATTGTGTTAGCTAGCTAATAGCTAGAGAGAAGTGTCCTCTCTTATCTCCGTGCTTGGTCGACGCTACGTACTATATGTATAGAGAGGACTCGACACGCTAGCTAGTAAGCAAATGAAGGAAACCATTAAGTACACAAGATCGTCATTAACATATACAGAGAGAAGTGATCGACCTCCTCCTTCTCCGAGAGATTGGTCGAACAACAAGTTTTCGTATATCTATCCGACGCTACTAGCTACATATATACAATATAAGATTTCTTACAATCCCTAACATTTGATGTCAAGTTCCACATAGTATTCTCCGGCTGGATTGATGACGTGGTCAAGAAAGAATCCCGCCAATTCCTCTTGAATTGCTTTTATGCGATCTTGTGGTAGGAGTTCATCCCGCATCTGCCAAATCTAATTTGAAGAAGGGGGTCAATACATATATATGAATGAAACTGAACACAAATGATGGTAATAAAATAAAATTGTGAATATTATTGCTTACGCACTTCATATTGTTTTTCAGAGTAGCCCCGCTTAGAGGTCATCGCGTTGTAGATGTACTCGCAAATGTAGTATCCACAAAAATTATTCCCGCCTTCCTGCCACAACCACTTTACGAGAAATAAATGTCAATCAAACTGATAATCAAGCATTATAAATGGTATTGATGAAACTAGCTAGAATCAATGGGAGATGCGCGGAACTAGCTAGTAGTACTTACTTTCGGGTGTGTAAATCGCAGCTCCCCCGGCAGTCCCGGAGCTTCTGTGGTGAACACTTTCCAAACCCTGCGAGACAAAGAAAATAATTACTTGATATCAGGAAATGACCAAAGTTGCAGATATGGTGCGATAATGATCGATTGAACTTACTTCTGGAGCATTTCAGTCATGGCCGCATACTCCTTGGGATCTTTTCGTCTTGATTCTAAGACGATTACTAGTCCCTGCTCAAGCTTAATCTCTAGGAGAATAAAGTGGAAGCTGCGCACGCATGCATAACTCATCAATTACATTACTATAACCTCGAGTAATAAGGGAAACCGAATATGCAGAAGACAGTAACACTCACTTGAAGTTGTAAGGAAAGAGTATTTTACCTTTGTTTTGATTTTTAAGCAACGATTGTAGCAAGTTGGCCTCGGTTTCTTTCGCATGATATGTAACCGTCCATTCATCTATGAGATTTGTGTTAATGAACCCAATATCATAGATTTGTGCATTTCTGCATTCGACGATCTTCAATCTGCATAATCTAGTGAGGATAATTATATATACATGCAATGAAAGAGCTGAGCTATATAGAGAGACTTAATTACAGAAGTATAGTACTTACAGACAGTAGCAAGTGATGATTATTTTATCGAGGTCCTTTTGATTGAAAAACTGGAAGAACTCCTCAAATGGAACAGACAACAGATCAATTCCAACGAGGTCGTGCTCCTCATTAACTCTCAGCATCAAAATATCCTTCCCGGACTTGCAGGTGTCCATGTACCACTTATGGAATCTTCGCATCATCGTTGTTAGAGGAGGATCACCAAGTCTGACGAGAGGCTTCCAGTACTGGTATTTGTGTTCGTCCACCTCCATTGTATCAAAATGTGCATCGTCGGGTAGGTAATCACCAAGATTGGTACCGAGCAGCATCCCCGTCAGATTTGCGACGATATCGCTAGACACCTTGAGCGGGGGGCACGATTGGTTTGCCTGATCGCCGAGCTGTTCAATTTTTTTCCCTCTTCTTCGTTGTTGTAACCTTTTGTCACTTGAAGTAGTTCCCGACCGGCACGCTCCTTCCACTGCCTTTTTCAGAGCGCGGACATGGTTGTCATCCGGCGGAGGCGGTGGTGGTCGCTTCAGGTTCTTCAAAGTGCGCTTCAATTTCACCAGATCCATCTTCTCCTCCGGAGGTGGATTTTCTTTGCAAAAAAGTCCTTCACTTGGGCTTGAAAGATCTCCTCGTTTTCCTCCTCGGTCATCTCGTATGGTAATCTATCTAGAGGCTTGATAGATGGACCGAATTTGTATTGCCTCCCTCCTCTGGCTGTATTGCTAGACGCCGGCCGAGCAGCCGGAGCGGCTGCGGCTGTCTTCCTTAGTTGCTTATGAGGCGGAGAAGGAGGTGGAGTGCTACGACGCGCCGGAGTAGCTAGAGCGGCGGCGGCGGCTGTCTTCCACTGTTGTTGACGAGGCGGAGAAGGAGGCGGGCTGCTCGGACGCGCTGGCACAGGCGGAGAAGGAGGCGGAGTGCCGCCACGCACCGGAGCAGCTGGAGAAGGAGGCGGAGTGCCGCCACGCGCCAGAGCAGCCGGAGAAGGAGGCGGAGTGCCCTGATCACTCGCCAGAGGAGGAGGCGGAGGCGTCCAGTTCGGAAGGTTGATGAGCTCCTTCCGCCATAGACATGGAGTCTTCAGAGCAAGACCCAGCTGAGTCTCCCCTTCACCGGTAGGGTGGTCAAGCTCGAGCTCCTCAAATCCCTCCGTTATTTCATCGACCATCACAACAGCATAGCCTTCTGGAATCGGAAGGCAGTGAAAAGTTGCGCCGGGTTGAGGAGGTGCAACAGAGCCGACAGCCGCCTTGACTTTGAGGTGCTGCCATTGCGCCATAAGGTGGCAATCTTGAGCCTCCGTGATAGCATCCACGGGGTAGCTGGGAGCCGTGAAGTGAGACTGCTGAAGGAGCTCGGTGGAAGCCATGCTGCTTCTCCGCTGAGATGGCGGGGTAGCTTCGGTAGGTCGCTGCCTCTGAACTAGTGCTTGTTCCTCTAGCGCTCGTACCCTTGCATTCAGCTTCTGCAGTTCGGTCTGCTCCACTTTCTTCCTCCTCTCCCGGGTTTTGCAACCGCCTGCGCTGGGAAACCCTTCCTTCCACGCAACGGAGCCTGCCGTGCCTCGTGTTCGTCCTGGGTGTTCAGGATTCCCGAGGGCCTGTGTGAGCTCGTCGTTCTCTCTGTCGGGAACGAACATACCTTGCTGCACTGCAGCGATATACTTCTGAAGCTTCTTGATGGGTATTTCAAGTTGCTCCTCCGTCCAACGGCACTTCCTTGTTTCAGGGTCCAAGGTTCCCCCAACCCTGAAGAACCAAGTCCTTGAACGGTCTGGCCAGTTCAATGTCTCTGGTTCGACCCCTTTATCAAGCAGGTCCTTCTCAGCCTTGTCCCACAACGGCCGGGCTTTGAGGTAGCCACCTGACCCCGTGCAATGGTGATACTCCTTCTTTGCAGCATTTTTCTTGTTTGTCGCTGACATCTTCTTACTCTTCTCCGATGTCTTGTGGGCCACAAATGCGGGCCAGTGATCTCTTATCTTCTCAAATCAGCCGGTGAATTCTGGAGTCTTCCCTTTGTCGACAAACGTTGATTTCAACTCATTCTTCCACCTAGGAAATCAGTAAGGATTCATCCACGCACATGGCAGTAAGAAAATTAAATGCTAATGCATCACAAGAAAGAATTATTGAGAAAAAGAGGATGCAGACGTTCTTCCTGAATTAACACATACAGACAAGTGTTCAATCACTGAATGATACATACAAATAGTTCAGCCCAATTAGAAACAACTTATGTGCAGAATTAGATTGCACACTAAAAGACACAAGCCCAGAACTGAATAACTAGAAGTGTGAAGTGGATTAGGCCTCCAGCATGGTCAATATATAAGACAATAACCGTTATGAGTTGTTATGCAGTCGTGCTCCAGCAAGATGATCTACGACGCCGCGACGACAAATAGTAGCTAGTAGAATTTCAGTGCACAGATGAAACATGCTGACTTGTAGTGGATCAGGCGAATGACTGAGGTACTGTAGATTAAGATTGCAATGGCCGGCAAATAGACACAATGGCCATGCCACACAAAAGCACCCGAGAGGGCAGGAACAGAGGACATGAGTGCTTTACTGAATCATCGGTAGAGTCCGCCGGAGTCGAGGTAGCCGAGGCCGAGCATCGTCGAGCTCGAGCCAATGGCAGCGCGTGCGGAGACTCGTGGAAGTGGGCCTAGGAGATGAAGTAGCCACACCGGCGACACATGGTTGCTGCAGGGTCGCAGAGGATGTCGCTAGTGCAGACGATATATTAGTAGCCGAGCGCCCGAGCCGGCAGCAGCGTGTGCCGAGAGTCCAACTAGAGGAGGCACGACAACCACGCCAGGGACCACGGCGACAACGGTTGCTGCAGCGGCGCGTACATGGGTGTGGAGGGCATCATGGTGGTGGAGCATTAGAGGAGAGCACTGAAGAGGATCCGGGCCAGTGAGAGACGATATGGAAGAGCGCTGGATCTCGCCGGAATTGGAGGTGGCGGCGGCAGCGTTGTGGACCCGTGGTCAAGGGGATATGGTGCGAGAGAGGAATCGAAGAGAGAGAGAGAGAGAGAAAGAGGGGGAGGGGAAGAGAGACGGTGGATATATTTTTTTTTTTGCTTCTGTGTGATATTTGGATGGATAAGGAGGTATGGGTGGTGGAGGTGGGATACGGGGAGGTTTGCTCCTTTTTTCAAGGAGGAACATGGAGTTTTCAGGTGCGGGAGGTGGGGTTTGTTGAACAAACAACGGATGCAATTATATCGTTGGTAGACATGCGTTGGTATAGGTGGGTTTTTGTTGTAGTGTCTCCCCCTCTCGTTGGTATGCATCTCCATGGATAGATCTTGCGTGAGCGTAGGAATTTTTTGAAATTGCATGCTACGTTTCCCAACTGTGGTATCAGAGCCAGGTCTATGCGTAGATGATATGCATGAGTAGAACACAAAGAGTTGTGGGCGGTGATCGTCATACTGCTTACCACCAATGTCTTATTTTGATTCAGCGGTATTGTTGGATGAAGCGGTCCGGACCAACCTTACATTACCATGCTCATGAGACCGGTTCCACCAACAGACATGCAACAAGTTTGGCATAAAGGTGGCTGGCGGGTGTCTGTTTCTCCTACTTTAGTTGAATCGAATTTGACTGCGGCCGGTCCTTGTTGAAGGTTAAAACAGCAAACTTGATAAATCACTGTTGTGGTTTTGATGCATAGGTAAGAACGGTTCTTGCTAGAAGCCCGTAGCAGCCACGTAAAACTTGCAACAACAAAGTAGAGGACGTCTAACTTGTTTTTGCAGGGCATGTTGTGATGTGATATGGTCAAGACATGATGTGATATACATTGTTGTATGAGATAATCATGTTTTGTAAAAGTTATCGGCAACTAGCAGGAGCCTTATGGTTGTCGCTTTATTGTATGAAATGCAAACACCATGTAATTGCTTTACTTTATCACTATGCGTTAGTGATAGTTGTAGAAGCAATAGTTGGCGAGATGACCACGACGCAATGATGGAGATCAAGGTGTCGAGCCGGTGACGATGGAGATCATGACGATGCTTTGGAGATGGAGATCAAAAGCACAAGATGATGATGGCCATATCATGTCACATATTTTGATTGCATGTGATGTTTATCTTTTATGCATCTTATTTTGCTTAGTACGGCGATAGCATTATAAGATGATCCCTTATCTAAATTTCAAGGTATAAGTGTTCTCCCTGAGTATGCACCATTGCGATAGTTCGTCGTGTTGAGACACCACGTGATGATCGGGTGTGATAGACTCTACGTTCAAATACAACGGGTGCAAGACAGTTTTGCACATGCGGAATACTCGGGTTAAACTTGACGAACCTGGCATGTACAGACATGGCCTCGGAACACTGGAGACCGAAAGGTCGAACATGAATCATATAGTAGATATGATCAACATAGAGATGTTCACCATTGATGACTACTCCATCTCACGTGATGATCGGACATGGTTTAGTTGATTTGGATCACGTATCATTTAGACGACTTGAGGGATGTCTATCTAAGTGGGAGTTCTTAAGTAATTTGATTAATTGAACTTAATTTATCATGAACTTAGTCCTGAGAGTATTTGCAAATTATGTTGTAGATCAATAGCTCGCGTTGTTGCTCCCTATGTTTTTGATATGTTCCTAGAGAAAACTAAGTTGAAAGATGATAGTAGCAATGATGCAGACTGAGTCTGTGATCTGAGGATTATCCTCATTGCTACACAGAAGAATTATGTCCTTGATGCACCGCTAGGTGACTGACCTATTGCAGGAGCAGATGCAGTCGTTATCAACATTTGGCAAGCTCGATATGATGACTACTTAATAGTTTAGTGCGCCATGCTTTACAGCTTAGAATCGGGACTTCAAAAACGTTTTGAACACCACGAAGCATATGAGATGTTCCAAGAGCTGAAATTGGTATTTCAGACTCATGCCCGTGTCGAGAGGTATGAGACCTCTGACAAGTACTTTGCCTACAAGATGGAGGAGAATAGCTCAGCCAGTGAGCATGTGCTCAGAATGTCTGAGTACTACAACCGCTTGAATCAAGTGGGAGTTAATCTTCCAGATAAGATAGTGATTAATAGAGTTCTCTAGTCACTATCACCAAGCTATTAGAACTTCGTGATGAACTATAATATGCAAGGGATGGCGAAAAAGATTCCCGAGCTCTTCGCGATGCTGAAATCGGCGAAGGTAGAAATCAAGTAAGAGCATCAAGTGTTGATGGTTAACAAGACCACTAGTTTCAAGAAAAAGGGCAAGGGAAATAAAGGGAACTTCAAGAAGAATGGCAAGCAAGTTGCCGCTCCCATGAAGAAGCCCAAAGCTAGACCCAAGCCTGAAACTAAGTGCTTGTACTGCAAAGGAAATGGTCATTGGAAGCAGAACTGCCCCAAATACTTGGCGGATAAGAAGGATGGCAAAGTGAATAAAGGTATATTTGATATACATGTTATTGATGTGTACTTTACTAGTGTTCATAGTAGCCCCTGGGTATTTGATACCGGTTCAGTTGCTAAGATTTGTAACTCGAAACAGGAGTTGCAAAATGAACATAGACTAGTTAAGGGCAAGGTGACGATGTGTGTTGGAAGTGATTCCAAGGTTGATAAGATCACCATCGCAGACTCCCTTTACCTTCGGGATTAATGTTGAGCCTAAATAAATGTTATTTGGTGTTTGCGTTGAACATGAATATGATTGGATCATGTTTATTGCAATACGGTTATTCATTTAAGTCAAAGAATAATTGTTGTTCTGTTTACATGAATAAAACCTTCTATGGTCTTACACTCAATATAAATGGTTTATTGAATCTCGATCGTAGTGATACACATATTCATAATATTGATGCCAAAAGATGCAAAGTTGATAATGATAGTGCAACATGTTTGTGGCACTGCCGTTTAAGTCATACTGGTGTAAAGCGCATGAAGAAACTCCATACAGATGGACTTTTGGAATCACTTGATTATGAATCATTTGATACTTGTGAACCATGCCTCATGGGCAAGATGACTAAAACTCCGTCCTCCAGAACAATGGAGCGAGCTAATGACTTATTGGAAATAATACATACCGATGTATGCGGTCCGATGAGTGTTGAAGCACGCGGCGGGTATCATTATTTTCTGACCTTCACAGATGATTTGAGCAGATATGGGTATATCTACTTAATGAAACACAAGTCTGAAACATTTGATAAGTTCAAAGAATTTCAGAGTGAGGTGGAGAATCATCGTAACAAGAAAATAAAGTTTCTACGATCTGATCATGGAGGTGAATATTTGAGTTACGAGTTTGGCCTTCATTTAAAACAATGTGGAATAGTTTCACAACTCATGCCACCTGGAACACCACAGCGTAATGGTGTGTCCGAACGTCATAATTGTACTTTATTAGATATGGTGCGATCTATGATGTCTCTTACCGATTTACCACTATCGTTTGGGGTTATGCATTAGAGACAGCTGCATTCACGTTAAATAGGGTACCGTCTAAATCCGTTGAGACGACACCATATGAACTGTGGTTTGGCAAGAAACCTAAGCTATCGTTTCTTAAAGTTTGGGGTTGCGACACTTATGTCAAAAGGCTTCAGCCTGATAAGCTCGAACCCAAATTGGAGAAGTGCGTCTTCATAGGATACCCTAAGGAAACAATTGGGTACACCTTCTACCATAGATCCGAAGGCAAGATCTTTGTTGCCAAGAATGGAACCTTTCTAGAGAAGGAGTTTCTCTCGAAAAAAGTGAGTGGGAGGAAAGTAGAACTTGATGAGGTAATTGTACCTTCTCTCGAATTGGAAAGTAGCTCATCACAGAAAACCGTTCCCGTGATGCCTACACCAACTAGAGAGGAAGCTAATGATGATGATCATGAAACTTCAGATCAAGTTACTACAGAACTTCGTAGGTCAACTAGAACACGATCCGCACCAGAGTGGTACGGGAATCCTGTACTGGAAGTCATGTTACTAGACGAAGGCAAACCTACGAACTATGAAGAAGCTATGATGAGCCCAGATTCTGACAGATGGCTTGAGGCCATGAAATCTGAGATAGGATCCATGTATGAGAACAAAGTGTGGACTTTGGTCGACTTGCCCGATGATCGGCGAGCCATAGAGAATAAATGGATCTTCAAGAAGAAGACTGGCGCCGATGGTAATGTTACTATCTACAAAGCTCGACTTGTCGAAAAAGGTTTTCGACAAGTTCAAGGAATTGACTACAATGAGACTTTCTCACCCGTAGCGATGCTTAAGTCCGTCCGAATCATGTTAGCAATTGCCGCATTTTATGATTATGAAATCTGGCAAATGGATATCAAAACTGCATTCCTTAATGGATTTCTTAAAGAAGAGTTGTATATGATGCAACTAGAAGGTTTTGTCGATCCTAAAGGTGCTAACAAAGTGTGCAAGCTCCAGCGATCCATCTATGGACTGGTGCAAGCATCTCGGAGTTGGAATATACGCTTTGATGAGGTGATCAAAGCATATGGTTTTATACAGACTTTCGGAGAAGCCTGTATCTACAAGAAAGTGAGTGGGAGCTCTGTAGCAATTCTAATATTATATGTGGATGACATATTGTTGATTGGAAATGATGTAGAATTTCTGGATAGCATAAAAGGATATTTGAATAAGAATTTTTCAATGAAAAACCTCGGTGAAGCTACTTACGTATTGAGCATCAAGATCTATAGGGATAGATCAAGACGTTTAATAGGACTTTCACAAAGCACATACCTTGACAAAGTTTTGAAGAAGTTCAAAATAGATCAGTCAAAGAAACAGTTCTTGCCTATGTTGCAAGGTGTGAAGTTGAGTAAGACTCAAAACCCGACCACGGCAGAAGATAGAGAGAGAATGAAAGTCATTCCCTATGCCTCAGCCATAGGTTCTATAAAGTATGCCATGCTATGTACCATACCTGTTGTGTACCTTGCCATGAGTTTGGCAAGGGTGTACAATAGTGATCCAGGAGTAGATCACTAGACAGCGGTCAAAATTATCCTTAGATGCCTTAAAAAGGACTAAGGAAATGTTTATCGGTTATGGAAGTGATAAAGAGTTCGTCGTAAAGGGTTATGTCAATGCAAGCTTTAACACCGATCCGGATGACTCTGAGTCTCAATCTGGATACATATTGAAAGTGGGAGCAATTAGCTAGAGTAGCACCATGCAGAGCATTGTAGACATAGAAATTTGCAAATATACATACGGATCTGAATGTGACAGACCCGTTGACTAAACTTCTCTCACAAGCAAAACATGATCACACCTTAAGTACTCTTTGGGTGTTAATCACATGGCGATGTGAACTAGATTAATGACTCTAGTAAACCCTTTGGGTGTTGGTCACATGGCGATGTGAACTATGGGTGTTAATCACATGACGATGTGAACTATTGGTGTTAAATCACATGGCGATGTGAACTAGATTATTGACTCTAGTGCACGTGAGAAACTGAAGGAAATATGCCCTAGAGGCAATAATAAAGTTGTTATTTTATATTTCCTTATTCATGATAAAGGTTTATTATTCATGCTATAATTGTATTGATCGAAAACTTAAATACATGTGTGAATACATAAACAAACACTGTGTCCCTAGTGAGCCTCTACTAGACTAGCTCGTTGATCAAAGATGGTTAAGGTTTCCTAACCATGGACATGAGTTGTCATTT
The DNA here is from genome assembly GCA_011799875.1 of Thinopyrum elongatum. Classification (NCBI taxonomy): domain Eukaryota; kingdom Viridiplantae; phylum Streptophyta; class Magnoliopsida; order Poales; family Poaceae; genus Thinopyrum; species Thinopyrum elongatum. Next base: position 10,394,210 of record CM022298.1, on the reverse strand, counting down.
GATAACGGGATCACATCATTAGGAGAATGATGTGATGGACAAGACCCATCCGTTAGCTTAGCATAATGATCATTCATTTTTATTGCTATTGCTCTCTTCATGTCAAATACATATTCCTTCGACTATGAGATTATGCAACTCCCGGATACCGGAGGAATACCTTGTGTGCTATCAAACATCACAACGTAACTGGGTGATTATAAAGATGCTCTATAGGTATCTCCGAAGGTGTCTGTTGAGTTGGCATGGATCGAGATTGGGATTTGTCACTCCGAGTATCGAAGAGGTATCTCTGGGCCCTCTCGGTAATACACATCATAAGCTTGCAAGCAAATGACTAAGGAGTTAGTCACAAGGTGATGTATTACAGAATGAATAAAGAGACTTGCTGGTAACAAGATTGAACTAGGTATGAAGATATGGACGATCGAATCTCGGGCAAGTAACATACCGATGGACAAAGGGAATTACGTATGTTGTCATAAGGTTCGACCGATAAAGATCTTCGTAGAATATGTAGGAGCCAATATGGGCATCCAGGTTCCGCTATTGGTTATTGACCGGAGAGGTGCCTCGGTCATGTCTACATAGTTCTCCAACCCGTAGGGTCCGCACGCTTAACGTTCATTGACGATATAGTATTATATGAGTTATGTATGTTGGTGACCAAATGTTGTTCGGTGTTCCGGATGAGATCACGGACATGACGAGGAGCTCCGGAATAGTCCGGAGGTAAAGATTGATATATGGGATAATAGTGTTTGGTCTCCGGAAAGGTTCAGGAGTTCACCGGAAGGGGTTTTGGATGTTTCCCGAAATATTTGGGCACGAGAACACTTTATTTGGGCCAGGGGGTAAAGCCCACGAGGGTTTTGGAAAGTGCAAAAGGAAGTTTTGCGGAGTCCAGGGGCGAGACGCCAGGACCCTGGCATCTGGGGGGTAGACGCCGGGAACCCTGGCGTCTAGACCTGGTGTCCGAGAAGGACTCTTGCCTTTTAGGCAAAACCGACTTTGATGAGGCTTTTACTCCAAGTTTTTACCCCAGGGCTCAACATATAAATAGAGGGGCAGGGCTAGCACCCAAGACACATCAAGATTCACCAAGCCATGTGCCGGCAACCCCGTCCCCTCTATTTTATCCTCCATCATAGTTTCCGTTGTGCTTGGCGAAGCCCTGCGGAGATTGTTCTTCACCAACACCGTCACCACGCCGTCGTGCTGCCAGAACTCATCTACTACTTCGCCCCTCTTGCTGGATCAAGAAGGTGAGGACGTCATCGAGCTGAACGTGAGCTGAACGCGGAGGTGCCGTACGTTCGGTACTTGATCGAGACGGATCGTGAAGGTGTACGACTACATCAACCGCATTGTCAAACGCTTCCGCTTTCGGTCTACGAGGGTACGTAGACATACTCTCCCCCACTCGTTGCTATGCATCTCCATGGATAGATCTTGCGTGAGCGTAGGAATTTTTTGAAATTGCATGCTACGTTTTCTAACACATGGCCGGCCCTATAGAGGGCGCACTAGCCCCTTGTGGGCTGGTGTGTTCCCTCACTTGGCCCATAAGGCCCATATATTTGCCGGGCATGCCCGAAACTCCTTCCGGTGATCCTATAAGTACCCGGTACCCTCCGAAACACTTCCGGTGTCCGAATACCATCGTCCTATATATCAATCTTTACCTCTTGACCATTTCGAGACTCCTCTTCATGTCCGTGATCTCATCCGGCACTCCGAACAACATTCGGTCACCAAATCACATAACTCATATAACACTATATCGTCAACGAACGTTAAGCGTGCGGACCCTATGGGTTCGAGAACTATGTAGACATGACCGAGACACCTCTCCGGTCAATAACCAATAGCGGAACCTGGATGCCCATATTGGCTCCTACATATTCTACGAAGATCTTTATCGGTCGAACCGTTATGACAACATACGTAATTCCCTTTGTCCATCGGTATGTTACTTGCCCGAGATTCGATCGTCGGTATCTCTATACCTAGTTCAATCTCGTAACCGGCAAGTCTCTTTACTCATTCTGTAATACATCACCTCGTGACTAACTCCTTAGTCGTTTGCTTGCAAGCTTATGATGTGTATTACCGAGAGGGCCCAGAGATACCTCTCCGATACTCGGAGTGACAAATCCTAATCTCGATCTATGCTAACTCAACAAACACCTTCGGAGATACCTGTAGAGCATCTTTATGATCACACAGTTACGTTGTGACGTTTGATAGCACACAAGGTATTCGGGAGTTGCATAATCTCATAGTCGAAGGAATATGTATTTGACATGAAGAAAGCGATAGCAATAAACTGAACGATCATTATGCTAAGGTAACGGATGGGTCTTGTCCATCACATCATTCTCCTAATGATGTGATCCCGTTATCAAATGACAACACATGTCTATGGTTAGGAAACCTTAACCATCTTTGATCAACGGGCTAGTCTAGTAGACGCTTAGTAGGGACACGGTATTTGTTTATGTATTCACACATGTATTTAAGTTTCCGATCAATACAATTCTAGCATGAATAATAAACCTTTATCATGAATAAGGAAATATAAAATAACAAATTTATTATTGTCTCTAGGGCATATTTCCTTCGGTAATCAACACTACTAGTCACCCACAGGTACCAACCTGAGGTTCCGGTACAAAGATTGAACACAAGAGATGAACTAGGGTTTGAGAGGAGATGGTGTTGTTGAAGATGTTGATGGAGATTGGCCTCCCAAAGATGAGAGGGTTGTTGGTGATGACGATGGCTTCGATTTCCCCCTCCGGGAGGGAAGTTCCCCCGGCGGAATCGCTCCGCCGGATGGCAAAAGTGCTCCTGCCCAAGTTCTGCCTTGAGACGGTGGCGCTTCGTCCCGAAAGTCCTCTCCTAATTTTTACTAGGTCAAAATGACCTATATACCAGAAGATGGGCACCGAAGGTAGGCTGGGCTGAGCACAACCCACTAGGGCGTGCCTGGGGGGCCTGGCGCACCCTCGTGTCTTGTGCTCACCAGGTGGCCCCCCTCCGGTAGTTATTTGCTCCAATATTTTTTATATATTCCAAAATAATTCTCCGCAAATTTTCAGCTCATTTGGAGATGTGCAGAATAGGTAACTCTGACATAGCTTTTTCAGGTCCAGAATTCCAGCTGTCGGCATTCTCCCTCTTTGTGTAAACCTTGCATATTATGAGAGAAAAGGCATTAGAATTACTCCATAAACCTTTATTATCTATACCAATATAAAAAGACCCAAAGAGCAGATCCAATTAATCTCGGCCATCAAATCATGTCAATCCAACGACCTAGACTGCTTCAATGTCGAGCACTCAACACGTTTAGCGTGCAGTTAATTTCATGCCAAATATAGTGCTAATCACATAATAACACGCAAATAATATCCTACTTAATATCTGCATGCACTTAATATACTTCCAAATTAACGTGCATTTCACGTACACATTGACTAGTGCATAAAAACATTGTAAACAATAGTAGGAAATCATGATGCAAAATGGACGTATCAACTCCCCCAAGCTTAGACCTCGCTTGTCCTCAAGCGAAAAACCGATATCGAAAAACATGCCCACATGCTTAGAGAGAGAGGTGTCGATAAAAACAAAATACGGACATAGAAGCATCATGCTTATTATTATAACAGCAACAAACTTAATCATACAACTTTTATCATATAACTTCTCATGGACAAGTAACAATTCATCACAACATTGAAGTATAAAGCATAAACTCTATTCAAAACCAACAAACTATGTTCTCAGTCAACTTTGCAACTACAATTCATCATATTTTCAGGAAGGGTCACATATCAGAGCCTTTTGGCAAGTCCACATACTCAACCATCATTTAACCTTCTATGATTGCTAACAATCACAACATACTGATGATCAAAAAGTTTGAACCGGACACATAGAAAGATAGGGGCTTATAGTTTCACCTCCCAATGTATTCACCTCAAGGGTGATGTCAACAATAATAACTCATGCTCACTTATATCCAACTGGATATATGTACCTAGATCTTTCCTCACCACATGATGCTTGCGAAAAGAGAAAATAAAAAGGAATAGGGAAGAATACTTTGACTCTTGCATAAAATTAAATACATAAAAGTAAAAGATAGGCCCTTCGCAGAGGGAAGCAGAGGTTGCCATGCGCTTTTGGTTTGTATGCCAAATCCCTTCATGCAAAAGAACATCATGTTATATTCCCCCTTATGATAGCAACCTTTATTATGCAGTTCGTCGCTTTTATTACTTTGCCATCACAAGTTCATACAACGCTCAATTTTCTCTTACACTAAATGATCCAACACATTTAGAAGCAATTTTTATTGCCTTATTGCACCGACGACAACTTACTTGAAGGATCTTACTCAATCCATAGGTAGGTATGGTGGACTCTCAAAATAAGATTTTGGGTTTAAGGGTTTTTTGGATGCACAAGTAGTATCTCTACTTAGTGCGGAGTTTTTGGCTAGCAAAGATATTGAGCAAGCACCACATGTTGAAGGATCTATGACAATATAACTTCTATGTGAATATGAACAAACATAATCATTATGTTGTCTTACTTGTCCAACGTTAACAATTTTGACATATAATATTTAATGGGGGCTCACAATCATAAAAGATGTCCAAGATAGTGTATTTGCATGTGAATCTTCTCTTCCCTTATTAATTCTTTCATGAATTGCATCATTGACCAATGCTATGTTTGTCAATCTCTAATAAATTTTACCATTTATACTATTCCTTATGTGATGTCATTACTTACCATAAGATTAGCATATGATCTTTTTCATTTATTTTCCTTTCTTTTTATTGAAACATAAGAGTAAAGAAACAAAACTCCAACTACTCTTTATTATATATCTCGCACACGATTACATAGATAGATAGATCACTAAGCAAGCACTCGAAAATAGATCAAACTATACTTTTATTCAACTAAATCATAGGATAACTAAAGATCGAACTAAAATAGATAAAGGCAAAGAAGGTGATGGTGATACGATACCGGGGCACCTCCCCCAAGCTTGGCACAAGCCAAGGGGAGTGCCCATACCATGTACTCAAGCCTCCTTTGGTGGGGAAGATGATGATGGTGGTAGTGATGAAGTAGTAACGTCGTTTCTCCTCAGCTTACGCTTGAGGATGGAATTTGCCTCCCTCAAGTCATCAATCTCCTGCTCCAGCGTAAATATCTTTTTGCATAATTCTTGCTTGTTTTCCTACAGAAGACGAAAAGGGATAAACTGGATCTTAGGTTTCTTTGCTTTATTGGGGAGACTTGACTTCTTGAATTCCACGTGCATGTCCCCAGGTTGGGGCAGTGGGACTTCATCCTCATCTGAGCTTGTCTCTTCTTTTCCTTTCAGGTCATAATCTTCTTCTTCCTCCGTGGTCCAGCCATAATGCTCCGCATCTCTGTAAACCTTTGGGTTTGCAATATAATCAGCAACATAGCTCTCACCCTCCGAGTCTTGAGACAACATATTTTCATATCTGTCAGAAAATAGCAAGAAAGAAGAACAGAAGATTTCTCCGCGGTACGGAGGTCAATACATTCGGGGGGTATATAAAGATTTTTTTTATCTTGGGAAACAAGCAAACGAGAGGAAAACGAAGTCAGCAAGGTTCCCGAGGTGGGCACAACCCACCTGGGCGCGCCAGGTAAGGCAGGCGCGCCCTGGTGTCTTGTGCCCTCCTCGGTTGCCTTCCTAGTTGTTTCTTATTTTCCTAGTTTTTGTAATATTCCAAAACTAACAAAAAATATTTTTACGGATTTTTCGGAGTCTGTTTTCTTATCGTATCATGTACCTCCTCTTTTTCAGGATTCTGGAGTGTTCCGAAAGGTTTCTTTTATGTGTTCCTCCGGTGTCATGGTTTGGATAATATTACTTTCAACATTAATAGTCATACCTGAGATATACTGTTTAATTCTTTGCCCATTGACCACCTTCGGGTTAGTACCTTCGGCATTATTAATTTTGATAGCTCTAGAACGATAAACCTCCTCGATAATATATGGTCCTTTCCATTTAGAGAGAATTTTTCCTGCAAAGATTCTAAAATGAGAATTGTACAAAAGAACATATTCTCCAACTTTGAATTCCTGCTTTTGGATTCTTTTGTCATGCCATCTTTTAACTTTTTCTCTAAATAATTTGGCATTTTCATAAGCTTGGGTTCTCCATTCATCTAATGAGCTAATATCAAATAACCTCTTTTCACCGGCAAGTTTGAAATCATAATTAAGTTCTTTAATTGCCCAATATGCTTTATGTTCTAACTCAAGAGGCAAATGACAAGCTTTTCCATAAACCATTTTATAGGGAGACATACCCATAGGATTTTTATATGCTGTTCTGTAGGCCCAAAGTGCATCATCCAATTTCTTAGACCAATTCTTTCGGGACCTATTGACGGTTTTTTGTAATATTAGTTTTATTTCTCTATTGCTAAGTTCAACTTGACCACTAGATTGAGGATGATAGGGTGAAGCAATTATATGGTTAACATCATATTTAGCAAGCATTTTACGGAAAGCACCGTGAATAAAGTGTGAACCACCATCATTCATTAAATATCTAGGGACTCCAAACCTTGGGAAAATAACTTCTTTAAGCATTTTAATGAAAGTGTTATGATCAGCACTACTAGTTGGAATAGCTTCTACCCACTTAATAACATAATCAACAGCAACCAAAATATGTGTATACCCATTAGAGGAAGGAAAAGGTCCCATGTAATCAAAACCCCAAACATCAAATGGTTCAACAGCAAGTGAACAATTCATAGGCATTTCCTGACGCTTACCGATATTACCAATTCTTTGACATTCCTCACAAGATAAAACAAACTTACGGGCATCCTTGAAGAGAGTAGGCCAATAAAAACCAGATTGCAATACCTTGTGAGCAGTTCTATCTCTCGCATGATGCCCTCCATAAGCTTCGGACTGACATTTCCGTAGGATTTGTTCCTGTTCATGCTCAGGTACACAACGTCTAATAATACCATCTACTCCTTCTTTATAAAGATGTGGGTCATCCCAAAAGTAGTGTCTTAAATCATAGAAGAATTTTTTCTTTTGTTGGTATGTAAAACTAGGTGGTATATATTTAGCAACAATGTAATTAGCATAGTCAGCATACCAAGGAGTATTATGAGAAACATTAATTGTAGCTAGTTGTTCATCAGGAAAGCTATCATCAATAGGTAGTGGGTCATCAAAAATATTCTCTAACCTAGACAAGTTATCAGCTACGGGGTTCTCAGCTCTTTTTCTATCAGTAATATGTAAATCAAATTCTTGTAGAAAGAGAACCCACCTAATGAGTTTAGGTTTAGCATCTTTCTTTTCCATAAGATATTTTATAGTAGCATGATCAGTGTGAATAATTACTTTGGAATCAACAATATAAGATCTGAATTTGTCACAAGCAAACACAACTGCTAAAAATTCTTTTTCAGTAGTAGCATAATTTCTTTGGGCACTGTCTAGAGTTTTGCTAGCATAATGAATAACATTTAATTTCTTATCAACTCTTTGTCCTAGAATAGCACCAACAGCATAATCACTAGCATCACACATAATTTCAAAAGGCAAGTTCCAATCAGGTTGTTGAACAATAGGTGCGGAAGTTAAGGCTTTCTTAAGTGTTTCAAAGGCTTCTACATAATCATCATAAAAAACAAATGGAACATCCTTTTGTAAAAGATTAGTAAGAGTGCTAGAAATTTTTGAGAAGTCTTTAATGAATCTCCTATAGAAACCAGCATGACCAAGGAAACTATGAATACCTTTAACATCTTTAGGACATGGCATTTTCTCAATTGCATCCACTTTAGCTTTATCCACCTCAATACCTCGTTCAGAAATTTTATGCCCCAAGACAATACCTTCATTAACCATAAAGTGGTACTTCTCCCAATTCAAGACAAGATTAGTTTGCTCACATCTCTGCAAAACTCGATCAAGGTTGCTTAAGCAATCATCAAAAGAAGTTCCATAAACGGAAAAATCATCCATGAGAACCTCAACAATCTTTTCGCAAAAATCAGAGAATATAGTAGTCATACATATTTGAAAGGTAGCAGGTGCATTGCATAAACCAAAAGGCATACGTCTATAAGCATAAGTTCCAAAAGGGCAAGTAAAAGTGGTTTTCTCTTGATCAGATTGTGAAATAGGTATTTGAGAAAAAATAGAATATCCATCAAGAAAACAAAAGTGTGTGTGCTTAGATAATCTTTCCAGCATTTGATCAATAAAAGGCAGAGGGTAATGATCTTTTCTAGTTGCTTTATTTAATTTTCTAAAATCAATTACCATTCTATAACCAGTAATAATTCTTTGTGGAATGAGATCATTTTTATCATTAGGAACAACAGTAATACCTCCCTTCTTAGGGACACAATGAACGGGACTTACCCATCTACTATCAGCTATGGGATAGATTATACCTGCTTCCAGAAGCTTTAGTATTTCAGTTCTTACCACTTCTTTCATCTTAGGATTCAAACATCGTTGATGATCAACAACGGGTTTAGCATTAGGTTCCATGCTAATCTTGCGCTAACAAAGAGTGGGACTAATGCCCTTAAGATCATCAAGAGTATATCCAAGAGCAGCACGGTGCTTCTTCAAAATTTTCAATATTCTTTCTTCTTCATGTTCTGAAAGGTTAGCACTAATGATAACAGGATATATCTTTTTCTCATCAAGATAAGCATATTTCAAAGTGTCATGCAATTGTTTTAATTCAAGCACAGGATCACCTTTAGGTGGAGGAGGACCTCCTAGAGTTTCAATAGGTAAATTGTGTTTGAGCAGAGGTCGTTGTTCAAAGAATTTTTTATCTATTTCATTTCTTTCATGCATATGCATATCATTTTCATGGTGTAGCAAATATTGTTCTAGTGGATCAGTAGGAGGCACGGCAATAGAAGCAAGACCAATTATTTCATCCTTACTAGGTAATTCTTTCTTATGAGGTTGTCTAATAAACTTGGAGAAATTAAACTCATGAGACTCATCACCAAAGCTAACACCGACAGTTTGTTTCTCACAATCTATTTTAGCATAACAATGTTCAAGAAAGGTCTACCAAAGATAATAGGACAAAAATCATCTTGTGGGGAACCAAGAACTACAAAATCATTAGGGTATTTTATTTTCCCACACAAGACTTCAACATCTCTAACAATCCCAAGTGGTGTGATGGTGTCCCTATTAGCAAGTTTAATAGTAACATCTATGTCTTCAATTTCAGCGGGTGCTATGTCATTCATAATTTCTTGGTATAAAGTAAAAGGAATAGCACTCACGCTAGCACCTAAGTCACATAAACCATGATAACAATGATCTCCTATTTTAACTGAGACAACAGGCATGCCAACAACAAGTCTATGTTTATCTTTATCATCAGGTTTGGCAATTCTAGCAGCTTCATCACAGAAGTAAATAACATGCCCATCAATATTTTCTACCAGGAGATCTTTAACCATAGCAACACTAGGTTCTACTTTAATTTGCTCAGAAGGTTTAGGTGCTTTAATATTACTTTTGCGAACCACAGTTGAAACCTTAGCATGTTCCTTTATCCTAACAGGGAAAGATGGTTCTTCAATATAAACAGTAGGCACAACTGGATCAACATTGTAAATAATAGTTTCATCTTTAACTATGACCGATTCTTTAATTTCTTATTTAATAGGAGGATGATATTTAAACCACTTCTCTTTAGGGAGATCAACATGAGTAGCAAATGATTCACAAAAAGAGGCTACTATCTCAGAGTCAAGTCCATATTTAGTGCTAAACTTGTGAAAAGCATCAGTATTCATAAAAGATTTAACACAATCAAATTCAAGCTTAATACCTGACTCTTTACCTTCGTCGAGTTCCCAATCTTCAGAGTTGCGTTTAATTCTTTCTAAAAGATCCCACCTGAATTCAATAGTCTTCTTCACAAAAGAACTAGTACAAGAAGTATCGAGCATGGATCGATCATCATGAGAAAGCCGAGCATAAAAATTTTGAATAATAATTTCTCTAGAGAGCTCATGATTGGGGCATGAATATAACATTGACTTAAGCCTCCCCCAAGCTAGAGAGATACTTTCTCCTTCACGAGGCCAAAAATTATATATATAATTCTGACCACGATGAACTAGATGCATAGGATAAATTTTTTGGTGAAATTCCAAGATCCAATATCAATGCTTTTCCCTTCAAAGATAAAGGGAAAACCTTCTTCTTAGCTTCATCTCCAGATAAATCTGCAAGCTTAAATAATCCACAAATTTCATCCACATATATCAAGTGCATATCAGGATGTTTGGTTCCATCTCCTACATAAGGATTAGCTAGTAGTTTTTCTATCATACCCGAAGGAATTTCATAACCAATATTTTCAGTAGGTGCAGTAGGTTGAGGGGCAAATAATTGTGCTTCCGGTCGAGGTGAAGATACCCCGAACAAACCCCTCAAAGGATGGTTCTCCATAGTAACAAGTGACAATAAATTTTAGCACATAGTAATAAGTTTTCCTTACCAACTTCCACTTACCAAGAGCACTTCACTCCCCGGCAACAGTGCCAGAAAAGAGTCTTGATGACCCACAAGTATAGGTGATCAATCATAGTCCTTTCGATAAGTAAAAGTGTCGAACCCAACGAGGAGCAGAAGGAAATGACAAGTGGTTTTCGGCAAGGTATTTTCTGCAAGCACTGAAATAGTCATTAGGGATAATTATTTTTGTGCCCCTAGTTGTGTCCCCCTCGTTTGTTTTACCCCTAGTTTGAGAAAGTCACCAGTTCTATCCACACCACTTTGGAATTCTTTCGTTTTTGCCCTTCCGTCACGGCTCCGCTTGGTCAGCGCCGTTTGACCACATACGGTGCTCTGTTTTGGACCCTGCTTGCCCCCCGCTAGGACAGAACCCACCCGGGCCCATCCCACTCTCATCCCCACTCTCTCTCGTTCCCCACTCTCTCACGAACCCTAGCTAGGAGGCGACGGCGGCGACCAGAGCTGCTACTGCTGGAGATGGTGGACGACGGCGACTGCAGCGGTGCCACCGGCGGCGCCTGCGGCCGCAAGGCAAGGACACGGTCGCATACAACATTAGGATAAGTCCCCCCATCCCATATCTGATGTTTCTTCCTCCCCCTAGATCTTTCCACAGCTATGGTTTTTTTGTAGCATTCAGGCTTCTATAGGATTTAGGCTATTATGTTGCTTGGACAATTTTGGCTAGTATGTTGCTGTATGTTGATACCGTGCCCTGCTTGCATAGGATTGATCCGGCTAGAGCATTTAATATTAGTGTTAGAATGGAGACATGCACTTTAACTACTGTTGGTACAGAAGGAAAAGAAACTGGCTTCACATTTCCATTAGTGGTGGACAACAGTAGCAAATTTGAGCAGTTTAGGGCAACAATATTTGCCAAATATCCATGGGGATTACATGATGCTATTGAGCTAAGGTACTGGGATGTGTCTAAAGTTGCTTGGGTGCCTGTTCAGTCTGATAATGAGTTAGGTGCCATGTTTGCAAATAATGCACAAACCATGTCATGCAATCTGGAAATCACTGTTATTCAGAGGCGTAGGACTAACACAAGGCCCTCTGGTTCACAAAATAATTCAAATCCCACTGCTTCAAGGCCCTCTGGTTCTAAAGCATCTGCAAAACCTAGGACTAACACAAGGGCAACAAGTAGCAGTTGTAGGCCACCTACAACTCCAAGTGCAAATGCTCAGTCTGAGCATTCTTGCAGTAAAACCCAAGCTAAACCTAGCATACCAGTTGATCCTGTTGTGGAGGAAGCAGAGCCTGATGCAGCACTTTTGTCTGATGAAGAATATGAGAAACTTTATCCAGGCTATGCTCAGCACAACAATGAGGAAGATCATGTAGATGAGGAGTACATTCCTGCTGAATTCTTAGATACAGATGAAGATGAGAAGCAGGAGGACCTGGACAATGGAGTTTTTGAAACTGAAGATGAGGACAGACCTGTCATGATGTATGACAGAGATAATCCCTCTATTGGGGAAGGTGTAGTTTTTCCTTCAGCAATTGACTGCAGAAATGCAGTTGCAACTTTCTCAATTACCACTGAAACAGAGTACATCACTTTGAAAAGTGACCAAAGAAGGTTTACTGTGAAATGTGCCTCTGATAGATGTAAGTGGAGGCTGCATGCCTCTTTAATGAGGAGAAGCACATTATTTCAGGTACTAATGCATTTTCTGTTTTCCATAATTATTGTTCAAAATTTATGTTTCATGTACTAATTGTTTGTTCTTTTTTAACAGATTAAGGTCAACCCTTACCCTCACAACTGTCCAAGTGTTAACAGATCTCAGAGATTGAGGGCTGCAAAGAGAAGATGGATAGCAGATGCTTCTATGGCTTGGATTAGAAAAAATACAGGCATAGGTCCAAAGGAAATTCAGCACAGGTTGACAGAGAAGTATGGAGTGGAGGTGCCATATAGTAGGTGTTATTTTGGTAAAGAGATGGCACTAGACAAGATGTTTGGCAAGTACAGTGATAGTTTCAATCTGCTTTATTCATTCAAGGCTGAAGTTGAGAGAACATCACCAGGCAGTGTAGTTGAAATTGACAAGCACACTGTGGAATACTCATTGAGAGGAAAGAAACTGCACAAGGAGTGTTTCAGAAGAGTGTTTGTGTGCTTCAAGGCATGTCAGACAGGTTTCTTGGAGGGGTGCAGGACTTACCTTGCTGTGGATGCAACAGCACTGAATGGTAGGTACAGGGGCCAGCTTGTTTCTGCTTGTGCCCTTGATGCACACAACTGGTTATTTCCAGTTGCCTATGGTGTCATAGAAGCAGAGTCAATTGAGAGCTGGACTTGGTTCTTCCAACAATTGAAGAAACTAATAGGACATCCAGAAGGTTTAGTCATACATACTGATGCATGCAAAGGATTGGAGACAGCTGTTGATGATGTATATGCTGGAGTGGAGCACAGGGAGTGTATGAGGCATTTGGCTCAAAACTTCAGCAAGAAATTCAAAGGCAAGTTCTATGATGAGAATTTGTGGCCATGCTCACTTACATACAACATTAAGAAGCACAACTATCATCTGAATCAGTTGCACAGCAGGCCCAAAGTTAAAGAATATTTAGAGGAGCACCACACAAAAATATGGGCTAGAGCACACATCAATGACACTTGCAAGGTAGACTATGTGAACAACAACCTTGCTGAAGCTTTCAACTCAAGGATCAAGAAATACAAGGTGCTTCACATAGTAGACTTGTGTGACAAGATTAGGCAGTACATTATGTAGAAATTTGATATAAGGAATAGGATTGCCATTGATCATTTTGAAGGCCATCTCATTGTTCCATCTGTGATGAAGGCCTTAATGGCAAAAACAAAAGGTTTAGAGATGAGTTTGATTAGGAGAAGCCCAACAGAGGCTGAAGTTACTGCTACTGACAGAGAAAAAAGAGAATGGAGGTACCCTGTTGACTTACAGAAGTGGTCTTGTAGTTGCAGACAATGGCAAGTAACTGGTAAGCCATGTATCCATGCTCTGTTCTTTATCACTTATCTTAGAGGTGAGGCCAGTGGAATAGATCAGTATGTGCACAAGTTTTATTCTGTTGAGAAATTCAGAGCTACTTATGCTGACAACCTTCCAGCTCTGGAAGGCAAGCAACAGTGGGAAATTGTGAATCCAGGGTTTAAACTTTCTGCTCCAGTTCAAAACAGAGCACCTGGCAGGCCTAGGAAAACTAGAATTAGGTCCAGTAGTGAAGGAAAAGGACTAGGTCTTAGGAAGAAAAAATGTGGCAGGTGTGGAGGACTAGGACACCATGCCAACAAATGCAAAAATTCAGTTGATGCAGCCTTTGGTGAAGATGAACATTGGGGAGCTGAGAATGCAGAAGAGCCAGCAGTGGAAGTAGATGATGGAACAGATGCAGAAGATCCACCACAAGAGCAACCTACAGAGCCAAGACCAACATCTACACAAGCTACTGTAATCAGGTGATGTTTGTGTATGTTTGTTTTCATGCACTATCATATGAAATGTGACATGCTTGCACTTTTCACAACCCAAGAAAGAATTATAAGAAGGCAGCAGATAGAGGAGCTTCTCCAGCTAAGAAGCAGACAACAACAATTGAAGTTCCTAGTGTGCTAGCCCCCAACCCAGCAAAGAACACCAGAAGCAAAACAAGGCTAGCCCCCAATCCAGCTGAGAACACCAGGAGCAAAAAACTCAAGTTTTAGTTCTTCATTTGTACTTGTTGGTGACTGTTTGAGATGACTATATGTTGAACTAGTATTTTCACTTGCTGTTGAACTACTGTTTGAGATGTCATGATGTTGAACTAGTAGGTGACTTGATGTTTGAGATGAACTACTGTTTGAGATGCTGGCTATGTCATGCTTTAATTTGAAGTTGTTTGATCATATGTGATGCTTGCTATGTCATGCTTTAATTTCAAGTTGTTTGATCATCTGCCAATATGAACCATCTCTCTAGTCATCTGCCAATATGAACCAAATTGTCGTCGACGACGACAATTTGGTCATCTCCCTAGTCATCTGCCAATATGAACCAAATTGTCGTCGACGACGACAATTTGGTCATCTCCCTAGTCATCTGCCAATATGAACCAAGTTGTCGTCGGCGACGACAATTTGGTCATCTCCCTAGTCATGTACCAATATGAACCAAACTGCAGAAATTTAGAACACCAAATAGCATTACATTAAGATTGGTACATTACAAAGTTCATCTCCTGCACTACAACAACAACAAACATACTTGCTTCACTTAGTGGCTTGATTCTGTGAAAACACTGATAAAGCCACAACTACAACACATACAACAATTCCACTAAACAACACTGCCCAAACATTGAGCATCTCATCTCTCTCCTTCAGTTTCTTCTTCAAAGCACGGTTCTTCTTTGCCAGCTCCATATTTTCCCTCTGCAATTTGTGAGACTTGATCCAGCTGCGTTCAAGCTCTGCATGTAGATCTTCAAATGCAAGGGCCACACACAGTGGAGGAGGAGGGTCAACCCAAACCACCCACTTGCACTCATCTGTCAACTAATTAGATGAACAAAATTAGAAATTTCAAAATAACAGCAACCTCCCAAATTGACAATCAAATTGACAAGCAACTACTTACATCAAGAGGGCATCCCAAAAATCGTCGGCCCGTGCTAGCCCCTCCCCAAGCCACCCGACGAGCAGGAACTAGGCCATGTCCAGGGTAACGGTGCTTAGATCTAGGCTCCAAGCCGGAAAATGATTCGTCTGGGTGATGGTACTCCGAGACGAGCTCCACAATCCCCATCCCATCGATCTAAATCAGAAGAAGAGCAAAAAAAATCCCCAAATCAGAGAAACCCTAGAATGAGGGGGTCAAATGCGGACGGAGTGCTCCACTTACCTCTACGGCAGTAGAACCAGCCGCCGTCGATGAGTTTGACGACGGGAAGCTCGTCGTTCGCATCTTCTCCTCCCGCTCAGGCCTCTCCCACGGCAGCTCTTGATCCCGTTCTTCACGAGCTCTCCCACTCTCTGTTTTTTTTTCTGCACGTGAGCTCAAGGAGGACGAAGGGGTATCGGGGCTGTGGACACAGGGGCAAAAATGTCCAAAACGGAGCGCCGTATGTGGTCAAACGGCGCTGACCAAGCGGAGCCGTGACGGAAGGGTAAAAACAAAAGAATTCCAAAGTGGTGTGGACAGAACCGATGACTTTCTCAAACTAGGGGTAAAACAGACGAGGGGGACACAACTAGGGGCATAAAATTAATTGTCCCTAGTCATTAACAGGTAGTTTGATGGCAAGATAATTTGTAACGGACAAGTAATGGTAACGATAAATAAAGTGCAGCAAGGTAGCCCAATCCTTTTGTGGCAAAGGACAGGCCAAAACGGTCTCTTATGATATGCAAAGTGTTCTTGAGGGTACACGGGAATTTCATCTAGTCACTTTCATCATGTTCGTTTGATTCATGTTCGCTACTTTGATAAGTTGATATGTGGGTGGATCGGTGCTTAGGTGCTGTTCTTACTTGAACAAACCTCCTACTTATGATTAACCCCGTCGGAAGCATCCGCAACTACGAGAAAAGTATTAAGATAAAATCTAACCATAGCATTAAACTTTTGGATCCAAATCAGTCCCTTACGAAGTAGCGCATAAACTAGGGTTTAAGCTTCTATCACTCTAGCAACCCATCATCTAATAACTACTCCACAATGCATTCCCTTAGGCCCAAATATGGTGAAGTGCCATGTAGTCGACGTTCACATGACACCACTAAGGGAATCACAACATACATATCATCAAAATATCGAACACATATCAAGTTCACATGATTACTTGCAACATGACTTCTCTCGTGACCTCAAGAAAAAAAGTAACTACTCACAAATGATAATCATGCTCAAGATCAGAGGGGTATTAAATAGCATAATGGATCTGAACATATAATCTTCCACCAAATAAACCATATAGTAATCAACTACAAGATGTAATCAACACTACTAGTCACACACAGATACCAATCTGAGGTTCTGGTACAAAGATTGAACACAAGAGATGAACTAGAATTTGAGAGGAGATGGTGCTGTTGAAGATGTTGATGGAGATTGGCCTCCCAAGGATGAGAGGGTTGTTGGTGATGACAATGGCTTCGATTTCCCCCTCCGGGAGGGAGGTTCCCCCGGCGGAATCGCTTCGCCTATGGGCAAAAGTGCTCCTGCCCAAGTTCCGCCTCGAGACGGTGGCGCTTCGTACCAAAAGTCCTCTCCTACTTTTTTCTAGGTCAAAATGACCTATATACCAGAAGATGGGTACCGGAGGTGGGCTGGGCTGAGCACAACCCACCAGGGGGTGCCTGGGGAGCCTGGCGCGCCCTAGTGTTTTGTGCTCACCAGGTGGCCCCCCTCCGATAGTTATTTGTTCCAGTATTTTTTATATATTCCAAAATAATTCTCCGTGAATTTTCAGCTCATTTGGGGATGTGCAGAATAGGTAACTCTGACGTAGCTTTTTCAGGTCCAGAATTCAAGCTGCCGGCATTCTCCCTCTTTGTGTAAACCTTGCATATTATGAGAGAAAAGGCAATAGAATTACTCCATAAAGCATTATTATGCATAAAAACATTGTAAATAATAGTAAGAAATCATGATGCAAAATGGACGTTGATGTCTACTACGCAACTTGTTCTTGTAAACTTGTGTTGGGCCTCCAAGCGCAGAGTTTTGTAGGACAGTAGCAATTTTCCCTCAAGTGGATGACCTAAGGTTTATCAATCCGTGGTAGATGTAGGATGAAGATGGTCTCTCTCAAACAACCCTGCAACCAAATAATAAAAAGTCTCTTGTGTCCCCAACACACCAAATACAATGGCAAATTGTATAGGTGCACTAGTTCGGCGAAGAGATGGTGATAAAAGTGTAGTGACAATAGTAGATATTTATTTTTGTAATAAGAACAATAAAAAACAGCAAGGTAGCAATTGATAAAACGGAGCTCAAACGGTATTGCAATGCTTGAAAATGAGGCCTAGGGTCCGTACTTTCGCTAGTGCAATCTCTGAACAAAGCTAATCTAATTGGATCATATAACCATCCCTCAACGTGTGATGAAGAATCACTCCAAAGCTCTTATCTAGCGGAGAACATAAGAAGAAATTGTTTGTAGGGTACGAAACCACCTCAAAGCTATTCTTTCCGATCAATCTATCCTAGAGTTCGTACTAAAATAACACCAAGCTATTCTTTCCGATCGATCTAACCAAGAGTTCGTACTAAAATAACACCATATGATACACATCAACCAACTCTAATGTCACCTAGATACTCCAATGTCACCGCGAGTATCCGTGAGTTGATTATACGATATGCATCAAACAATTTCAGATTCATAATACTCAATCCAACACAAAGAACCTCAAAGAGTGCCCCAAGATTTCTACTGGAGAAACAAAGACAAGAACGTGCATCAACCCCTATGCATAGATTACCCCAATGTCACTTCGGGAATCCGCGAGTTGAGTGCCAAAACATATATCAAGTGAATCAATATGATACCCCATTGTCACCACGGGTATTCATAGCAAGACATACATAAAAGTGTTCTCAAATCCATAAAAGTATTCAATCCGATAAAACGAAATCTCAAAGGGGAAACTCAATTCATCACAACAAGATAGAGAGGGGAAAACACCATATGATCCAACTATATTAACAAAGCCCGCGATACATCAAGATCGTGCCATCTCAAGAACACGAGAGAGAGAGAGATTAAACACATAGCTACTGGTACAAACCCTTAGCCCCGAGGGTGGACTACTCCCTCCTCATCATGGTGGCCATTGGGATGATGAAGATGGCCTCCAGTGATGATTTCCCCCTCCGGCGGAGTGCCGAAACGGGGTCTAGATTGGTTTTTTGTGGCTATAGAGGCTTGCGGCGGCGGAACTTCTGATCTAGGGTTATCCCGAGGGTTTTTGGAATATTTGGCAATTTATAGGGCGAAGAGGCGGTGCGGGAGGCCACCGAGATGGGCACAACCCACCTGGGCGCGCCTGGGCCTCCAGGCGTGCCCTGGTGGGTTGTGCCCCCCTCGGGGCTCCCCTCTGGCACTTCTTTGGCCCACTGGATGTCTTCTGGTCCAAAAAAAATCTCTAAAAAGTTTCGCTACGTTTGGACTCCGTTTGATATTGATTTTCTGCGATGTAAAAAACAAGCAAAAAACAACAACTGGCACTGGGCACTATGTCAATAGGTTAGTCCCAAAAAATGATATAAAGTTGCTATAAAATGATTGTAAAACATCCAAGAATGATAATATAGCAGCATGAATACTTCATAACTTATAGATACGTTGGAGACGTAGCAGACGTATCAACTCCCCCAAGCTTAGACCTTCCTTGTCCTCAAGCGAAATACCGATATCGAAAAACATGTCCACATGCTTAGAGAGAGAGAGGTGTCGATAAAAATAAAATACGGACATAGAAGCATCATGCTTATTATTATAACAGCAACAAACTTAATCATAAAGCTTTATCATACAACTTTTATCATATAACTTCTCATGGACAAGTAACAATTCATCACAACATCGAAGTATAAAGCATAAACTTTATTGAAAACCAACAAACTATGTTCTCAGTCAATTTTGCAGCTATAATTCATCATATTTTCAGGAAGGGTCACATATAGGAGCGTTTTGGCAAGTCCACATACTCAACCATCATTTAACCTTCTATAATTGCTAACACTCACAGCATACCCATGAGCAAAAAGTTTGAACCGGACACATAGAAAGATAGGGGCTTATAGTTTCTCCTCCCAACGTATTCACCTCAAGGGTGATGTCAACAATAATAACTCATGCTCACTCATATCCAACTGGATATATGTGCCTAGATCTTTCCTCACCACATGATGCTTGCAAAAAGAGAAAATAAAAAGGAATAGGGAAGAATACTTTGACTCTTGCATAAAAGTAAATACATAAAAGTAAAAGACAGGCCCTTCGCAGAGGGAAGCAGATGTTGCCATGTGCTTTTTGTTTGTATGCCAAATCCCTTAATGCAAAAGAACGTCACGTTATATTGCCCCTTATGATAGCAACATTTATTATGCAGTCCGTCGCTTTTATTACTTTGCCATCACAAGTTCGTACAACGCTCAATTTTCTCTTACACTAAATGATCCAAGACATTTAGAAGCAATTTTTATTGGCTTATTGCACCGATAGCAACTTACTTGAAGGGTCTTACTTGAATGATCCAACACACGTAGTTTTTTTTGCTTTGCTACGAAAAAATGCCATAACTTTAAAAGAAAAAAACTACCATGGAAAATTCCAAAATAATTGCAGGTCGGGTTTGACCAAACTATTTATGATTTGCCATCATATTATTTTTAAAATGGCAAGGTTTACAAAAACATATTTGATTCTAAGAAATACATGGCAAAGCTGCCATGGCAAAAATTCCAAATTGTCATCGCAGAAAAAATTCAAAATTGATTTATCTTCAGCGGGAGAGGTGCATTGTAGTGGGTTCAATCTTGCGGTGACCTTGCTCTGTGACAGGAGGGGTGATAAGGCACATTTTGTATTGTTGTTACTAAGGATAAAACGACGGGGTTCGGTCATATTAGTTGATCCTATTCTGTCTACATTATGTCATCTTGCTTAATGTGTTACTTTTATTTTTTTACTTTTATTATCATATCTATCACTACCAGGATTTGATACTTGCGACTGGTAACAATATGCTGTGAGCTCCTATTTTAGATGCTATTTCTATCACTTATGTTTTACGTTTCCTATTTTTATGTGCATATTATTCAAAAGCAGCAAAATTCTAGCCAATTTTTAGAAAACAATTAGTCATGGTTAAGCCGCGCTTAAGCGTCGATTGCTCTAAGTTGTGGCCTTTCGCTTCACTAATGTTAACCGCTTTTCTGGACATTGCTCGTACACAATATTTGACACAAACTCAACAATTGAGACGAAGGGGAGAGAGCGGGGACAAAACCGTCATAGCACCCACGAGAACACAAGAAAAATCCCGTTAAATCCAAAATAGGGCGTTTTAACGTATGGATAAAGTAAAGTACTAGGTCAAAATAAACGAACCTCTCAAAGGTAAATGACAAAGTAAAGTAAACCAAGACATTTTTTTTGCCAAAAATGACATGTGTGTTTAAAAGAGACAAAAAATTACGTTAAAGACAAGTGTTCACCTCTCTCCTATAACCACGTTGACACACCCCAACATTATTTGCCATTAGAAAACTCCCAATTCAGTAGTGAGACAAAGTCTTAATTCTCAAACATCGGTCGGGGGACGCACCCCGAGCCTAGCAGACAGTGAAGGACCTAGATATTGAGGTTTGACAGGGCGATGGCCGATGAAGGAGCTTGATTTGCGTTGTGTCTACTGCTCACTAGGCAGGGGGAGATGCCCTACACCGCCGCCGGAGACGATTCACGAGACCACACGCTCGCCGGCTCCTTGCCCACCCCGAAGGAGACACCTCCATGACAATGAAGAGGTAAAAACAAAAGGAAAAAATATTTTCTCCATGGCCATGGAGCAAGATATTAATGTGAGTTTTTTTCCCTAATAAAAACGTGAGATTTTTTTATTTATTTAAGCAACAACGGTCGTTTCCGGCTCTCCCTCCGACCCCCAAACCCCGCCCGCACTCTTCAGGCGAAAAGACGGAAACGCCCACCACCACCCCCTGCTCCACCCCTGTTCGACGAACCCATCCATGGCTGGCGGCGGCGGCGGAGGCGCGTCGCCGGCGCGGGAGGGCGGGGGCGGGCGGGAGGAGTGGCTGCGCGTCTACGACCGGATGGTGGCCGTCCTGCGCAAGAGCCACCGGGACGTGGAGGCGCTGCTCGCCGACCGCACGCGCCTCGAGGCCGTCCTCAAGATCCAGCACGACTTCTGGCTCCACCGCGACGCCGTCCTCAGGGACCGCCTCGACGAGGTACGGCGCCCCTCCCTCCCCCGTCCCTGATTCCATCCTTTTCCGACGAGGTCCGGCCGGCCGGCGGCTGACGGTCCCTAGGGTTTCGCTGGCAGACGCGGAGGGTGGAGGACTGCCTGCGCTGGGGCGACGCCGCCAAGCTGGACCTGCTCCTCGGCGACAAGGACCTCGAGGTGCGCCGCCACCGGATCTACATCGGTAAGACCACAAAATCCCCACCCCCTCCCCACTATGTGCTGTTTCCTCCCGTTCTTGTCGATTTGGTGGCGGAAATCCCGGGGCATGGGCTCTCCTGGAGGAGTTTGGGTAGCTCGAGTGCGAAAGCTGGCGTCTTTTTCGGCGCAGGGGTCGTTTCCGGAGGCCTACGCGCCGCCACATCCGCCAAATGTTCCATCTTTGCTTGTGTTCGCTGTGAAGTGCTTGGGTTGAGATTGTTGCGATCCTTGCTGTGGCATGCCTGATGTGAATTTTGTCAAGATTCTCTGTATGTATGCATGCTGCTGTGCTGGTTTAGTTATTTCTATGTTTCGCCCTACGGACATTTTAGGGAAGTTGTATGCTAATTCACCAAATGTACTAGTATATGTTATGATATTGTTTGGGCTTCAAAAGTTGTTAGTCGCTGCGGCAGTTCCTGCATTATTGTATCATTGGATGCCAAAGCGGTACCCCCACAATGATATTTTGTCATGTCCACAGCTTATTGCTCCGTTCACATTCATCAAGAACTGGGATTCCTGGCGATTGTGCTTTGCTTTTTTCCATTTGGAATAACATTTTGCTAAAAATTCATGTTGCTACTGGTTGCTGATATCGTTGTGTTTTGTGTTTGATGTAGAACACCAAGATGGTGACTTGGAGGATTTCAAAAGGGATGCGGCTGCTTTGGCTCAAGAAAACAATGAGCTGAAGGTACTTTACCAACACACAGTTGCATTACCCACAAGCACGCAGTAAAGCTCGCCCATCACGTTAATTGGTGTTCTGTGTCTCCTCCTTTTTTCTTTCTTAACTTTAGATAAAACTGAAGGAAGCTGAAAGTTGTGCCGAGCTTAGCGAGCCGACTACAGACCACGAGCACAGTGGAAGAGATTTGAGAGCAGAGATACGGAAGCTAAAGAAAGCCTATAAAGCCCTGACCTCACAGAAGGAGAGTGAAGTTTCCGCGTTACTTGCAGAAAAGGATTTTGTGTGGAACCAGTACAAGACAATGGAGAAGGACTACGAGGCGCTCCTTAAGAAGAAGAAGATGGAGGCAGCACAGGCTACTGAAGCAGCAGAGAAGCTTCAGCGGAAGGTGGAGGAGCTGCAACTGCAAGTGGTGGCCCAAAAGAAGGATGACGATGTTGGCAGATTGCAAGCGGAAGCTAATGATGCCAAAAAGAAGGTGCTGGCTCTTGAGGATAAGCTGCAAAAAATGCACTCCCTGGTCAGTGAGAAAGACGATGAAATCCAAAAACTCAAGAGTGGGCACCTTCAGGCTAGTCAAAAGAGGAAGAAGGATATCAGCGGGATACATAGAAGATCTAGGTCCGAAGGTCCATCTGTACGGGGGAAGTCTAAAGGTAATCCTCGGAGGCAAATGGCAGAAGAAGATCAACCTGAGACCAGTCAGAAGCGTCAGTGTGCCTCTTCGTTATCAAGTGTAAGTATTCCATTCCCAAGTACATCATTCATGTACTGAGCTACTGACATGCTCCACTGATAACCTAGACGCTAAGTTCCTGTTACAGAAAAATTTAACTTTTCCTGTGACTGTAATGTCTAATTCTAGGCAGGCTGCATGAGTTGCATTTTTCTGTAAATATGGACAAAGAGTAATGTTGATGTAATTTTAGTGAGTATTATTTGAGTTGCAAGTGCTCATAAAGTAAAAGTACCATCACGCGTACTGAGTACATTCTTAAAAAAGTCAGAACCAGGGAAAATACGCCTCTGACTTACCAGTTTATTACTTCCCAGCTAATGGTTAACCTTGTACTGCTAGTTTGTTCATCCATATGCATAAACAAACCTAACCTGCAGAGAGGAAATATTATGCATCTTATTGCATTTTAAACTCCCTTCCTCATCAGCTACAATGTCTTAATTCTTTGTATGTTGCATGAGTTGCGATCAGCTTTTGTTCATGAATAGTAAAATCTGCAGTTTACTTGCGCCAGTAGCAACTTTTCTCCAATTATTGTAATGTCCAATTCTTGGCAAGCCGCATCAGCTGTGTCTTGCTGTAAATATGGACAAAGAGTTACCTTAATGTTCCTTGCTAGGTGCTCATGAAGGACCATCACAGATGAATTCAAGGATAATAAGAAGGACATGGCCAAATACGTTCCTTGCTTTAACCATATCACTTTCAACCTTACTTATAACACTGTACTACTGGTTTGTTCATCTATATGGTACTCCCTCCGTCCCATAATGTAAGAGAGTTTTTGACACTAGTGTAGTGTTAAAAACGCTCTTATATTATGGGACGGAGGGAATATAAAGACCTACCCTGCAGAGTAGAATAACATACCACTCTTGACACTAACAATGTGCTCATCTATGTCCTAATTCTTGGTAGGCCGCATGAGTTGCGTCCTGTTGTAAATATGGACAAATAATAAGGTTGATGGAATTTAGGTGAGCATCACTGAGTCGTAGATGCTCATAAAGGACCATCACATATACACTTGGGAGACTGATTAATAGTAGGACACGACACTGTAAACCTTTTTGCTCATCTATGTCCTAATTCTTGGTAGGCTGCGTAAGTTATATCCTGCTGTAAATATGGACAAATAATAATGTTGATGGAATTTAGGTGAGCATCATGTGAGTCGTAGATGCTCATAAAGGACCACCACAAATACACTTGGGGAGACTACTAGTAGGACACGACTCATCTATGTCCTAATTCTTGGCAGGCCGCATAAGTTGCATCCTGCTGTAAAATATGGACAAATAATAATGTTGATGGAATTTAGGTGAGCATCATGTTGTGAGTTGTAGATGCTCATAAAGGATCACCACATATACACTTTACCTGTTTTACTCGTCAGTGTCCTAATTCTTGGTAGGCCGTGTAAGATGCATCCTGCTGTAAACATGGACAAATAGTAATGTTGATGGAATTTAGATGAGCATCATGTGAGTCGAAGGTGCTCATAAAGGACCATCATAGATACACTTATGATATGCGTTTTACTCGTCAATGTCCTAATTCTTGGTAGGACGCATAAGACGCATCCTGCTGTAAATATGGACAAATAGTAATGTTGATGGAATTTAGATGAGCATCATGTGAGTTGAAGTTTGCTCATAAAGGACCATCATAGATACACATGTGATACCCTTTTTACTCGTCAATGTCCTAATTCTTGGTAGGCTGCGTAAGATGCATCCTGCTGTAAATATGGACAAATAGTAATGTTGATGGAATTTAGGTGAGCATCATGTGAGTCGTAGATGCTCATGAAGGACCATCATAGATACTCCTGGGATACCAGTAGTACGATGGCAACATATGTTTACACTACCAGTATTTCATCTGAAATATTTTTACACCTGAGGTGGCTAGTTTTTGGTCTGCGTGCACAGTCCAAAATTGCACAACAACGAGGGGGCTTATCATATCTTTTCCTGTGACAATTTGAATTTTATGCCTCGCATATTATGATGTCCTAATTCTTGGTGGGCTGCATGAGTTGCATCTTGCTGTAAATATGGACGAATAGTAAACTGATGGAAACTTGGTGAGAGTGTTCTTTAAGTCTTGAATGCTCACAACGGGACTGTCGCATAGTTTCCTCGAGACTACTCATAAACTTTCGGTTTCTGAACATCGCTGCAATCACAATCAAAGTTTTATAACTATATCATGGACAAGAGCGATCCTTTACATGCTTAGAAGTGTTGAGCATCAAAGTTTTATACAAATGTTGCCGTTCAGCCTAATGTGAGCTTTGCATATGGATGTTGCAGGTTGAGGTTAATTGAACCGAATGTGCTTGGTTTTGAGTGCTATAGGAAGTTCTGTTTTTTGTTCTTATGAACCTGAACCAACACTATCAATAGTAGCTTCAAGATATTTTGCATCGTGTTGAAAGTTTGCCCTGCTATTAAATGTTTTATGAGCTCGTATTGTGGTCTATGGCATAGAAAACATACTACTTGCTTCAAGACCTTCCTTGGTTTTTTTTCCTGGTTTCTTTTGTACCCTTGTTCTCCTGTGGTGCAACCGAGCTGCTAAAAGTATTATCTATGGATGCACCGAGTTTCTTTTAGTTTTTTACTATGTGGAGGATTAATGTGTGCTGACAGAACACCATTGCTGCCGTGCAGGGACTGGCGCTCCGGCGCTGCTCATCGAGGATGACACACCTGAAACCCGCGTCGTCGTCGCCTGCCCCCCAGCAGGTACTCTTCCACTCCAGTTTCAAGGTCCCAAAGCTGAAGGCCCCTGCCCCTCCTCCCCCTCCTCCCTCGTAGTAGTCTGATCTAATGGTGTCCTGACATGTGCAGCTGCTGTTAGACCTCCGCGATGGCGGTGTTTAGGTGTGTGGAGTTAGCGATCAGGTTTAAGCTTTATCTTGCGCCGCGTGCTCACTGGAAGCGGCGATTGTGTTTTGTAACCAACATCCTCGCCCTTATTTTGGAGGCCCTTTTGTAACATATTCGCGGGCGCTGCGCGAACGGGAGAGCTCACTGACCTCTGTATGTATGTGTGTGTATTAACCATGTGGTGCCCTGGGGCCGGAATTCGCGAGGTGTTTGAGATGTGACACAAACTCCCCTCAGTTATATGTGTGTTTCTGCCTTTGGTGTATAAAATGTTCAGTGGTGGATGTGTGAGAGGACATCAATGTGCATGTTGTGGATGATTACAGGGAGTGCTTGCGCTTCTGTTTTGGAAAACTGGTGCTTGTTGTGTAGCAATTTGAATTTGCGCTTTGGCGAATTCGTTTAGGGTTTTCGATGGCCAAGTTGCGTTATCCACCGAAATGTGGGGAAATTTACCTTGGATGCTTTGTGCCCTGCTGTAACCCATTTCAGAGGAATGTCATACACACTTCAATCTTAACTGGATGATGATTAATAGTGAATGCTTGCATTTCTGTTTGGGAAAATTGGCACTTGTTGTTTAGTCATTGGAATTTGTGCTTTGGCGAATTTGTCTATGATATTTTTCCCATGGTGAAGTTGTGTTATCCGCATAAATATGGGCAAATTTATTTCCAATGCCTGTGCTCCGTTGTAAAACATTTAAGAGCAATATAATACACACTTCATATCTTGATTGAAAAAGGGAAAGCATGACACTTGTTTAAAGAATGATTTCGCTACAAAATGAACATCTGATTTCTGAGGATGGCAAATGGAATGGTTTTTTTTTTAATGGCAAATTATGCTGTCGGGAGGATGGCAATTTGTTTCAACTTTTTTGTCATGCATGCTAAAGAAAACTGGCAATGAAAAACGTTTGATTTGTCATGGACGGTTAAAAATCCGACGTCAGATTTCTAACATTACCGGTAAAGAAAAACGAACTGGAATATAAAATACAGTAGGGTGCTTAATATAAATTTGCGAGTGATTGCAAAACATCTATTTTTATACCGAGGCAGAGAGCCTCAGCATTTTCCGGCGATACCTTCCTACGAAGTTTGTGAGCAGCAAGTAGTCCTCTCTATATGGTGCTGGTTCTTCGTGTATACAAACAAACCTGGCTAAAACGGGCGGGCGGCGATTTCATTGCCGGGAAAGACCGCTTCTTTGCGCCATCACGTTACCAACCGCCAAAATTAGGTCCGCGGATAATAATACTGCGCAAGCAAGCCGCATACAAGAAAAAGGTCGATGCTGTGAAAGGTAACCAGAAAGCGGCCGGGAATCGTAAATTTCCCCGTGTTTACGTGAATTCTCTTGGCAAGAGGGCGAGCACAATTTCTCTTTAAACCAAACTTCCCAAACAGTTTTTTTTTTCTTTTCTAAAAATATATATACCAGAATTCCAAGACGGAAGAAGCTCTTTTTTTTTTTTTTTTGAGAGGTCGGAAGAAGCTCTTCTTGGAGCACAAGAAGAAACCCCCCTCGTTCCCCAGCCACTGCCACGGATGGGGAACGGTATAAGCCCGGCCCGGCCCACCCCGATCCCGTCCCTCTCTTTATCATCCGAGCCAGGCCGCAGCCTTCTTCTTCTCACCCACGAAAGAGAGAGAGAGAAGAGGAGCCGTCGACCCCGCCGTCGCATCGCCAAACCCTCGTCGTCTCCGATCCCGCCGTCGCATCGCCAAACCCTCGTCGTCTCCGATCCCGCCGTCGCAGCCATGCCGTTCACCCCGGGACCCTACTCCGGCAAGAGCACCCTCGCCCTTGTAAGCGACCCTCTCCCTCCCCCGATTCTCCCGCGGCCGCGCGGATCAGATCTGGCTGACCCGCTTCTTCTTCCCCTTTTGATGGATGTTGCTTTGCAGGTGGCCAGGGTCTCCGCGGTCGGCGTCGGCGTCGTCTACGGCTCCGTCAAGCTCGGCATCCTCAAGGTATGGTAACGCGCCCCCAATCCCCCAACCCCCTCCCTTCCTCTGTATCTGGTACCGCCGCGCGATCGATGCGATTTGGTAGCTTCCGCTGTGGGTCGGTTGGTCGGTGCCCCCCGGTGGTTGCTAGGGTTAGGAGGCTCTTTGGTCCTAAGGGCTGGAGCGATTTGATTTGGTTTGGATCGGGCTGTGCTGTGTGTGCTGCGAATATGAGATTATTAGCCAAGGGCTTGTCTTCGGAGATGGGAGATGGGAGATGGGATTGGGAATGTCGGTGGCTACTATCTGATTTCCTGTTTGAGCGCCTTGATTCTTCATCTGGTTTGGTCTGCCAGAGATTTACCAAGGGTTTGGGTTGAGAGGCACGATTGAGAATGTGGGTGGCCGCTATCGTGACTTCCTAGCACTTGATTCTTATGTCGGTTCAGTATCTATTGCCACCCCTTAGCAATTAGTGTTCCACTAGCTAGGCGTATTTTGGACCAACTGCCTGTCTCTTCGTTGGCCTGCTGTAACTACATTTGCATGATTGGATGATTTGTTTCTGGATGATAGGGTTATGTAGCATCATGCACTAGTTCTCAAGACTTGTTAGCATCTTCTGTTAGTTTCACTAATCATACGTAGCAACATCATGTATTCTCGAGACTTGTCTATTCATGTTCGTCTGCCTCTGGTTGCACCTGCTTGCTGTCATGTGAATTGTTCTCTTGTTATCTGACAGTTGAGTCCGAGGCCTAGTTGAACACTGCACTGCTTAATTTGTATAGTTCTTATGTTTTGTATTTAAGTAAAAGTTAAGTTGCCTGAGATAGATCTTGCTCAGGAAAGCATGTGCCATAAGTTGCCTGATTAGCTCCACAAGTCGCTGGGGCATCTAATCTATGATCTGTATAGGTTTAGGGACTTTGTTCCTATGCTCTGCTCGATAGCATTTTGGATATTGACTGGACGCACTTTATACAAAACGATTTATCTTGTACTCCCTCCGTCCCAAAATAAGTGTCTCAAGCTTAGTACAACTTTGTACTAGAGTTAGTACAAAGTTGAGACATTTATTTTGGGACGGAGGGAGTACATTGCTCTGACTAACTTGTACTCCCTCTGTAAACTAATATAAGAGCGTCTATAAACACTCTTATATTAGTTTACAGAGGGAGTAAGATGAAACCAT
This sequence comes from Thinopyrum elongatum, assembly GCA_011799875.1. NCBI lineage: Eukaryota > Viridiplantae > Streptophyta > Magnoliopsida > Poales > Poaceae > Thinopyrum > Thinopyrum elongatum. The sequence goes on along the minus strand of CM022298.1, from coordinate 10,364,928 downwards.
ACTTGTCAAGTATCACTGCTTAATCATAACATCTTGTTTTCTGCTTCAGCCATCAATAAGAAAAACACCTATCTTCATACCAGGCTTATTATATAGAGATAATACCGTTCATCTTGTTTCTCGCCCCCCCCCCCCTCTCCCCCCCCCCTCTCCTCTCCAACACACCCATCTGATTTACATTTAGCTGATCCATTAACTGCTTAGTGTAAGTTGTTTATCTTTTCCTGTCTGCTGGATTATTATGTACATATATGCTTTTCTCTTCACTGAATCACAATTTGTCTCTTTTTACCATCAATCCATCTTACAGTTGCACGCTTTTTTTTGGCTGTCCAGATGACCAAGCCCAAGGAGGAAGCAGCTGCTCATCACTGAGGACAAGTAGCTCCAGCGGGTTGGCGCCGCAGATTCACAATGTACCTTCTATATGCCCATCGGTTCTGTGATTTGTGTCTTGAAACCCAAAAAACTCCAGGCCCATGTGGGAGCTGAACCTTAGTTTTTTGCTTGTGGAAAATAATATCCTCGGCTGAATCGACTTGAAATCAGGAAGAGTGAAACCTAAAATCCTTTGGCGTGGTGCTGCGATCCAGACCCAGTTTTTGTTGCGTCATCTAGTTTTTGCCCTGCAACCTGATTGGCTGGTCTAGTGAGCATCTTGGCGACTGAATTTATGTGTATTTTTTTTACAATATATAATTGCAAGTTCCATATAGACCTACATAGTTCAACCAAGCGCTCTTGATGATCTGGCTCATGATTTAATTGCCAACCAAGTTTATGTGGACTACTCCCATTAAAGATCCATTAGTAATGAAATCTGAAAAACTACTGTGACAAAAATTATACCATTGTAGTGAATTTTGATGTGTGTGCACCTTGTTCATTGCAATGGGTGGAGTATTAGAGCAGCATTATGTGGGATTGAAGGCAGCGCAGCGCTGTATTTCGTCCACAGCACATCACAAGGTTGGACATGGTACAATGATCGTGCAGAGTAGTTCCGTTCTCCACTTGCTTTCAGTTGTTCGATGCCTCTGGCGAGCTTTTGCCCAAGCCCTCGCTGGCGATGCTGTGGTTGTTGACGTCTATCCCTGTCTCCGTTTGGGGCTCTGATGTACCTCAGACTCAATTCTGCATGCGATGCCATGACCAACCACATCGTCCCCGGCTTTGAAGCCTCCGTCTTCGGCCTTGTGCTGCTTCCCTCTCTAGCCGAAATCGACCGATCGCAAAAGTTTTTTCTATTGCCCTGAAGAAAGTTTGCGGATTTAAAGAAAAGAACAGAAATTTGGAAAAAGTTTGTGGATTTCAGTATATTCATGCATTCAAAAAAAGTTCACAAATTGAAAAAAAGGTTCATGAACTAGAAAAATCTTCATGATTTTTTTAAAAATTGAATCTAAAAGGGAAAAAAATAGAACAAGGCAGAGTATTTATAGAGTCGAGGCACATGACAAAGAGTAACCACCATAGGCTGCCAAAGGATGAGCCCTGGCTAATCTAACTCAGAGCAGCAACAGCAAGCAAACAAATAGAGCAGCAAGCAAGCAAACGAGGGAACCCAACCCAAGCACTCGAGGATTTCAAAACGAGGGAGGTGTGGAGGAGAAGGGACCTTGAGCTGCTGCTGTTGCTGCTCCTCTCCACGGCTAGGCATCGAGTGGGTTGAGTTCTCCTGCACAGCACCAACAGAACAGAGCAGACAGAGAGGCGCGAGGAACCCAGATCCACGGCTTGAGTGGCTGGACGACGACGGCGAGACGGTTAGCGCTACAATGGGCGGGGTTGCGGCAGGAAGGGAGGAGGTCGATGGTGACCAGACGGCGTGGAGATGGGCGGCGGGGTGGGAGGGGGAGCAAGGCGACGCCGTCGTCAGAATAGAGCAAGGAAGGAGAGGGTTGACTAATTTGCAAAAAACGTTAATTAACTAATTTGCAATATCAAAGAACTAATTTGCAAAAAACACCGTCGTCAATATATTCGGTCGGGAAATATCAAAGAACTAATTTGCCAAAAAAGGACAAAAAAAAACGTTACAAACCTTTTACGGACGAAGGGAGCAGTAGACAAAAGCAGCAGCCATAAGCGGTTAATTAACTAGTAGTAAGATTATTGTTGTAGCGAACTGTTGCTAGAAAGGCCATTCAAATTTCCAGCGTTCCCGCTGAACACTTATTCCTGCCGTTTCTTCTATGTTCTGCCGTTATCTCTAGGCATTATAATTTTTCAAGGAGAATTTATGTATTTAGCATTGTTCGCAACTGTATCAGTCTATCACCAGGGATAAATAGACAACGGTGTGTCCGATTTCGAAAAATGTGCTCCAACTGAAACACCACAAATCGTAAGTCGACTTCTTTCGGGTTGACTCGACTCCCGAGACAGAGTGATTCAGTCTGTGTCTACTATGCTACGCTTGGAAAGAAACTAATACATGCAGGCAATCCAACAAAAAGCTTGATTGAAGCCAGCGGTAAATGAAAGTACCGCACACAAACAGCGACTCGCCTGGACACAACCATATTGGTGAGAAACCAATTGGCAGCGACAAGGTTCCTATTGCTATCTATCCACTGCCAAATCATTCCTTGAATGGAGTCAAGTCGATCTTGAGCGGTTTCTTTCCTTTGGTGACTCGCTTCACACAAAGAGAAAAACAAAAATGGTGAGCGCTTAGAGAGAGATTTGGCCTCACTATAACTCCCCAAGCAAGGATGTCTTAACTTACAGCGATCACAATCAGTTCTTCCAACAGCTCCTCCAAATTGCGCAATGGCTACCAACAAATGTGCACAACAACGGTAATAAGTGAGCATATCATCATCAAACATCATGGTTGAAAATGTCTCAACAGTGATGGAGAGGTTACCCATTGAGTTGGCCCGTCACATGGTGAATTCAGGGGATCATCATGTACCTGCCATAGGATTGTGAAAATAATCTTACAAATATTGTTGCATCTCTATGGATGGATCATAACGAAAATGAAAGGTACAGGGAGCAAAAAGCAACATGATAGCAGCTTCATCGACCTACCTCCATGAAAATACCATCAACACCAACTGCAACAGCGGTCCTTGCGATGCATGGTATGAGTTCTCGTAAGCCCCCACTCGCAACCCCACCACCATCAAGCTTACAAAACAGAATCAATGCCCGGTTGAGCAAAATTAAAATCCTCAAGATACAGTTACTTTGGAAGAGGTTCAATCAGGTCATCAATGTTTTACTAGTTGATCACACCATCTTAGGACATGGCTATACAGAAGAACCAAAATATAAATAATCAGAAAGTCTGAATTGCTTAGATATCATCACACCATGCATGGTTTTTGAGCTTTGACCATGGATCATGGTTGCAGAAATATACAGGGATGGATCAGGTTGGAACATTGCCACATATCATATAATCCCTCTCAGTCCATATAAATATGATGTCTGGTACATATAGTTTTCATCAAACTTTTAAAACTTTCACCATCATTTTTTTTTGAAACATATGATTAGATTGGATATGTGAGAAATCATATTGACAGATTGCTATCAGAAAATACTTTCATAACATAACAATTTTATTAAATTTTAGCAATACTATAGTAGAAATTAAGTAGCAAAATTACGTTATGAACACCGTGTAGACGTCTAAAATGTCATCTTTTTAAAGACAGGGGAGGGCAAGTTCACAGGCCAATTTTACATTCAAGGAGGCACATAAGTAAAATTTGGTCAACTGCCACAAGTTTCCATTTAAACATCATGATGTTATTCACAAATCGACATGACTCTGCCAAAGGGAAAAAAGAAAGAAAAGAATAATTTGCTTAAGGTTGAGCAAAAATGTCTGCGAGGACAATTATCCTAAACCAAGAAAGGCATATTGGAAATAGGTGAGTATACCTTTTTCCCAGCTGGTTGTTGTAGAGCATGTGTCACATCAGCTACCTGAAAATGCATACTTCTCTATCACTGATCTATGTCATTGTTCATGATACATTTGTAGTTACCACATAACATGATATTTGAGCATACACAATCGAGAATTCAATGTACAATTCAGCTATAGAAAGGGCAATCATCTGGTTCATGTCTAAATAACCTAAATCCATTATCGAATAATAACAACAGAAAATAGCACAAAAGCTAGACTACATCTGCCATGTCAAGGCAAATGTGCCCCCAGAGGAAAAACAAACTTGATGCTTAATCACCTAATTGACACTAAAAAACAACTACCTCCATTATATAATTGAGCTCCAATGTCGCAAAATAGGTTAATACTATCTTTTGCAAATATCGCGCCATCATGAATACTGGACATCCGGATATACCCAATGTCACCAATGATAGCCTTTTTTCTATTGTGGCCGAACACCAATGATAACCTAGGCAGAGCTTTTCATGAATAGAACCAACCTGAATCTGTGATTGTGCACTTGTGGACAAAAGTAAGGTCATATTACTTACAACTGGGCAATTTGCTTCCCTCAGCCACTCAAAGTTCCTTGGATCAACAATTAGATCATCTGTGTGTGCAATGAAAACAAAACAAGATACTGCTAAATCAGTTATCTGCTACAACGAAACCATCAACATAAGTTGCTTGTTGCAGGAAGACTAATGCCTGAGTCTCCTTTAACATGAATAAGGAAAGCGGGCAAATGGTTGTATTGCTCACTTTGCTTTGGGGCAGCTGCACTGCATGGTACCCCAACCTGACTAGTAGTATCACAATGCTAAATGGCTAGGGACAGAGACATTTGAAGAGCTAGTTAGCCCTCAGATGTCACTTTTTCATGTATTTTTTCTTCATCTAGCTGCTCCATCGCAACAATCATTATTCCCCATGCCACATCATATCCAAGTGTCCAGAAAGAGCAGGATATCCTAGTCAGTACAATATGTTTCCTGATAATTACATAGCATATAATGTAATATGATATTATGTGTTTTCTCTTATTTAGCCTACCCCAACTTGTTTGGGACTAAAGGCTTTGTTGTTGTGTTGTGTTTTCTCTTATTTATTTACTTCTGAAGCAGGCAGTACAAAAAAAAGGCCAAAAGATGACTTAACTGTAGTCAAACATGGTGCCTCGCTCACGGACCATCACATTTTGATTTCCAGCAAGTCTAATTTTCTCTGCAGAGTTGGCCATAACCTGTTAGGGAACAGCCATACAGGATCACTTCAACAAATGTGCAACTTAACTAGATGCTGGGCGCAACGCAACATTTTCCATTTTAAAAACATCTAGTTGAGTAACACAAGCATGTGAAATTGGTATTTGGATGCAAAAAGCTCCGTCTTGAACAATGGCTACCTGAACTTCGGAAGAGAAATGACAATTCAGAACAGTGACAGACTAAACTGGAACTGATAGTTTGTTTTACAGTTAGTTAGACATCATGTTGGTTTCTAATGTTGGATTAATAAAGAGTAGAATAAAAGGTCCAGACAAGCGTAATTAGCTTCAACTTTGCCTGACCATTCAATCTCATAGAGAAAGAAATCACATGATGTGAAACTTCCCTGCACAAAGGAGACATTACTGAACAAACTAAGCATGAGTTTTTTAGGCTAACGCTAAAACAGACAATGGCACCAGCAATAACGCAGATAGTGGCAACAATAGATAGTCAAACAATATAAAGGTTTAGTAAATATTCCCCGTGTTTAAATTTGCTTTTCACACTGTCATAATTTTCTTGATAGGTACAAACAGCATATAGGAAAAGAAATTTATGGTTAAAGTTTAATTTTGTCAAGGTGCCAACTCAAACGCACCTTATAAGAATCAAAAGATGGAGTACTACATTCCAAATTTGGGAAGACTGCCAGATAGAAATGCAACTTACAGACGGAGCACAGAATTGTCCTTTCTTGATATTGATAATCTTCCCAGTCTTAGCTGCAGCTACTAGAAGGTCAGTCTGTTGCCATAGATACTTATATTAGGAATGTTGAACGAGATATTAAAGCAGATTCATGCTTGATCTAGTAGTACTGCAGTTTTCCCCAAAACATGCATACATTAAACTTGTACCTGGCGACAGAGGAAAGCTGGAATCTGTATAATATCAGCAACTCTTCCAACAGCTTCACACTGATTTAGTGAATTATATAGTTAGAAAGCATCTTCGCCTTACACTTCAGAGCAAAGGACACACAAAGGGCACAATAAACGCGTGTACAGTACAGACTAAACACAAAAATCTAGCAATATATTCAAACAAAGATATTTTAGATTCAGACATGTCATATTCAGATGTAAGAAACAGTGACGGTACCTGTGGTACAGTAACATTTCATAGGAAGGAAACATAGTTAATGGACTCAGCTAAGTATGCAGAAATATGAAGTGAGCGACAGAAGAAATTGGTAGCAAAACAGATGAGAATTTCCTTGCATACAGGATTAAAGAATCAAATGGATACCTGGCAGCTTTCATGCACGTCGGTGACCACTGGAAGGTCGTATGCGGCCTTCACCTTTTCAAGGATCTGATATAGCAAGGTTAGATACGGAAGAAACAAAAGGTGTATATTATTTTGTCACACGCACCTTCAGGCCTTGTTCCAGACCAGGACTGCGGAAGGATTTGGACGATGTGCGGTTTGCTTTATCAAAGCTTGATTTGAACACTAGAGGCACCCCAAGTCTGGCATGGAGATGGAGAGAACAAGAAACAGGTTTAGTTTGGCTGGCCCAAGAATAAACAGAAGTATATATGGTGATTGGTTGTTGTTTACTTGGTTGTGATGGCTTTGATGTGTTTGGCCATCTTCATGACGTGCTCCTCTGATTCAATCACATTGGGCCCAGCTAGCAAGAAGAATGGTTGAGCAGCCTGGTGTATGCAAGAATCAGAGGGGTCAATTCTCGCATACATATACGACGTCTTGAGATGTGATCACACTGCTAGTATCATTCATTCATATGATGACAAACCAAGGAAACGAGATGAGCCCCCAAGAGCAATTTTACTGTCATCCATTATAGTCAGGAAAACAACACCTTTTCAAAAGGAAGTTTCTCTGTAATTCACTCAAAGAAAACACGAAAACAGAAATACCATTATAGTCACTCATACCAAACATCTCAAGGCTTGAGCATACATAGTCAATAGCGTCACCAGACATCGCCGACAAACTAACTAAATCATGCGGATTTCGGCGGAACTATTTTCCTACATCATGTGAATCCCAACGGTGACATGCATTTAAGACCTTCAGAGAACATTTTATTTTAATTGACTTGATTCGACGAAATGCCGCATCCAGCAACAAGATAAGCAGAGCGACGAGGGCATTCATTTCATTCTTGTTACCTTTAGGTGGTTGTAGAGCGCCACCGACGAGGCGTCCATTCTTCCCCCTGCAGATCTGCCTCCGGTTTCTGCTCGGCGATGATCCGCAAGCAAGCTGACAGTGCGCGGAGGCGGAGGCGGAGCTATGGGGACGGACGACGTCCGACGGCGCCCAGGACGGCTCGGCTGGATGCCGGGGGTGAGCGCCCGCTGGATGTTAGGGGGTTGGACGGCGGATCGATGTCGGGGTGGAGCTTCACGGCGGCTGGTCCACGGGGTGGACGGCGGCGATGGCGCGGAGCGAGCGTGAGGGCTTTAGTGGGCTATAGGTGGGCTGCGGGAAACGGCAAGCAGGCCTCTCTCTCTCTCTCTCTCTCTGTCTTTTCTTTTTCTATTTAAAATAAACAGAAAGCTAAAAGGAAAATAACAGATCTAAAGAAGAAAAGTTGATGCAGTGTGATAATTTTCCTGCTCTTGAGAAAAAGTGTGAGAACCAGGAAATTTGGAAGTTTAAATTCAAACTCATTTGAATTTAATTCAATTGGGTTTGAACTGTGGCTAGGTGCGAAGAGTGTCCAAAGAACATGAAATTTTTGGTGGAGCATAGGAAAATGGTTCAGAAAATTGGGAAAAGTTTGGAGAACAAACTTGAAGTAGAAAAATGCATGAGACAATTGAAAACCAAAATGTTTAATAAGATTGGCAACTCGAATTGCGAAAAGAATTTCAGGACCATACGTGACCTAATTTTAGGTAAATTATAAAAGTGTTACAAGAAGGAAAATAAAATAAGATCCATAAATTATCCAACTCCAAAATATAATGCGAAAGGCTGGGGTTGTTACAAGAACTGATGCCTATACCCAATGGACCACCGCACGGGGCAGTGCGCACAGGGCGAGGGCAGTGGGCGACGGACGAGGTGGCTTCGGGCTCGGCGACCCTCCCGCTCTGTTGCCAGGTCCGTGGGGGTGGTTGCTTTCCGGTTCTGGGTTTCGACCCCTTTTGGTGTGCTGTCGATGCTCGGTTAGGAGGTCAATGGGGGAGGTTGGCACTCGGTCTGTTCGAGCCGGTGTCATATTGCTCGCGTCGTCCCATTTGGTGTTACCTTTGTTGGTGTGCGGTTATTTCATGCTGCCTAACGGCCCCACCAAGAGACGGTTGTAAAATAGTCATTGCCATCGTATTCCGTAAATTTGTGTGGCGAGGTGGTCCTAAACACAGCCTTTGTACGCCCACCTGTCATTTTTTGCTGAGTTTTGTAGGGATGCCACTCGGTGACCCCTGAGATTTTGATTTAGGAAAATGAAAAATAGAAAATGTTTGCCGAGCCTCTTACAGAAACAACTCGGCAAAGCTGTGAACCCTGGAATTCCGATTTTAAAATGAAAAAGAGAAAATGTTTGCCGTGTCTCCGTTAGCAGAAAATCGGCAAAGAAAGACCGCCATCACGGCTCCGTCGCCTGCTCTACAGTAGGGGCCACCAGTCAGACTTTGCCGAGTTATTTTTGTCAGGAACTAGGCGAAACTTGAGATTCTGCCGAGTTTATTTTGTTCACCGAGTCAGTTTTCGTTGGAACTAGGCAAAATATGAAGTCTACCGAGTTGTTTGTCATTGCTGAGTCAAAATTTGAATCAAACTCGGCGGATATAAACTTTGCCGAGTTCCCAATAGAATGAACTCGGCAGAGTGTTGAAACTCGGTACAAAACCATATTCTAGTAGCGATCATTCTGATAATGGATTGTGTCAACCACTGGATATCAAGCTGCACATGAAACTACTTAAATGAGAGATGAAATTAGCCGTTCAAAACAGACAACTTGTACGCTAATTCATATCACATCGTAGAGTACAGAAATTCAACCAAACTGTATGACCAGAAAGCATGAAAATATAGCACTGAAAATCGTCATAACAATGCTGAGTTTGACTTCAATTCCCCTCACCACTTGTTCCAACCAACCTGCCCCTTCTCACTGTCTCCGCTTCAGCAGGCAGATTCGCCCAGCACCTGCCCCGCAGATCCGCCCTTCGGCGCTCACACCCGTGGCCTCCTGCACTGCCTCCTCCACCACTATCCGTGTGGTACCATCTGCCGGCGACCCTTCCGGCACTAGACTCTCCCCAACCACGTCAATCAGAATAGATCTGTAACAGAGAAATCACAATAGCTTTACCGCCGGAACTCAACGGTTAGTAACGCACAACAAGGTCGACTAGCATCGGATCAACATACCTCCTGATTAGTTGGATGAGGAACTCCATCACTGTCGGTCGCCTGTTCTTCATCTCCCTCAATCTCTTGCTTCTGGAGTTCCAAAATGACGGCCGCGCTGAGGAAGAAGAGGCTCGCACTGCATTCAATTCCGACTCCTGTCCTTTGATGGAAAGCGACCTCTCCGAGCCATGGATCAGACGGAAATAGGAGAACCTGATCCACGGCTCAGCTCGTCGGCGGTGGACGGTCGTCCAGAAACCTGTCCGGCAACGCCGCTAGCCTGGCCCATGGACCGCCCACTACTAGAATCTGGTTTTGTCCCAAGTCCCAAGACTTCGCCGAGTTCTTTCTATCGGGAACTCTGCAAACTTCTATCTGCCAAGTTTAATCCAAAATTTCACTTGACAGTGATAACCAACTCGGCAGAGCTGTGCCTTTGCCAGGTTCCAACGAAAAACACCTAGGCGAACTTAATAAACTCAGCAGAATCACATGTTCACCGAGTTCATGCCAAAATACACTCGGCAAAGCCTGACAAGTGGGCACTCAGTGAAGATTTCGCCGAGTTTCTTTGAAACTCGCATAAACGGCGATTCTAGTAGTGGCCTCTGATGCACACGTATTTCTCTACAATACGCATTTACCAGCAACCCTTAACGCCACGTATAAACTATTGGCCCACCTCCACATGCATTAACAACCAGAGGAGATATCGGGCACATATGTGCTCGCGACCACATCCTCCGCGGCCCACCGAAAGTGCTCTCTTCATTTCTACCATTTCAACGTGTGTAAAAGTCAATGTCACACAAGTATTTGAATGAGCTTCTCTTGGTTGAGTATATAGAAGTACAATGTGAGACAATTTATTTATTCGAATGTTCACCGGGGGAGAGGTTCCCCACATGGATTTTCACTGAAAGTGGCCCAAAGCCGGGGACTAAGGCATGAGAAGGTTGGTCGAGAGAGCCGAGAGTCGGGGACCAGACGAGGGATTACATGTCGCCTATGAGCGAGCCAATGCTTCCATGCATCCCAGGTCCATGGATCTGCTCAGCTTTGGAGTGCACATATGGGGTTGCTTTAAGCTCCAAGTCGAACTTTCTACGTACATTGATCCCGAACTTCTCAGACATATCCAACGACTCCGGACTAGACCCATCAGGGATCAACCAGTCAAAGTTGTACAGAAGGTTTGCGAGTGCGATCTCCACGGTTGACGTGCCGAATAGCATTCCAGGACACTGTCGACGCCCCAGCCCCGAAAGGTGTGAACTCAAAATGTGTCCCCTTGTAATCTACGTTGCTTTCCTCAAATCTCTCTGGCATAAATGCTTCGGGGCATCCCAATATTTGCAATCCTGAGAAATCGCAAATATATTAACCTGTACATTAGTCTCTTCTGAAATTTTATACCCCATAATTTCACAGTCTTCTCTTGCCCTTCGGGGGAGTAGAGGAGCGGGAGGATGCAGCCTCAAGACCTCCTTGATCACCATTCGCATGTAGTGGAGGTCAGACAGAACATTGTTAGTTATAACTGCTTGTTGCTGACCTAGCACTCGTCGGACCTCAAGTTGTGCCTTTTCCATAGTTTTGGGATTTTTCAACAGCTCTGACATAGCCCACTCCAGTGTTATTCCAGAGGTCTCAGTGCCACCTGCGAACAAGTCCTACGAACAATTGTCGTGGGTTATAGGATACGTCCATATTTAGTATTAATAATGAAAAATAGATAATACACAATATTTCCAACAAATGTGAGGAGAGAACATGGCAGAGAATGATGAAAAATATAATGAATGTCCATGTGCGACTGGCACACCCTAGGGTTTATCTTTTTTCAAAATAAAGAAAATAGATAGTGCAAGTAACAATACTCACAAAGATGATGACTCCTATTGCCTCTAAAGTTAGAGGATATGCCAAGGAGTCTTCCTTGTTCAGCCTGAGCAGCACGTCCAGCAAATCCTCCCCAACGTTGGAGCTGACTACAGCGCGCATCTCCTTGCGCTGCTCAATGATGTCGGCAATGATGCGCTCGATTTGGCCATAGCTCTTCCTCATCTGCCGCTCGCCGGAGCTTAGCAGCCGCACCAACCGCGACGATGGGAATATGTCGACCAGCGAGAAACCTCCCAATAATGCGGTTACTTTTTCCAGCTCCCGGAGGTACTCACCCTGTCGTGCGCACTTGCCTCCGAACACCGCCTGCGCGATGACATCGTTCATCAGCGATGACAACTTCTCTGTGAGGTTGACGGTGGCACCACTCGAGACGGTGATGGAACGGTGGAGATTGCCGACCTCGTCAGTCCTAATGCCCTCCATGCTTTTCACCTATATATATATATTAAAAATAATATTATCCACCTTTTTTAATCCACTCGAGGTTTTTTTTTTTCATAATTGTTAGGGGGATGTAATTCAATAACCTGTTTCGTGCTCAGGAGCTCCATGGTGCAGACCTTGCGTGCATGGTGCCAGCGGTCACCATAGGGAGCGAAGATTATTCCCATGCCGCTGCTATTGCCGATGACGTCTAGCGTCACGCTGCGTGGCCGCGAGGCAAATGTGAGGTCCATGCTCTTCATCACCACCTCAGCCATCTCGGCGCTGGAGACCACCACAGTGGGGACCTCGCCGAGCTTGAGGAACATCACTGGGCCGTGCCGGCGAGACAGCTCCGCCATGATGCGGTGCGGGAGGACGCCGAAGACGTGGTGGAGGCTGCCGATGACCGGAAGGGTCCATGGCCCCCGAGGCAGCAGATTCTTGTTGTGCTTGGGACGAAGAAACCAAAGGATGAGTGCTATGGCTAGGGCAACGAATGACATGCTTGACATTGTTACCTCCATGGCATGCAGGTGGGAGCTAGCTAGTTGGCATTCAGTTTATCAACGGATGTGCATGGTACCATGCATATTTATTACTTATCAGATACTCCCTCCGTTCCGAATTACTTGTCGCACGTATGGATGTATCTAGATGTATCTTAGTTCTAGATACATCCATTTCAGCGACGAGTAATTCGGAATGGAGGGAGTAGTATGCAGCAACGGGTACGACATCGCGGTTCGGATTTGGAAATCAAACTTACTACTTCCCTCTGTAAAGAAATATAAGAGCGTTTAGATCACTACGCTCTTATATTTCTTCACGGTGGGAGTACTACACATGAGGAGATGTATGAAAAAAAAATGGTGTGTTGGTTTAGGTACGAACTTTTGATGAAAAATTCCATTCCATTTACTAAACAGTCCAGTGTGTGGTTGAATGATACTAGTTCCATTACTCCACAAGTTCCATTACTCCACATGCAGTGGTTGAGGACAGCTTTATGGCGATTTTTGTTAATTAAAAGGACAAAAGTGCCGAGCACGAGGCAAATGGTTGCCTAGAAAAGCTAACACGAGGCGAATGCATTACTTTTCTCAGACTGGCCATAGTGGGGGTATCATAGCCGGTATCATGCACTTGGAAGTATCAAACATGATGATGTGGCAGCAAATTAAAGAAGAGAGAGATGGTTAGAGTAACATAGGTAGATACTGTAACATAATAAATGTTATACTACTTTGTGTTATGCATGGCCATAAATGTGGTCATCAATGATACTACTTTATGATACTATGCACTATAAAGATAGTATCATACACTAATATCATATGCATGGTACTAGTATATGATACTCCTCGCTATGAGTAGCCTCAACTGCTTGCTGCATGCCTTGATGAGATCGCATCGATCAGCATGATTTAATATTCGAAACATTCGACTTGTTAAGCCAGCTAGGCACATGATGTGCACTAGTGCACTGAAAGCATGATCTGCACATCTATTCTGCTGTTTTGTATAATCGCTTCATTTTTCCATAGCTTCTCTTGTTATTTTATTTTATCCTTTACCTTAACTGGCAGGGTGGCTCTCGCAAATGCGAGGGCAGCATATTTAGTGTGTCAAAACTCTTTGAATAATAAACCTATTTTTTCATATTATGCTATTACAAATGATATATTTTAAATACACCACAAATGTTATGATACAAGTATATACATGAAAGAGGATATTTTGCATGAAAATGCAAGCCGATCCAATGAAAGATATCAGTCTTGTCAAACAAAATATGCCATTGGTGGATTACAGTGTAAGGTTTGATGGATTGCTTATCTCTACTACTAAAGGGGGATTTGGTAGTCTCGTCTCACATCTCACCACTTACTCCTATGTTTCGCTCCCGAGCGTCTTAGATGCGACCTTTCGCTTCAGTGCAGCCAATTAGGGCCGGCCTATTTGACGCATGTGTTAACTCAATCAAATCGGCACTTTTCCAAAACAACTTCGTGCATTAACTCATTAAAATTAAATCCTAAGAAAATCTCAATTAAATCCAAACTTTCCTTTCCTTCCACTACTCATATAGAAATAAAATAAAATCTTACCAAACATAAGCTATAATCAAAGTTGGCCGGCCCATTTGACGCATGTGAGCGTTCTTCTTTTTCCTTTTTTGGTTTTATTTTTACTATGACCAACATATTATTTTATGCTCTACATACTATAACAATCAAAACAGACCTATACACCATGGTGAGTTGGTAGTGTCGCTTCCATTCCGGTTAAACCACCCCATCTATTTTTTCTATCCTACCAATTTATGTAAACTAATTTTTAGCCCACTGATCTACTTAATCCGGTTTTTATCTACAAAATTTAATAATGTCATTATGGAAAGGAATCAATCATGGTTATCTCTAATCAATCTTTAAACACAAAATCTATGGAAAGGGTTTAAGGACCAAATCTATGGAAAGGAATCAATGTTTGATAACACATGACAACATTTATTGAAAGGAATCAATGTTTGATAACGTCGCCTCTACTCCGATTAATCCTCCCCTCCATTTTTTTTTCTATCCCACCAAATTATTTAACAAGGTTTTAGCTAGTTAAACCGATTTTATCTGCCAAATCAGATCAATATTTGGTAACGTTGTTATAGAAGGAATAAATCACGTTCAATCTCTAGTCAATTTGTAAAGACAAAATCTCTACTATTAACCTCTAATCAGATCAGTGTTTGGTATATTTGGTAACATTTTTATGGGCAATAATAAATCACGGTCAATCTCTAATCAATTTCTAAAGACCAAATCTCTACTATTAAAGAGAGTTGATGATTGTAGTACAGTTCCCTCCCTCCTTGATACCAACTCCCCTAAGTGTACCCCATTGCCATCAGTAAGCAAAAAAAGAAACATTTCAATAGGAAGAAAAAAACATCCTCCCCCTTTCGCTCACCCCCTCGATTCAACGCCGCCGTCGTCGCCACCGCCGCCGATTCAACATTGCCGTTGCCGACAATAATAGGGCAACACAGGTTGGGGATCAAGTCCAATCCCTCTCTTCCCCCTCCTCCTTGGTCCTGGCTCCGACCACCATCATCGGCCCGCGGGATTTCGGCTAGCTAGCCCAGGAGGCACCCACGAACCCACCCCCCGCCGCTAACATCTGTAGGCGGTTGTCGCCCTTGTCCCTTGCTATTGGCCTACCACGGTAGCGTTGATCACTGGCTCGGTTAGAACACGAGTTTGTTGATTTTGTGATAAGAGTGAGGGTTGAGAGTGAGCGGGATGAGGGTTGGGGTTGGTCTGTCCAATTACAGTTGTTCAATTACGGTTGTTTGAGCGGATTAATTTTTCTACTTTAGAAAATGTGGAAAATTGCATTTGATCAGATGGTGCATCAAATTAGCAAATTACATGAGCGAGCGGTTCATATTTTTTATCAAGTTGTACAATTTTTAGTGAGGATACAAGGGTAAATGCATTGGTTGGTTACTTCAAGAGTTAATAATGGGCACGGTGGTGTATCAGTTTCATGCCCAACAACGGACATCATATTTTTTATTTCGTGGTAATGCGCGACATTCAATTGTATGTTACAACATGGCAATGGATCTGGAGACATTGGATCTTCCTTCTTGGCTCGGGGGCGTCACGGGTGGTGACGGCTCCTCCCACTTGATGGTGGTGGCTAATCGGCATGAACATGGGTGGAGAAGATCAGGGCGAAAAGCTTGACGGTTGGCGGGGGACTCCTCTTTGGTAGTCTTTGATGATGGTTGTAGGAGATATGCCCTAGAGGCAATAATAAATGTTATTGATTATCTCCCTGTTCATAATTATGTTTATATTCCATGCTATAACTGCTATGGTTCTCGAGTCTGCAATAACACGAGGCTCGGAGGAAGACTCATATGCACGTGTGGAATAATAAACGGTAAAATGTATTCCTAGTTTGGCCTCTAAGACTAGCTCAAGTGTTGCATGATGGTTCTGTTTTCTTGATCATGGGCATGTCTATGCCAGCAACTTTGAGGGCACAATGTTAGAAGAACATTTGTGTTGAATCGACCCGAATTGATGTTATGCCATGAGATACATTCGTCACAAGTTAATGGTTAATAACAAAGAGATGGTTAATGTTTGCATGATTCCTTAGACCATGAGAGTATCGAGTTTCTTCATGCTTGCTTCATGAACTTTGGGGTTTGTTAAACGTCATCCGTAAATGGGTGGCTATTACGGCGGCTTACGGGTTCATGGAAAAGTATGTCAAGTAACTTGATACCTCAAGATTGGGATTTGCTCCTCCGACGATGGAGAGATATCTCTGGGCCCTCTCGGTGTTACGGTATCCATCATCGTCTGGCCAGACACAATGTGATTTGATCACATGGATGCCGGAACACGGGAACGAGAAAAGAGAACAATACCGGTAACGAGGTGACTGGCATAGTGGACAAGTTGTTGATCCACGGGGATGCTAACATGTCTCAACTCGGGTATTTGTAACATATCGCGAAGCAACAGGAATAGCACAGGGCAACTGGAGGTTCACTCGAATATTCATTCGTGTGGGTATAGGGGTCAATGTGGGTGTCCACGGCTCCGCTGTTGATCATTGATCGAAAAGTGTTCCGGTCAGGTCTATACTTCACCGAACCTATAGAGTCACGCGCTTAAGGGTTATCTATCTGCTGAATACTAGACAGGGAGTCTGAGAGAAAGTCACCGAAAAAGTTTCGGAGATAGCGGAAAAGTTCCGGAGAGAGAACACCAGAATAGTTTCGGTAAAACTGAAAAGTTGTTTCAGGGTATACCATTAGGTCAAATTGGTTTCGGCACACGCCTGGAAATTATTGGAGGTTGCCAGAATTGTTCTGGGAACTTCTGGGATTTTTCAGAGAAAAAACCCGGAAATGTTCCGGAGCTGCCGGAACCAGTTTGGTTGCTTTTCGCAGATGAAAATCACTAA
This sequence comes from Thinopyrum elongatum, assembly GCA_011799875.1. Lineage (NCBI taxonomy): Eukaryota > Viridiplantae > Streptophyta > Magnoliopsida > Poales > Poaceae > Thinopyrum > Thinopyrum elongatum. Next base: position 10,348,080 of record CM022298.1, on the reverse strand, counting down.
ACCGAAAAGTTGTTTCGGAGTATACCATTAAGTCAAAATGGTTTCAGCACACGTCTGGAAATTCTTGGAGGGTGCCAGAATTGTTCTGGAAACTTCTGGGATTTTTCCAGAATAAGAACCGGAAATGTTCCGGAGCTGCCGGAGCCGTTTTGTCTGCTTTTCGCAGATGAAAATCACTAATCCGGAATTGTTTCGGAATATGTCAAAAATTATTTTAGTGGGTACAGGAAATGTTCTAGGTCCACATAAATATTTTCGGTTCGAACGGACGCTGGAAATTGTCATCGTGAATAGTGAAATCAGCTTTATGGTTACTTTTTGGAAAGCCACCTTTTTGGGCTTTTGCTCCAAAATATCTTACAGATGACATGGATGGATGTGGCTGAAATTTCAGCCCCTCGACCCCTCCTCCTCGAGGGGGCTGCCCAAAACTCACCCTTTCTCAACATACACAAGCCATGCATGATCTGGCCTTCTCTCTCCCTCCCAGTCAAATAGTTTCGTAGAGCCGAAAGACTGTCTAGGTTCCGGTGGGAACTAGTTCTGGACGGCGAAGCCCTGCCGGATAGATGACACCATATGTGTGCAACTCTGTAGAGAGATCGTAGTTTCGGTCTTAGTTCGAGAGTGCCTCCCGAAGGGCTGTCCGAGTGACCGTCCGAGTTTCGAGGGTCCTCCCGAAAGGCTGTCCGGGTGACCATCCGAGTTTCGAAGGTCGTCCCGAACGGCTGTCCGAGTGTCCGTCTGAGTTTTCAGGGTCCTCCCAAAGGGCTGTCCGCGACACCGTCCGAGGTACTGTCCGACCGCCTCCCGGAGGGCTGTCCGGAGGGCAGACGAGGGAGTACATCCTCGCGGTTGGGAGGTTGTAAATCCTAGCTGCAGGGATCTGCACCATCGATCGTCATCAACTCTACTTCCGCTGTGCTACGAGTCGTTAATGAAAAGATCGAAACCTTGTATGCAGTCTTCATAGTGGTCCTGGGCTGGTGCATAGGTCATAATTTTTTTTGATTTCTGCTGTGTTACCCTACAGTGGCATCGTGAGCCGTGCTATGCATAGATGCAGGTTGCGATCTAGAATACATAGAGATGTATGGGTGTTGCACAATATAATTAGGTAGTAGACGAGTTCTATTACTGAAAATTATTTGTGCGGGTAGCAGATGAAATATTTTACCTGATGTTCTTGTTGCTTCCCTGGAATTTGCATATTTCTGATCTTGATAACAACATGGTGGAGTTTCAAAGTTCTGGCAATCTGCGATCCTGATTGATCAACGAAGTGCTAACACTTCATTGAATTCCACCATAGTTAAAAAGAAATATGAAATTTCGCAGACGAAAGGGCAATGCAGATATGATCTGCACAGGGGTCATGCGTATGACAAAGTTCAGTATGGGGCTCGAGATTTTATTATCTCGTGTTTCATACACCCCGCAATGTTAATCTAGCGACTTGGATAATCATGCTTGATGATGAACGTTGGTAGCTTCGGTTTGTTTCGAGACATTAGAAGCCACGAAAAATATTTTTTTTTTTGCATGAACCGATTAGAGACGTCTAACTTGGTTTTGCAGGATGGTTGCATGTGCATGTGATGTGGTATAGAAGTGCTCATATTAAATTGATTATGTACGATATGACTATATGATATAATATTAACATGACCTGCGTGTCATGATTCGGCATGATGGCTGGAGCCATATGATTGTCACTTTAAATGATCTGCGTGTCAACGTTGAAGCAATGCAATTATTTTATTAGCTATAGAAATAGCAATATTATCTGGTGCATCGACAAGGTGGTGGAAAACTTCGCGAAGGTGAACACCGACGCGAATGCCGAAGACGAAGAAATACAAGTCTTCTCCGTCAGAAAGGACTATACCATATCATGCTATTATGAATTGCTTGAGATGTTTATCCCTTATGATGCACCCTTTTGATTGCGCGGTAGTCGCTTTTTATTAGGGTGATCTCTCACTTAAAATATCAAGTAGTTAGTGTTCTCCCAAGTGTAGCACCGTCACGGCACCTATCTCTTCAGGGTATCACATGCATACACGGGTACGAACGATTAGAGAAGTGTGAGGCGGGTGAGTTGAGACCTCGCAGCGAGATCACTTGGTTGTCTTGACGTTCAGGCATGAAAGTCATGAGCTCGGAACACCCGCATCGAAAGATGAACAAGAGTCACATAGAGATGTGATTGGCAAGTTGGCTTACCAATTGCAATTCTCGTCACTTGAGATGGATACATCCTTGGCGTTGAATTGTAATATGGATCTTGAATCGCTCATAATCAATTATGAGAGATATTGATTTGAGTGGGAGCGCGCCGTAGAATTAACTTGTTTAATTCTCAATGCAATTAATTTTGAACACTGTCTAAGTATGATTTGCAAAATAGTTATAGAATAATGGCTCGTGTTTCCACCTTCCCTGTTAAAATTGAATAGTTGTTAAATATCTGGTTAAAACTTTACGGTTGGTAACGTAATGTGAGGATTGTCCTCAAGAGTGCCGAGAAGGACTTTGTCCTATCGCATACTTTCGGTATTCTCCCGCTAATGCTATGGATGATGTGACTCTCGTCCCTCGATCCAAAAGCTAAAATTCTGTTATGGTCAAGTGAAATATGTTTGCTTCCATGAGACCCGAACTTCGAAAGTTTGGATAGTTATGTGATATTCATGGAATCTGAAAATCATTTTCAGAGACAGACAAAGGCTAAAAGATATGAGATATCCAAAGCAATATTTGTTTGCAAAATATTAGTAAAAGTGTTTACTGGGCATTTGACTGATAAGAGAGGGATCCGGAAGAACGCTGTCATATGATGATAGTGAATAAAACAACAACTTAAAGAGAAAGGAAATGTCCAAAGGGTGTTAGTAAGACTTTCACACCTAGGAAGTCCGGGGCGAAGCCACTCTTAAGTTGGGTGCTTCTTCGAGAGTAGGAGAAATACTAAAAGTTAAACTGTTAGAAGTATAAAGGCAGAAAGAAAGAAGACTGGAATATCCAGCTCATGTATGAATGTCATACAAGTTTTTGATGTATGGAAGGCTGGTCAAAAGAAATAGTTCTTGGGAATTACGATTAAACTATTAGTCCATAATTCTTGGGTATTGTGAGTTGATCACAAAGATACCCGCTCGGTTGCATTCTGTTGCAACTCGATGCAAGAACTACTATGGCCTGAAAGACTAGCCAGGAATGAGGTTTTGATATGCGATGGGAACATAGTAAAAGTTACTATACCTTCCATCGGTGTATTACCTATATATTTACTTTCATAATTCATTTTAGAGTTTTACACACTCTAGCCCATTGCATAAGGTATCTTGCAAGAAGGTTGTTCATAAGAGAACTTTTGATGTTCGGTGTTATGAATAACATAAGGGCCATACTTTCATTATGAATGAGATGTATGTTGTGAATAATGATAATAATATATTACCTCTGTGTTTTCTTTCATAATTCATTTTAGAGTTTCATACACTCTAGCCCATTGCACAATGATTGTTGCAAAAGGGTTGTTCATAAAAGAACAATTGTTGTTCAGTATTATGAATAACATGAAGGGCCATGCTTCCATCCAAGATGGGATGTATGCTATGAATATTGATGGAAATATGATACATCCATAACACTGACGATAAATGTCGCAAGACTAAAAGAATACCACACCATTGTGGCATTGCATTTGGTCGCATTGGAGAAACCCGCAAGGAAAAATTCCATTATGATGGATTTTGAAGTCGTTTGATTTTGAATCATCTGACAGTTGCAACTTTCCTCCGAAAAGTGAAGTGACTGAAATACCGTTCACAGGCCATAAGGAACGGGCAACAAACTTATTGGTGATCATACATTTTGATGTGTGTAGTTCAATAAATGTTGTTGCAAGTAGTGGATTTATCTATCTTCAGAAATGACTCAAGCAGATATATGGATATTTACTTGATGAGACGTAAGTCTGGATCTTTTGAAATCATTCGAAAGGTTTTCAAAATGAGGAAGAAGTTATTGTAACAAGAAAATTATGTTTCTGCAATTAGATTGCAGAAAGGAATATTTGAGTTACAAGTTTAGCGAATGTCTGATGAGTTGTGAAAAGAGTTTCATAACTTACACCTCCCGGAACACCACTATGAGTGGAACGTCCGTGAAGATGTAATCAAACCATTTATGACATGGTAAGATCAAAGATGGCATAAATAAATTTGCCATTATCCCTTTTAAAGAGTGATGCTTTAGAGACTGCGGCTTTTACACTGAAAAGAGCTCCATCGGGTCTGTTGAAATGACGCCATGGTAAGGTACGCCCAACCATGTTATATCTTTTCTTAAACATTTGGAATATGGGGCTTGTGTAAAAGGGTTACAAACCTATTCCAAATCAGACAAGTGCTACTTTGTAGGTTATCCCAAAAATGTTGGGTATTCCTCCCTCACTATACCGAGGCAAATAGGTTTGCCACAAAGAACGGTTTGCTCTTTGAAGAGAATGGTTCTTTCAAAAAGGTGAGTGGGAGAACAGTGCAACTCGATGAGATAAACAGTATCTTCGTCATCAGATCAAAGGAAAGGAACATTGGAAGTGATTCCAGAGTTTCCTACTACGACTGATACGGAAGCCTCTACATGAGATGTATGGACTTCGGTCGAACTTGCAGCTGAACCACGTTGGAAAAACTCGTGCAAACCTCTTAGGTGCACATACGAGATATTGTTGTTAGACAACAGTATACCTACGATACACAAGGAAGCATTGATGGGCCCTGACTCTGGAATTGGCTAAATGCCAATACAATCCGAGATAGTTTCCATATAAGTGATTCAAGATTAAAATCTTGATACACCTTTCGGAAGACTTAGAGTCTAACGAATATTTATGGAACTAAAAACTGATATGGATTAAAATATTTTATCCACAAAGCTCGACTTGTTGCAATAACAAGTTCAAGGAGTTGACTATGATGAGATTGTTTCACCGTAGCGATGCTTAAAGTCGGTTCGGGTTGAACTAGCAATTAATACATATTTCAAGTCATGAGATATGAAACATGGATGACGAAAGGATTTCCATCTGATGGAAATGAAACCAAGGACTTGCATATGATACAGTCCAAGGTATTTTGTCAATCCAGAGGATGCTAGTGAGTGTGCAAACTTCAGAGTTCCAGCGATGGACAGAAGAGAGCAAAATGAAGTTGGAATCTTCGTGTTTTGATGAAATGGTCAAAGGGGTTTGACTTCATCAATGGGTAACGAAGATGCTTGTGATTCAAGAAAGTAAGTGGGAGCATAATGATATTTCTAAAAACCTTGTGTTCTTGACACATTGTTAATTGGAAATAAATTTCTTGACACGAATTAGGACTTCATTTGAAAATAGTTTTTTCGATGAAGTGCTTGGGCTAAATAGCCTCAATATTAGGCATGATGATCTATGGAGATAGATTTACCTAATGGGGCTAAGCAAAAATACATATTGACAAGATGCTAAAATAGTTTAGCACTAAAAACGTCAAGGAGTGATTCTTGCCGAAGTCACATGGAGTGGGTTTTTGCAAGACTCGGTGTCCCAAAACACTGATGAGTAAAATACATGATGGAGATTCCACACACTCTTGTGTTTGGATTAATCATGTATTCCATGGTATGTAAAAACAACCAGATATGTCCAATACTCCCAAGTTGTTGCGAGTATAGATACCAAAGTGATCAAAGTACTGATCATGGGACAACAGTGAAAAAGGGTCATTGAGTGCTAGAGTAGCACTGATGATATGTTTTCTCGTAAGCGGAGATCATGAAGAGTTCGTTGTAAAATGTTACATCGATACAGTCTTCATCATTTCTCCATACGTTTTTCGATTTAAATTGAGGGTTTTGTGTAACACACAATATGGTGGCACAGTTAGTTGGAAATTGATCCAAACAAGTTACTGTGGCGAATTCTATAACAGAGGCGAAGTATGTTGCCGCTTTCAAAGCGACAAACAAGATGTTGAATCATATAGTTCATTCATGAACTTAGTATAGTTCCAAGAAGGCTTTGGTCAATGGGACACTATTGCAGATAGTTGCTCCATAGCTTAGTCTGAGGAATCAAGGTTCGACCTGTGATTCACATATATACAAAGCCAAGTCCACACAAAATATGAATTTTGTGAAAGCGTGAAAATGCTAGGATATGCAAAGATACACATGGAGCTAAAGTCGTCAGATCCGTTGGACATCAGGCTATACCACATGCGAAGCATATTTTACACCAGTGTGCCATGGGTGTAAAGTGCATTAGCATTAACTAGATTATTGACTCTAGTGCAAGTGGGAGTTTGTAGGAGATATTCCCTAGAGGCAATAATAAATGTTACTGATTATCTCCCTGTTCATAATTATGTTTATGTTCCATGCTATAACTGCTATGGTTCTCGAGTCTGCAATAACACGAGGCTCGGAGGAAGGCTCATATGCACGTGTGGAATAATAAATGGTAAAATGTATTCCTAGTCTAGCCTCTAAGACTAGCTCAAGTGTTGCATGATGGTTCTGTTTTCCTGATCATGGGCATGTCTATGCCAGCAACTTTATGGGCACAATGTTAAAAGAACATTTGTGTTGAATCGACCCGAATTGATGTTATGCTATGAGATACATTCGTCACAAGTTAATGGTTAATAACACAGAGATGGTTAACATTTGCATTATTCCTTAGACCATGGGAGTATCGAGTTTCTTTATGCTTGCTTCATGAACTTTGGGGTTTGTTAAACATCATCTGTAAATGGGTGGCTATTACGGCGGCTTACGGGTTCATGGAAAAGTATGTCAAGTAACTTGATTGCTCATGATTGGGATTTGCTCCTCCGACGATGGAGAGATATCTCTGGGCCCTCTCGGTGTTACGGTATCCATCATCGTCTGGCTAGACACAATGTGATTTGATCACATGGATGCCAGAACACGGGAATGAGAAAAGAGAACAATAACGGTAACGAGGTGACTGGCATAGTGGACAAGTTGTTGATCCATGGGGATGCCAAAATGTCTCACCTCGGGTATTTGTAACATATCGCGAAGCAACAGGAATAGCACATGGCAACTGGAGGTTCACTCGAATATTCATTCGTGTGGGTATAGGGGTCAATATGGGTGTCCACGGCTCCGATGTTGATCATTGATCGGAAAGTTCCGGTCATGTCTATACTTCACCGAACCTATAGGGTCACACGCTTAAGATTTATCTATCTGCTGAATACTAGACAGGGAGTCTGAGAGAAAGTCACCGGAAAAGTTTCGGAGACAGCGGAAAAGTTCCGGAGAGAGAACACCGGAATAGTTTCGGTAAAACTGAAAAGTTGTTTCAGGGTATACCATTAGGTCAAATTGGTTTTGGCACACGCCTGGAAATTCTTGGAGGGTGCCAGAATTGTTCTGGGAACTTCTGGGATTTTTCGGAGAAAAAACCCGGAAATGTTCCGGAGCTGCCGGAACCAGTTTGGTTGCTTTTCGTAGATGAAAATCACTAAACCTAAAAGTTGTTTCAGAGTATACCATTAAGTCAAAATGGTTTCAGCACACGTATGAAAATTCTTGGAGGGTGCCAGAATTGTTATGGAAACTTCTGGGATTTTTCTAGAACAAGAACCGGAAATGTTCTGGAGCTGCCGGAACCGTTTTGTTTGCTTTTCGCAGATGAAAATCACTAATCCAGAATTGTTTCGGAACGCATCAAAAATTGTTTTAGTGGGTACTAGAAGTGTTCTAGGTCCACATAAATATTTTTGGTTCGAACGGACGCTGAAAAATGTCATCATGAATAGTGAAATCAGCTTTATGGTTCCTTTTTGGAAAGCCACCTTTTTGGGCTTTTACTCCAAAATATCTTGGAGATGACATGGATGGATGTGGCTGAAATTTCAACCCCTCCACCCCTCCTTCTTCTATAAATATAGGTGGAGGGGGCTGCCCAAAACTCACTCTTTCTCAACATACACAAGCCATGCATGATCTGGCCTTCTCTCTCCCTCCCTGCGAAATAGTGTCGTAGAGCCGAAAGGCTGTCTGGGTTCCGGTGGGAACTAGTTCTGGACGGCGAAGCCCTACCGGATAGATGACACCGTATGTGTGCAACTCTGTAGAGAGATTGGAGTTTCGGTCTTAGTTCGAGAGTGCCTCCCGAAGGGCTGTCTGAGTGACCGTCCGAGTTTCGATGGTCCTCCCGAAGGGCTGTCTGAGTGACCGTCCGAGTTTCGATGGTCCTCCCGAAGGGCTGTCCGAGTGACCGTCTGAGTTTCGAAGGTCCTCCCGAAGGGCTGTCCGAGTGTCCGTCCAAGTTTTGAGGGTCCTCCCGAAGGGCTGTCTGTGACACTGTCCGAGGGACTGTCCGGCCGCCTCCCGGAGGGCTGTTCGGGGGGCAGACGAGGGAGTACATCCTCGCGGTTGGGAGGTTGTAAATCCTACCTGTGGGGATCTGCACCGTCGATCATCATCGACTCTACTTCCGCTGCGCTACGAGTCGGTAATGAAAAGATCGAAATCTTGTATGCAGTCTTCATAGTGGTCATGGGCTGGTGCGTAGGTCGGAATTTTTTCGTTTTCTGCTGCGTTACCCTACAATGGTGTCCTGGACTAGGGGGTACTCACCACGTCGTCTCCCGATTAGGTGGGTCGGGCCAAGGACCCCCATGACGGTTCACTAATGAGCCACTTCGGGCAACCCATGAAATATACGAGGAAGGTTCACAAGACTTGGAGATCAAGACAAGGACCCCTCTCCACCGATGTTTCCGACTAGGACTTTTGTTATCCTATGCATCCGGTACATTATATAAGCTGAGGCCAGGCTAGTCCACAGATTATGGAATCACAGGATCATTCACAATCCTAATATAAACAAGAGCAGGACATAGGGTTTTACCTTCATAGAGAGGGTCCGAACCTGGGTAATGACCGGGTCCTACGTTCCTTGTTACACCATCGATCCGATCTCACAGCTCGGGCCCCCCTACCCGAGATCTGCCGGTTTTGATACCAGCACTTGGGGAAGTACGGTGTGAAGGAGCGAGGGCGCCATGGTGAAGGTGAGGTGGGCGTCATCCAGGGAGAAATGTCCCGCTACGGTGGGAAACCGAGTGGGAAGGGATGAGTTCGGCAGGAAAAGGGAAGGGTGCGTCGTGGGGGTGACGTTTCTGTGTTGGGATCGCGTGTTCAAGTAACATGGCAGACAATTTGGACAACCACATTTCTCCTCCACATATGGGCTGGATTTGAGGTAGACAAGACTAACCATATAGTTAAATTTTAGGGAGACCGCTGGGCGCCAGTTTGATACCCGTACATGCCTGGAAGTATGAAGGAGAAATGAGCTTCGACCTTGAAAATGACCTTAATCATTTGTTTAATTTATTTATCTACGTTATAGTCTGTAGCAACGCACGGGCGTTCTACTATTTTTGTAGTAATTACGTAACTTAAAAAACATGCAAGGCCACATGCTTCCTAAGAAGACCATAAAACTGTTTGTGATCAGGAAGAAAATAAAACCAATGGAATTGTTTCTTCCGGTTCAATTAAGATCTTTGCGTACTTGAACGCCGAGTCTGCGGCCTCTTCGAACCAGAAAAATCTTATGGAAATTTTAAGACTTGAAAGATCCTCAAAGCATAGAAGGAGCTTGAGGTTTCTTGCTTTATCCTCAAATAGAATTATGTCATCCGCATACTATAGACACTAGTAGAAAACAGGCCTTTCGTCCATAGCATTAGTCCTAGCCGTGTTTTGAACCCGGACTAATGGTAACATTAGTCCCGGTTCCATTGTCATTAGTCCCGGTTCATTTGGGACCTATAGTCCCGGTTTGAGATACAAACCGGGACTAAAGGAGCTCGTGGGGGCCCTAGACTATAGGTGGACCTTTAGTCCCGGTTTGTATAACAAACCGGGACTAAAGATGTCCCTATATAAACCCTTCGTCCAGCCCGAGCCCATTCTTTCTGTTTTCCCCCTTCCTCTCCTCTGTTCTTCCCCTTGCTCGAGCTCACCTCCATTTTTGCCAAAGATTTGTCAAGATTTGAAGGCACCCATCTATCCAAGTGTTCACAAAGGTTAGCAACTTTGTCTTTTCATCTTTCATTGCTAGATTAGCTCATGCAATGCTCTATAAGTATAGTGATTTGTGGGTTTTAGTTTGGGAGTAATTATGTGGGAGTTTATTTGATTTATATGCAATTTGAGCTCAAATTAACTTCTTAGTTTGCATATTTGTAGGTGTGGTTTACCTGATCTAGTGCCTTCCCGTCCTCACCTCATCGATCGCCCGCGTCGTCCGGTCGCCGGCACCACCTAGCTAGCTTGGTGAGGATCTTATCCTTTTTGTGGAAAAAAATCTTATTTGTATGATTAAGATAGTTGAGATAGTTGCTTGTATAATTTTCTTACCTGTATGATTGTTTGTTATACGTAGTGCCATGGTTTTGATATCCGTCCCTGTTGGCCCTTATCCGGTTTATGATTCGGATGTGGTATATATATTCTCTTTTATAACTATTTGTTGCATTTCATGTTTATGACAATTATGCCCATCAAGTTGACATAGATATTTTTATCTAGGAGGTATGTGAACCGGAAATTGCAACCAACCATCTTGTCGAGAAGTTAAATTTAGTTGAAAAAGAAAACAACTATTTGAAAGAAAAATTGAAAAGAATTGAAGAAGAGAAGATGAAATTGGAGTTGTTTGTTGCCGATGTTGTCGATGATCACAAGATCAAGATGGGCGCAATGCGCTTCATGATCCTAAAGGTTAGAAAATATGCCGTTAATAAGGAGGCCTAGTATCACTGTGCTGTTGGATCAATTGTTACCTTAGTTCCGATCTTGATCGCATTTGTTGTTGCATTTAAATGCTTTAGCTAGATAGTTTGTATGTTGTTTTATGAGAATAAGTGTGTATGAACTTGTATTAATTTGGTCTTTTCGGTGTTGTGTAATGAAGATGAGCCGGCAATGGATGTACGATGACTGACGCTCTCCCCAGTTCGTTGATGGCATGCATAGTTTTCTGTGTGCGGCTGAGGCAAACAAGCGGGATGATGGTTTTATGTGTTGTCCATGTGCTATCTGTAAGAATGATAAAAATTACTCTAATTCAAGAGTCATTCACGTCCACCTGTCTACATCCGGTTTCATGTCCGGCTATAACTGTTGGACCAAGCACAGAGGAAGAGGGGTGCTAATGGAAGAGAATGAAGAAGAAGAGGATGATGACAACTATCCTAGGTTCCATGAATACGATGGTACTACAATGGGGGAAGAGAATGAAGAAGAAGAACCTGAAGAAGAGGCATCAGATGAGCCCGCTGATGATCTTGGTCCGGCCATTGCTGATGCAAACAGAAACTGTGAAAGTGAAAAGGAGAAGTTGAAGTTGCAGCGCATGTTAGAGGATCACAAAAAATTGTTGTACCCAAATTGCAAAGATGGCAACACAAAGCTGGGTACCACACTGGAATTGCTGCAATGGAAGGCAGAGAATGGTTTATCTGACAAGGGATTTGAGAAGTTGCTTAAAATAATGAAGAAGAAGCTTCCAAAGGACAATGAATTGTTCGACAGCACATATGAAGCAAAGAAGGCCGTATGCCCTCTAGGATTAGAGGTGCAGAAGATACATGCATGCCCTAATGACTGCATCCTCTACCGCGGTGAGGAGTGCAAGAATTTGAATGCATGCCCGGTATGCGGTGCATTGCGCTATAAGATCAGCCCCGATGACCCTGGTGACGATGATGAGGGCGAGCGCCCTAGGAAGAGGATTCCTGCCAAGGTGATGTGGTATGCTCCTATAATACCACGGTCGAAACATTTGTTTCAAAACAAAGAGTATGCCAAGTTGATGCGATGGCACAAAGAAGACCATAAGAAAGATGGGAAGTTGAGAGTACCCGCTGACGGGTCGCAGTGGAGACAAATTGAGAGAAAGTGGCGGGACTTTGCAGATGACGCAAGGAACGTATGGTTTGGTTTAAGTGCAGATGGCATTAATTCTTTTGGGGAGCAGAGCAGCAATCATAACACCTGCCCTATGACTCTATGTATCTATAACCTTCCTCCTCGCTTGTGCATGAAGCGGAAGTTCATTATGATGCCAGTGCTCATCCAAGGCCCCAATCAACCTGGCAACGACATTGATGTGTACCTAAGGCCATTAGTTGAAGAACTTTTATAGCTGTGGGACATAAATGGTGTAGGTGTGTGGGATGAGCACAAACAACATGAATTTAACCTACGAGCGTTGCTGTTTGTAACCATCAATGATTGGCTTGCTCTTAGTGACCTTTCAGGACAGACAAACAAGGGGTACCACGCATGCACGCACTATTTAGATGATACCGAAAGTATATATTTGGATAAATGTATGAAGAATGTGTACCTGGGACATCGTCGATTTCTTCCGATCAAGCTTTTCTTAAGAAAGAAAGGCAAGCATTTCAAAGGTGAGGCAAAGCACCAGAAGAAGCCTTGCCACCGTACTGGTGATGATATACTTGATATGTCAAGGATTTAAAAGTAATCTTTGGAAAGGGTCCTGGCGGACAATCTATTCCGAATGACGCTGACGAACACGCACCCATGTGGAAGAAGAAATCTATATTTTGGGACCTACCTGATAACCCACAAGTATAGGGGATCACAACAGTTTTCGAGGGTAGAGTATTCAACCCAAATTTATTGATTCGACACAAGGCGTAGCCAAAGAATATTTGCAAGTATTAGCTGTTGAGTTGTCAATTCAACCACACTTGGAGATTAATTATCTGCAGCAAAGTGATCAGTAGCAAAGTAGTATGATAATTTTGATAGTAGTAGCAGCAATAGTAACGGTAACAGTGATAGCAATGATTTTGTAGCAAGTGTAATAGTAACAATAGCAGTAGTAACTTAGCAAGAATAATATAAGAGAAATTCATAGGCATTGGATCGGTGAATTCGTTGGATGATATTCATTATATAACAGTCATAACCTAGGGCGATACGACACTAGCTCCAGTTCATAAATATAATGTAGGCATGTATTCCGTAAATAGTCATACGTGCTTATGGAAAGAACTTGCATGACATCTTTTGTCCTACCCTCCCGTGGCAGCGGGGTCCATATGGAAACTAAGGGATATTAAGGCGTCCTTTTAATAGAGAACCGGAACAAAGCATTAACACATTATTAATACATGAACTCCTCAAACTACAGTCATCACCGGGAAGTGTCCCGACTTCTGTCACTCCGGGGTTGCCGGATCATAACACGTAGTAGGTGACTATAACTTGCAAGATCGGATCTAGAACATAGATATAATGGTGGCAACATAAATGGTTCAGATCTGAAATCATGGCACCCAGGCCCAAAGTGACAAGCATTAAGCATGGCAAAGTCATAGCAACATCAATCTCAGAACATAATGGATACTCGGGATCAAGCCCTAACAAAACTAACTCGATTACATGATGAATCTCATCCAACTCCTCACTGACCAGCGAGCCTATGAAGGAATTACTCACTCCCGGTGGGGAGCATCATGGAATTGGCGATGGAGAAGGGTTGGTGATGACGAAGATCGAAGATCTCCCTCTTCGGAGCCCCAAACGGACTCCAGATCTGGCCTCCCGATGAAGAACAGGAGGTGGCGGCGGCTCCATCTCGCGAAACACGATAATTCTTTCTCCCTTATTTTTTTCTCTGAAAATGTGAATTTATAGTGTCAGGGTTGGAGTCTGCGGGGCCACCAGGTGGGGACAACCCACCTGGGCGTGCCTGGAGGGGTGGCGCGCCCTTGTGGGTTGTGCCCACCCAGGTGCCCCCTCTGGTGGTTCTTGGCTCCAGAAATTATCTTTATTTGTATAAAAAATCCTCGCAAAGTTTCGTTCCAATTCGAGAACTTTTATTTCTGCACAAAAAACAACAACATGGTAGTTCTGCTGAAAACAGCGTCAGTATGGGTTAGTTTCATTCAAATCATGCAAATTAGAGTCCAAAACAAGAGGAAAAGCGTTAGAAAAAGTAGATACGACGAAGACGTATCACTACCCTATTGGAAAGACCTAGATGTCCAGTCTGCAATCGACATGATGCACTTGACGAAGAATCTTTGCGTGAACCTGCTAGGCTTCTTGGGCGTTTATGGGAAGACAAAAGATACACCGGAGGCACGGGAGGACTAGCAACGTATGCACGAAAAATACGGCATGCATCCAAAGCAGTATCACGGTCCTGCTAGCTATGCTCTTACCAAAGAAGAGAAGGAAATCTTCTTTCAATGTCTGCTCAGTATGAAGGTCCCATCTGGCTTCTCGTCGAATATAAAGGGAATAATAAATATGGTAGAGAAAAAGTTCCACAACCTAAAGTGTCATGACTACCACGTGATTATGACGCAACTACTTCCGGTTGCATTGAGGGGGCTTCTACCGAAAAATGTTCGATTAGCCATTGTGAAGCTATGTGCATTCCTCAATGAAATCTCTCACAAGGTAATCGATCCAGAAATCCTACCAAGGTTACAGAATGATTTGGTGCAATGTCTTGTCAGTTTCGAGTTGGTGTTCCCACCATCCTTCTTCAATATCATGACACACGTCCTAGTTCACCTAGTCAAAGAGATTGCCATTCTGGGTCCTGTATTTCAACACAATATGTTCCCTTTGAGAGGTTCATGGGAGTCTTAAAGAAATATGTTCATAACCATGCTAGGCCAGAAGGAAGCATCTGCAAGGGCCATGAAACAGAGGAGGTCATTGATATTTGTGTTGACTTTATTCCTGACATTAAGCTGATTGGTGTTCCTGAATCGCGGCATGACGGCAGACTGGGTGGAAAAGGCATGCTAGGAAAGAATTCAGTAATATGCTAGGACGGGAATTCTTGGGCGCAAGGACACTACATAGTTCTACAAAATTCCAGCTTGGTGGCTCTGTATATCGAGGAACACCTGGATAGTGTACGCTCCAAGAACCCGGAGCAGTCTAAGCCCTGGATCAAACGTACACACATGGAGTCATTCGGCGGTTGGTTGCAAACACTTCTCATGCATGACGACAGTGTTGGAGATGAGCTGTACTTGCTGGCCAAGTTACCATTTTCTACTATATCGACTTTCAAAGGGTACGAGATAAAAAGAGCACCAACCAAAATAGTGGTGTCCGCTTTGATGCAGCAAACACCAATAGGCCAAATGACACATATTATGGTTACATAGAGGAGATATGGGAATTTGACTATGGACGTGATTTGAAGGTCCCTTTGTTTCGGTGCAAATGGGTCAATCTGACGGGAGGCGGGGTAAAGCTTGACCCGCGGTACGGAATGACAACAGTGGATCTCAACAATCTTGGGTACACAGACGAACCATTCGTCCTAGCCAATGATGTGGCGCAGGTTTTCTATGTGCAGGACATGTCTACCAAACCGAGAAAAAGGAAAGATAAGGAAGCGAACACATCATACGGTGAGCCAAAGCGCCACATAGTTCTTTCAAGGAAAAGAAACATCATGGGAGTGGAGGACAAGATAGACATGTCAGAAGATTATGAAAAGTTTCATGAAATTCCTCCCTTCATAGTGAAGACTGACCCAAGCATCCTGTTAAATGATGAAGATTGTCCATGGTTACGGTGCAATGGGACACACGCGAAGAAAAAGTTTTATACCCTAAGATCCCACTCTGGGATGTGATCGGCTTCACCGTCATCACTTTCTTCTCTAGTGACTAGCCAAGATATATAGGCCAGTTTGTACACGAAGTGCATCCAATTTTTACCGTAACCATCTCAATGTTTTAGCACATGCTATGTGTGTGTAATGATGATACCATGCCAAGTTTCAACCTTTTAAGAGTTCATTTGTAGTGCTTTTCAATTTCAGGGTCATTTAGCTCAAAAAAAATCATTAAATGCATGAAAAATAGCAAATGAAGTTAGAAAGGGTTGAAATTTGAGGATGTGTCTTTGAATGGTGCATATTGAATGCCCAAAAAGTCTGGAGTTGAAAGAAGTTAAAAAAAATGAAATGCCTTTGTAACAGATGAGTTTTCGTCCGAAACCCTCATACTTCGAAGGAGATGGTCCAGTTTGTACACGAAGTGCATCCAGTTTTTACGGTAACCATCTCAACTTTTTAGCACATGCTATGTGTGTGTAATGATGATACCACGCCAAGTTTCAACCTTTTCAGAGTTCATTTGTAGTGCTTTTCAATTTTAGGGTCATTTAACTCAAAAAAATCATTAAATGCATGAAAAATAGCAAATGAAGTTACAAATGGTTGAAATTTGAGGATGTGTTTTTGAATGGTGCATATTGAATGCACAAAAAGTCTGGAGTTGAAAGAAGTTTAGAAAAATGAAATGCCTTTGTAACAGATGAGTTTTCGTTCGAAACCCTCATACTTCGAAGGAGATGGTCCAGTTTGTACACGAAGTGCATCCAGTTTTTACCGTGACCATCTCAACTTTATAGCACATGCTATGTGTGTGTAATGATGATACCATGCCAAGTTTCAACCTTTTCAGAGTTCATTTGTAGTAACCATGATATCTCAAATGACAACACTTTGTCAAAGCAACCATGATATAATATGACAATAGTGGTATCTCGCTAGCCCTTTCTGAGACCGCAAAACATAAATGCAGAGCACCCCCAAAGTTCAAGCAGCGACTAAACATTGTAATTCATGGTAGAAAAGATCCAGTCATGATTCACCCAACATTAGCTACACACAATGCATGAGGATCACAATAGTGCTCTTAGGATCTGGCGCTTATTTGAGAAGGTGATGACACAACATAAAAGTAAATAGATAGTCCCTTCGCAGAGGGAAGCAGTGATTTGCAGAGGTGCCAGAGCTCAAGTTTTTAAAATAGAGGTAAATTAAATTTTGAGAAATGCACCCTTCTTGTTTACTTCGCGACCATTAGTTATCGGTATCTTCCATGCTAAACACATTAGTAGCCGTTCCCAAGCGATAAAAGTAAAGGTTTACTCCCCCTCCACCAACAATCACACTCCATGGCTTGTCCGAAACAATGGGTGCCGTCCATACCAACAACCGTCCTGGGGGAGTTTTGTTTAATTATTCGCAATTTGATTTCGGGACTGGGAATCCCTATTACCGCCCCTCTCGTGCAAGGACGAGTGAATAAACACTCATCGTGAGAATAACCCGCTTAGCATGGAAGATACTGACTGCCTCCTCTCACTCTATGAAAAATCCAGGCACACAAAAAGGATATTTATTTGAAGTTTTTAGAGGTGGCACATGCAAATTTACTTAGGACGGCAGGGTAATACCGCATATAGGTAGGTATGGTGGACTCATCTGGAATAACTTGGGTTTTAGGATTTTGATGCACAAGCAATATTCCTACTTAGTACAGGCGAAGGCTAGCAAATAGGTTGAGAAGCGGCCAGCTAGAGAGCGAAAACGGTCATGAACATGCATTATGCATAAGTAACATTGGATACTAGCATGAGTAGGATATGAACACCATGAACATAAATATCATAGAGGCTATGTTGGTTTTGATTCAACTACATGCGTGAACATGTGCCAAGTCAAGCCACTCGAACATTCAGAGGAGGATACCATATCATCATACCACATCACAATCATTTTAATGCAATGTTGACATCCAAGATAAATCATTATCCACTCCTAGCTATTTAAGCATGGCATGAGAAACTATAATCTCTAATTGTCACTGCAAACATGTTTGATCATAATAGGCCGAATCATGGATACTAGGTTAAACATATTTACAAAAACAGAACAAGTCGAGTTCATACCCGTTTCTCTCTGCCACAGCCGGTTCACCAAATATCGTCATTATTGCCTTTCACTTGCATGACCGAACGATTTGAAAATGATAATAGTGCAAGAATGCCATGGACTAAGCTGAGACCTGCAAACATTTTATTCAAGAGGAGAAGACAAGGTAATTTGAGCTCTTTGTTAGATTATCAGTAATGCATATGAGAGCCACTCAATGTTTTCATCATGGCCTTCTTCTCGGTATGACTCAATAAAAAGAAAAGAAATTCAGAGAAACACAATGAAATATTTTTGGAGTTTTTAGTTTTTTCTTAAAGAAAGCAAAGTAAAGATAAGGAAAAATAAAAACGATAAAAACTATTTACACGGGAGAGCTCCCAACAAGCAAAAGAAGAACAAGGAAATCTTTTTGGGTTTTCTTTTAATACTACAACTACTTACACTAGAAAGAAAGACCGAAAAGAAACAAGAAACTTTTTTTTTGGATTTTATCAAAGCTTTTCAAACACACAAGAAGAAAGAAAGAAAATAAATTTAGCATGGATAATACAATGAAAAAGTGTGAACACTGACAACTGGAATTAAATGTGTAAACATGAATGTAATGTCGGTGGAAATACGTACTCCCCCAAGCCTAGGCTTTTGGCCTAGCTTGGTAATCACCACTCGAAGAAACCATGGGGTCCTATGTTGAAGTGCTGGGGAGCGGGCACCTGAGGGTCCCACTCCTGAGGCTCTTGCTCTGCCACAGCCAGGTTGTTCCGGTAAGTGACAATCTCTTTAGGCATAATCCTGTATCCGCCCCTAGCAATAGGATCAAACAAAGGAGGTGCAGGCAATGGAATAATATCACGAGTGTTCTCACTGAAAACCAGGTTATAAGGAACATGAATGTTGGTGTTCTCGCCATCAATAAACTGGTCGTGTGCCATAGCCTGATGATCTAAATAAACCTTTGGTAAAGGATAATCATGCTGGCATATCTGAATGTTAAAGTGACTCGCTAAACGAGTAGCATAAATACCACCATGTATTTTACCCTTGGATCTATTAATGTGGAGGCGACGTGCCACAATAGCCCCCAAGCTATAAGTGTTGTCGCCGTAAAGTGCACGGCGTAAAACAGCGAAGTCTGGGGCACTGAGTGCACCTACCTTCTCTCTAGCAAGCAAACACTTTGCAATGAATAGAACAAAATAATGCACGGCAGGAAAATGTAAGCTAGTGGCGGTGACACCTGACACCCCTCTCTCATCCCCCATTGTCAGAGTGCGGTAAAAACCATCAAACTCTGCGGGCCTAGGCTCCCTTATTTCCCCATCAGAAGGGATCAAACATATGTCACAAAATCCAGTAAGCGGTATCTGATGGGGTTCAGCATAAAGATTAAACTGCACCTCAGGAGGGTTGTTCCTACCCAGAAAATGGAAACTTTGCACAAAATAATTTGTAAGGAGATGATACTGTTCACACTCAGCTGCGATGAAGTCGGTGAGGCTGGCATTAGCAGCATATTGTGCAAACTCTTGACGGATTCCGGCTCCCTCCATGAATGGGGTATGCAGCCATTTGCACATCCATACCTCCGCCATTCTCCTGGTGCAGAGATCACTGTCAGATGATGCGCCAATAACTCCCTTGGAGTTCTTCTTGGAAGCAAACTTCCTAAAGATACTCATCCTTTTCCTATGAACAAAAATTCTGAAATTTTTAGTCCACAAAAATTTTCTCAACAAAACTTTACAAGATTGATAGCAACTACTCATAGGGATGCATAGAGACCATATCAAGCATTCAAACTACTTAGAACTCTAAGAATTAAACATGCAAGCTCATCTACAATAGCACCAAGAGTAACTAATTATTCAAAATATGAACCACTAAAGCAAAAACTAATTGGACCAACGAAGTGTTGGAAATATTCCCTAGAGGCAATAATAAAATGGTTATTATTATATTTCCTTGTTCATGATAATTGTCTATGGTTCATGCTATAATTGTATTAACCGAAAACCGTAATACATGTGTGAATACATAGACCACATCATGTCCCTAGTGAGCCTCTAGTTGACTAGCTCGTTGATCAATAGATGGTTGTGGTTTCCTGACCATGGACATTGGATGTCGTTGATAACGGGATCACATCATTAGGAGAATGATGTGATGGACAAGACCCAATCCTAAGCATAGCACAAGATCGTGTAGTTCGTTTGCTAGAGCTTTTCTAATGTCAAGTATCATTTCCTTAGACCATGAGATTGTGCAACTCCCGAATACCATAGGAATGCTTTGGGTGTATCAAACGTCACAACATAACTGGGTGACGATAAAGGTGCACTACAGGTATCTCCGAAATTGTCTGTTGGGTTGGCACGAATCGAGACTGGGATTTGTCACTCCGTATGACGGAGAGGTATCTCTGGGCCCACTCGGTAATGCATCATCATAATGAGCTCAATGTGACTAAGGAGTTAGCCACGGAATCATGCGTTACGGAACGAGTAAAGAGACTTGCCGGTAACGAGATTGAACAAGGTATAGGGATACCGACGATCGAATCTCGGGCAAGTAACATACCGATGGACAAAGGGAATTGTATACGGGATTGATTGAATCCTCGACATCGTGGTTCATCCGATGAGATCATCGTGGAACATGTGGGAGCCAATATGGGTATCCAGATCCCGCTATTGGTTATTGGCCGGAGAGGTGTCTCGGTCATGTCTGCATGGTTCCCGAACCCGTAGGGTCTACACACTTAAGGTTCGGTGACGCTAGAGTTGTAATGGGAAATGTATGTGGTTACCGAAAGTTGTTCGGAGTCTCGGATGAGATCCCGGATGTCACCAGGAGTTCCGAAATGGTCCGGAGGTAAAGTTTATATATGGGAAGTCCTATTTTGGCCACCGGAAAATGTTCGGGATTTTTCGGTATTGTACCGGGAAGGTTCTAGAAGGTTCTGGAGTGGGGCCCACCTGCATGGGGGGACCCACATGAACGTGGGTAGTGGGGGCAAGGCCCCACACCCCTGGTCAAGGCGCACCAAGATCCCCCCTTAGAAGGAATAAGATCATATCCCGAAGGGATAAGATCAAGATCCCTAAAAAGGGGGATAACAATCGGTGGGGAAGGGAAAGGATGGGATTTCTTTCCTCCCACCTTTGCCAACGCCCCAATGGACTTGGAGGGCAAGAAACCACTCCCCTCCACCCCTATATATAGTGGGGAGGTGCATGGGAGCTGCACCCCTTGCCCCTGGCGCAGCCCTCCCCCCTCCTACTCCTCCTCCTCCGTAGTGCTTAGCGAAGCTCTGCCGGAGAACCACGAGCTCCACCGCCACCACGCCGTCGTGCTGCCGGAGCTCTCCTTCAACTTCTCCTATCCCCTTGCTGGATCAAGAAGGAGGAGACGTCCCCGGGCTGTATGTGTGTTGAACGTGGAGGCGCCGTCCGTTCGGCGCTTGAATCGGATCTTCCGCGATTTGAATCGCCGCGAGTACGACTCCATCAACCGCGTTCTTGTAACGCTTCTGCTTTGCGATCTTCAAGGGTATGAAGATGCACTCCCTCAACTTGTTCCTAGCATCTCCTAGATTGATCTTGGAGACACATAGGAAAATTTTGAATTATTACTACGTTCCCCAATAGTGACATCATGAGCTAGGTCTATGCGTAGATTCTATGCACGAGTAGAACACAAGTAGTTGTGGGCGATGATTTGTTCAATTTGCATACCGTTACTAGTCCTATCTTGATTCGGTGGCATTGTGGTATGAAGCGGCCCGGACCGACCTTACACGTACGCTTACGTGAGACAGGTTCCACCGACTGACATGCACTTGTTGCATAAGGTGGCTAGCGGGTGTCTGTCTCTCCCACTTTAGTCGGATCGGATTTGATGAAGAGGGTCCTTATGAAGGGTAAATAGCAATTGGCATATCACCATTGTGGATTTTGCGTAGGTAAGAAACGTTCTTGCTAGAAACCCATAGCAGCCACGTAAAACATGCAACAACAATTAGAGGACGTCTAACTTGTTTTTGTAGGGTATGCTATGTGATGTGATATGGCCAAAAGGATGTGGCTGAAATTTCAGCCCCTCGACCCCTCCTTCTCCTATAAATAGAGGTGGAGGGGGCTGCCCAAAACTCACCCTTTCTCAACATACACAAGCCATGCATGATCTGACCTTCTCTCTCCCTCCCAGTCAAATTGTTTCGTAGAGCCGAAAGACTGTCTAGGTTCCGGTGGGAACTAGTTCTGGACGGCGAAGCCCTGCCGGATAGATGACACCGTATGTGTGCAACTCTGTAGAGAGATCGTAGTTTCGGTCTTAGTTCGAGAGTGCCTCCCGAAGGGCTGTCTGAGTGACCGTCCGAGTTTCGAGGGTCCTCCCGAAGGGCTGTCCGGGTGACCATCCGAGTTTCGAAGGTCCTCCCGAAGGGCTGTCCGAGTGTCCGTCCGAGTTTTCAGGGTCCTCCCGAAGGGTTGTCCCCGACACCGTCCGAGGGACTGTCCGACCGCCTCCCGGAGGGCTAACCGGAGGGCAGACGAGGGAGTACATCCTCGCGGTTGGGAGGTTGTAAATCCTAGCTGCGGGGATCTGCACCACCGATCGTCATCGACTCTACTTCCGCTGCGCTACGAGTCGGTAACAAAAAGATCGAAACCTTGTATGCAGTCTTCATAGTGGTCCTGGGCTGGTGCGTAGGTCAGATTTTTTTTGATTTCTGCTGCGTTACCCTACAGTGGCATCGTGAGCCGTGCTATGCATAGATGCTGGTTGCGATCTAGAATACATAGAGATGTATGGGTGTTGCACAATATAATTAGGTAGTAGATGAGTTCTATTACTGAAAATTATTTATGCGGGTAGCAGATGAAATCTTTTACCCAATGTTCTTGTTGCTTCCCTGGAATTTGCATATTTCTGATCTTGATAACATCATGGTGGAGTTTCAAAGTTCTGGCAATCTGCGATCCTAATTGATCAACGAAGTGCTAACAATTCATTGAATTCCACCATAGTTAAAAAGAAAGATGAAATTTCGCAGACGAAAGGGCAATGCAGATAAGATCTACACGGGGGTCATGCGTATGACAAAGTTCAGTATGGGGCTCGAGATTTTATTATCTCGTGTTTCATACACCCCGCAATGTTAATCTAGCGACTTGGATAATCATGCTTGATGATGAACGTTGGTAGCTTTGGTTTGTTTCGAAACCTTAGAAGCCACAATTTTTTTTTGCATGAACCGATTAGAGACGTCTAACTTGGTTTTGCAGGATGGTTTGCATGTGCATGTGATGTGGTATAGAAGTGCTCATATTAATTTGATTATGTACGAGATGACTATATGATATAATATTAACATGACCTGCGTGTCATGATTCGGCATGATGGCTGGAGCCATATGATTGTCACTTTAAATGATCTGCATGTCAACCATAAAGCAATGCACTTATTTTATTAGCTATAGAAATAGCAATATTATCTGGTGCATCGACAAGGTGGTGGCAAACTTCGCGAAGGGGAACACCGACGCGAATGCCGAAGATGAAGAAATACAAGACTTCTCCGTCAGAAAGGACTATACCATATCATGCTATTATGAATTGCTTGAGATGTTTATCCCTTATGATGCACCCTTTTGATTGCGCGGTAGTCGCTTTTTATTAGGGTGATCTCTCACTTAAAATATCAAGTAGTTAGTGTTCTGCCAAGTGTAGCACCGTCACGGCACCTATCTCTTCAGGGTATCACATGGATACATGGGTACGGACGATTAGAGAAGTGTGAGGCGGGTGAGTTGAGACCTCGCAGCGAGATCACTTGGTTGTCTTGACGTTCAGGCATGAAAGTCATGAGCTCGGAACACGCGCATCGAAAGATGAATAAGAGTCACATAGAGATGTGATTGGCAAGTTGGCCTACCAATTGCTATTCTCGTCACTTGAGATGGATACATCCTTGGCGTTGAATTGTAATATGGATCTTGAATCGCTCATAATCAATTATGAGAGATATTGATTTGAGTGGGACCGCGCCGTAGAATTAACTTGTTTAATTCTCAATGCAATTAATTTTGAACACTGTCTAAAGTGTGGTTTGCAAAATAGTTGTAGAATAATGGCTCGTGTTTCCACCTTCCCTGTTAAAATTGAATAGCTATTAAATATCTGGTTAAAACTTTACGGTTGGTAACGTAATGTGAGGATTGTCCTCAAGAGTGCCGAGAAGGACTTTGTCTTATCGCATACTTTCGGTATTCTCCCACTAATGCTATGGATGATGTGACTCTCGTCCCTCGATCCAAAAGCTAAAATTCCGTTATGGTCAAGTGAAATATGTTTGCTTCCATGAGACCCGAACTTTGAAAGTTTGGATAGTTATGTGATATTCATGGAATCTGAAAATCATTTTCAGAGACAGACAAAGGCTAAAAGATATGAGATATCCAAAGCAATGTTTGTTTGCAAAATATTAGTAAAAGTGTTTACTGGGCATTTGACTGATAAGAGAGGGATCCGGAAGAACGCTGTCATATGATGATAGTGAATAAAACAACAACTTAAAGAGAAAGGAAATGTCCAAAGGGTGTTAGTAAGACTTTCACACCTAGGAAGTCCGGGGCTGAAGCCACTCTTAAGTTGGGTGCTTCTTCTGAGAGTAGGAGAAATACTAAAAGTTAAACTGTTAGAAGTATAAAGGCAGAAAGAAAGAAGACTGGAATATCCAGCTCATGTATGAATGTCATACAAGTTTTTGATGTGTGGAAGGCTGGTCAAAAGAAATAGTTCTTGGGAATTATGATTAAATTATTAGTCCATAATTCTTGGGTATTGTGAGCTAATCACAAAGATACCCGCTCGGTTGCATTCTGTTGCGACTCGATGCAAGAACTACTATTGCCTGAAAGACTAGCCAGGAATGAGGTTTTGATACGCGATGGGAGCATAGTAAAAGTTACTATACCTTCCATCGGTGTATTACCTATGTATTTACTTTCATAATTCATTTTAGAGTTTTACACACTCTAGCCCATTGCATAAGGTATCTTGCAAGAAGGTTGTTCAGAAGAGAACTTTTGATGTTCGGTGTTATGAATAACATAAGGGCCATACTTTCATTATGAATGAGATGTATGTTATGAATATTGATAATAATATATTACCTCTGTGTTTTCTTTCATAATTCATTTTAGAGTTTCATACACTCTAGCCCATTGCACAATGTTTGTTGCAAAAGGGTTGTTCATAAAAGAACAATTGTTGTTCAGTATTATGAATAACATGAAGGGCCATGCTTCCATCCAAGATGGGATGTATGCTATGAATATTGATGGAAATATGATACATCCATAACACTGACGCTAAATGTCGCAAGACTAAAAGAATACCACACCATTGTGGCACTGCATTTGGTCACATTGGAGAAACCCGCAAGGAAAAATTCCATTATGATGGATTTTGAACTCGTTTGATTTTGAATCATCTGACAGTTGCAACTTAACTCCAAAAAGTGAAGTGACTGAAATACCGTTCACAGGCCATGAGGAATGAGCAACAAACTTATTGGTGATCATACATTTTGATGTGTGTAGTTCAATAAATGTTGTTGCAAGTAGTGGATTTATCTATCTTCAGAAATGACTCAAGTAGATATATGGATATTTACTTGATGAGACGTAAGTCTGGATCTTTTGAAATCATTCGAAAGGTTTTCAAAATGAGGAAGAAATTATTGTAACAAGAAAATTATGTTTCTGCAATTACATTGCAGAAAGGAATATTTGAGTTACAAGTTTAGCGAATGTCTGATGAGTTGTGAAAAGAGTTTCATAACTTACACCTCCCGGAACACCACTATGAGTGGAACGTCCGTGAAGATGTAATCAAACCATTTATGACATGGTAAGATCAAAGATGACATAAATAAATTTGCCATTACCCCTTTTAAAGAGTGATGCTTTAGAGACTGCGGCTTTTACACTGAAAAGAGCTCCATCGGGTCTGTTGAAATGACGCCATGGTAAGGTACGCCCAACCATGTTATATCTTTTCTTAAACATTTGGAATATGGGGCTTGTGTAAAAGGGTTACAAACCTATTCCAAATCAGACAAGTGCTACTTTGTAGGTTATCCCAAAAATGTTGGGTATTCCTCCCTCACTATACCGAGGCAAATAGGTTTGCCACAAAGAACGGTTTGCTTTTTGAAGAAAATGGTTCTTTCAAAAAGGTGAGTGGGAGAACAGTGCAACTCGATGAGATAAACAGTATCTTCGTCATCAGATCAAAGGAAAGGAACATTGGAAGTGATTCCAGAGTTTCCTACTATGACTGATACGGAAGCCTCTACATGAGATGTATGGACTTCGGTCGAACTTGCAGCTGAACCACGTTGGAAAAACTCGTGCAAACCTCTTAGGTGCGCATACGAGATATTGTTGTTAGATAACAGTATACCTACGATACACAAGGAAGCATTAATGGGCCCTGACTCTGGAATTGGCTAAATGCCAATACAATCCGAGATAGTTTCCATATAAGTGATTCAAGATTAAAATCTTGATACACCTTTCGGAAGACTTAGAGCCTAACGAATATTTATGGAACTAAAAACTGATATGGATTAAAATATTTTATCCACAAAGCTCTACTTGTTGCAATAACAAGTTCAAGGAGTTGACTATGATGAGATTGTTTCACCGTAGCGATGCTTAAAGTCGGTTCGGGTTGAACTAGCAATTAATACATATTTCAAGTCATGAGATATGAAACATGGATGACGAAAGGATTTCCATCTGATGGAAATGAAACCAAGGACTTGCATATGATACAGTCCAAGGTATTTTGTCAATCCAGAGGATGCTAGTGAGTGTGCAAACTTCAGAGTTCCAGCGATGGACAGAAGAGAGCAAAATGAAGTTGGAATCTTCGTGTTTTGATGAAATGGTCAAAGGGGTTTGACTTCATCAATGGGTAACGAAGATGCTTGTGATTCAAGAAAGTAAGTGGGAGCATAATGATATTTCTAAAAACCTTGTGTTCTTGACACATTGTTAATTGGAAATAAATTTCTTGACACGAATTAGGACTTCATTTGAAAATAGTTTTTTCGATGAAGTGCTCGGGCTAAATAGCCTCAATATTAGGCATGATGATCTATGGAGATAGATTTACCTAATGGGGCTAAGCAAAAATACATATTGACAAGATGCTAAAATAGTTTAGCACTAAAAACGTCAAGGAGTGATTCTTGCCGAAGTCACATGGAGTGGGTTTTTGCAAGACTCGGTGTCCCAAAACACTGATGAGTAAAATACATGATGGAGATTCCACACACTCTTGTGTTTGGATTAATCATGTATTCCATGGTATGTAAAAACAACCAGATATGTCCAATACTCCCAAGTTGTTGCGAGTATAGATACCAAAGTGATCAAAGTACTGATCATGGGACAACAGTCAAAAAGGGTCATTGAGTGCTAGAGTAGCACTGATGACATGTTTTCTCCCAAGCGGATATCATGAAGAGTTCATTGTAAAATGTTACATCGATACAGTCTTCATCATTTCTCCATGCATTTTTCGATTTAAATTGAGGGTTTTGTGTAACACACAATATGGTGGCACAGTTAGTTGGAAATTGTTCCAAACAAGTTACTGTGGCGAATTTTATAACAGAGGCGAAGTATGTTGCCGCTTTCAAAGCGACAAACAAGATGTTGAATCATATAGTTCATTCATGAACTTAGTATAGTTCCAAGAAGGCTGTGACGCCCCCGGCTCAATAGTGCACTAATCATACACGCAAATGCACACGATCAAGCCTAAGGACTCATGGGAAGATATCACAACACAACTCTAAAACATAAATAAAGTCATACAAGCTTTATGTTACAAGCCAGGGGCCTCGAGGGCTCGAATACACAAGCTTGCGTACAAGCGTCAGGGGAAGCATCAGATATCTGAGTACAGATATAAAAGAAAGCACAGAAAGGCCCTTAAAAGGTGGGGCAAAAGAAAAACACTACGATCGAAAGGCGCAGGCCTCCTGCCTGGGACACTCTGATCCTACTCCTGGTCGACGGCAAGCTCGAAGTAATATCCACCCTCGGGGTAGTGGTAGCGATCGTCGGCGGGGGCAGCTGTATCCGGGGATCCGTCATCTGGTCGCATCAAAAGGGTATGGGGGAAAAAGAAAGCAAAGCAACCGTGAGTACTCATCCGAAGTACTCAGCAAGCAAGGATCTACACTACATATGCAACATTATCAAAGAGTGGCTGTATATGTGGACTGGGCTGCAGAAATGGCAGAATAGAGAGAAGGCCTAGTCCTATCATAGACTAGCATCTTCAGAGGTCTTGCAGCATTAGAAGAGTGTAGATTAGTACCGTATAAAGTAGTAGTATCATTAAGTCTCAACCTCAGCCAGAGATCCTTTCTCGACTCCCTGCGAGAAAGTAATCCCACAGCCATACAATCATCAACCTCGTCCGGAGATCCCTTCTCGACTCCCTACGAGAAGCAATCCCAGAGCCATAGTATCCAATTCTAGCTGTATCGATCGGGGTATAACTCCGAGTGTCCGTTACCGAGGATCCGGCTAAGCATAGATTAGTTCTTCCCTGCAGAGGTGCACCAACTTACCCACCACGCTTGCTTAACTCCGGCCGGACACACTTTTCCAGGTCATGCCCGGCCTCGGCCAAATGACACACCGCAGCCCTACCTAGAGCTCAGCAGAGAGGTCCCCGCCGGTCTACATCCTAAGCGCAAGGGGGTCTTGGGCCATCTCCCCTCGCCCTCCTGGTCGTTGCGCACATGGCTCAGATCCAAGCACCACCTCTGTCGTGAATGGCGCCAATCACTCCATGCCGCACTGCTGAACTGGACGTCTGACAGAGCTTTTGGCTAATGCCTATGATGCAGAACGCCCATACTATGCCGACGTGATGGTTAGTGCTATCGGGCCAGAGGCCCACTCAGATCACGTATCCAAACCGTTAGTACCTTGGGGGTGCGGTAACGAGCAGAGACTCACGATCGATGTGACCCCGTAGCCCCGTCTCGAGGACTTGCGGCAAGGGCCAAGAATGCCCGGCCACACCTCGTATTCATCACTCGGGCACCATACAGGCAACCCACCTTCACAACACACGCGAGTACCCCTCAGGGTCGGCCCACCTTTCCAAGTAACAATAGTACAGTCCAAATATCCGTGTGCCCATAACATCAGGGGGAAATCCGAGGTATCACCCTCGTTGGATTCCTACCCGATATATCCGTCAAGGTGAACTTGGAGGAACCACCCTCGCTGGGTTCACACTTGAGGTGTTGTACGACGGCGTCGTTATCAGAAGCGGTGAAGGAGGAATCACCCTCGATGACCACGACCGATTAGCTACTCTACAGAGTTAACATCAGAAGTGCTACACGAGGTATCACTCTCGGCACTCGATAGTAACGCTGCAGTGTCGTTACAACTAAGGGGGGTGATGTGCGGTGCCGGGGTCTAGTCTTCAATCCCGTTGATCGGGTCTTCTGATAATCCAGTGGGGCAGTCGGGATAAGTGAGGTCACTGATAGGTCTCTACTCAGCCTATACTAGACAGTTTAGGATAAGCAGGTAACGTATCAATAGTAGGTTACAATAAACAGGCTATGCATCAGAATAGGTAAAGCAGTAGCAGCAGCAATTCTAATGCAAGCATGAGAGAGAAAGAATAGGCGATATCGGTATGCTCAAGGGGGGGTGCTTGCCTGGTTGCTTGGCGGCAAGGGCAAGGTCGCCAACGGTCGTCGATCTTTAGGGCATCGTCAGCGGGCTCGGGGTCTAGCGAATAGGAAGAGGGGGAAGAAACAGTAAAATATACAGCAAACATGAGCAACATGATGTACGACATGGCAATACGCAGTGCTAGGGGTAGTCTAACGCAGTACTACACTTATCAGACGGAGCGGGAGAATATCTGACGATATTTCCCGGGTCTTTGGATTTATCGGACAGGCGATCCGGAGAGGGAAGTTCCATGTTCAGCATGCTAGGAGCATGTGACAGATGAAAGGAGGGCATATTCGGATTCGTGGGATTTTTCTGATCAATTTTCATATATAAATTATTTTCATCGGAGTTACGGATTAAAAGATATGATTTTCTAAAGTTTTTATTAATTTCTGGAATTTCTGGATTTAATTAAATCAACATTATCCAGAACAGTACAGGGTGACGTCATCGTGATGTAATGCTGACGTCAGCAGTCAACGGTCGGCTGACCAGGGTGAAATCTGACCTGTGAGTCCAGTGGGACCCACATGTCAGCCTCTGATTAGTCTAAACAGAGTTAATTTTAATTAATTAGCTAATTAAGCTACTGGGCCCACCTGTCAGTGTCACATTAAGTTAATTAATTAATTTTAAAATGTTTTAGTTAAATAGGGGAGGTGGTGGCCCACAGGTCAGTGACTGGACCTGGTCCAGTTAGCGGTTGACTTTGGTCAACAGGTCAATTGGGCCCATCGGTCAGTGACACAAGGCGGGCCCCATGGCTGCCACGTCAGCGCCATGTTGGCGCCGTCGCCGGAACTTTGCCGGCGACCGTTTTCTGCGGCGGCGCGCGTCGGGGGTGGCTGGAAAACGCACACAGGGGGTCTTCGGACCCGGCGTTTAGCTCGTTCGGCTGCGGGCGAGCTCGCGCATTGAACGGCGGTGGTGGCGGGGGCTGTAGCGGCCGGAGCTGGCCGGACCAAACACGGCCGGCGGCGGTGGCGTTCGGACGAGCTTGAGCTCGTCGACGCAGGGCACGGCAGGCAACGGGGATGGGCATTTTGGGTCCCTGGGAAGCCCAGGAGCACGACGCAGTGCTCGATTGCGGTCGGCGTTCGTGGTGGCCACGGCGGTGCGGTAAGCGGCGGCGGTCGGAGTACGGCAACACGACGGGACGGCTACGGCCACGCAAAGGGCCAGGGAGAGAGGGAGGGGGACGCGGTACTCACGACGGAGCTGTAGGGGGTGGCAGCGGGCTCGGGGAGGGCTTGGGGCGGCCGGAATCGACGACGAAGGCGGCGGCGCCCGAGGAGGAAGACGGCGTCGAGGGACTCGTTGCGGTGGTTGCCGGCTCGGGCTGGTCGGAGCAGAGGACGTAGACGAAGCAGGCGAAGCGATCTGACGCGGCGGCAGGGCGAGTGGGTCTCTGTGACGGCGAGCTCAACGGAGCCTGCCCATGGCGGCGCTCGGGCGAGGGGGGAAAAGTAGAGAGGGAGCGCGGGGAGTGAGAGAGGGGAGGCCAGGGGTGCGCGGGGAGGGGCCCATATCCCTGCAGAGCGCCCTGTAGCGGCTCATTGTCGCGCGAGGGCGAGGGGGGGCCGGCTACGGCGCGTGCGCGTGCGCGGTGGAGGCGACAGCGAGTGCGGGAGGTCAGGGGAGACGAGGGGAGTGGGCTGGGCCAGGCACTGTGGACTTAGGTCCAGTGCCCTGGGCCTTTTTCTTTTTCTTTAATTCTTTTCTGTTTTTCTGTTTTCTCTTTTTAGTTTCTATTTTGGCTTTTGTTTTTTATTTCAAAACACTTTTATAAAATATGGAAATAGCCCATATAATATCAGTGCATTATTAGTCACTGCTAGAAATTGGTTTGGTGTCCATATCTTTTTATTTGGATTTTTTTTAACTGAAAAAGAATTAAATAGTTCTGTTTTGTGGCTGTTCCTTGTTGTTTGAGTCCTTTTACAATTCCAATAAATGGTGCAATCATTTTTATAAATGCTTTGGGAATATGTGCAACATGAAGCACATTTTTGTTTTCCAATTTGAACAACTTTTATTTTTACTTTAGTTTGAATTTCCATTTAAATTTGAATTTGGAAAGGGATATGTTACTAATGATGATTAAGAACTGTTGATCATGATGACTTGGCATAATCAAAAAGGTGATTACTGTAGCTTAATACGTGGGGTGTTACAAAGGCTTTGGTCAATGGGACACTATTGCAGATACTTGCTCCATAGCTTAGTCTGAGGAATCAAGGTTCGACCTGTGATTCACATATATACAAAGCCAAGTCCACACAAAATATGAATTTTGTGAAAGCGTGAAAATGCTAGGATATGCAAAGATACACATGAAGCTAAAGTCGTCAGATCCGTTGGACATCAGGCTATACCACATGCGAAGCATATTTTACACCAGTGTGCCATGGGTGTAAAGTGCATTAGCATTAACTAGATTATTGACTCTAGTGCAAGTGGGAGTCTGTAGGAGATATTCCCTAGAGGCAATAATAAATGTTATTGATTATCGCCCTGTTCATAATTATGTTTATGTTACATGCTATAACTGCTATGGTTCTCGAGTCTGCAATAACACGAGGCTCGGAGGAAGACTCATATGCACGTGTGGAATAATAAATGGTAAAATTTATTCCTAGTCTGGCCTCTAAGACTAGCTCAAGTGTTGCATGATGGTTCTGTTTTCCTGATCATGGGCATGCCTATGCCAGCAACTTTATGGGCACAATGTTAAAAGAACACTTGTGTTAAATCAACCCGAATTGATGTTTTGCTATGAGATACATTCGTCACAAGTTAATGGTTAATAACACAGAGATGGTTAACGTTTGCATTATTCCTTAGACCATGGGAGTATCGAGTTTCTTCATGCTTGCTTCATGAACTTTGGGGTTTGTTAAACGTCATCTGTAAATGGGTGGCTATTACGGCGCCTTACGGGTTCATGGAAAAGTATGTCAAGTAACTTGATAGCTCATGATTGGGATTTGCTCCTCCGGCGATGGAGAGATATCTCTGGGCCCTCTCGGTGTTACGGTATCCATCATCGTCTGGCTAGACACAATGTGGTTTGATCACATGGATGCCGAAACACGGGAATGAGAAAAGAGAACAATACCGGTAATGAGGTGACTGGCATAGTGGACAAGTTGTTGATCCATGGGGATGCCAACATGTCTCACCTCGGGTATTTGTAACATATCGCGAAGCAACAGGAATAGCACACGGCAACTGGAGGTTCACTCGAATATTCATTCGTGTGGGTATAGGGGTCAATATGGGTGTCCACGGCTCCGATGTTGATCATTGATCGGAAAGTGTTCCGGTCATGTCTATACTTCACCGAACCTATAGGGTCACACGCTTAAGGTTCATCTATCTGCTGAATACTAGACAGGGAGTCTGAGAGAAAGTCACCGGAAAAGTTTCGGAGATAGCGGAAAAGTTCCGGAGAGAGAACACCGGAATAGTTTCGGTAAAACTGAAAAGTTGTTTCAGGGTATACCATTAGGTCAAATTGGTTTCGGCACACGCCTGGAAATTCCTGGAGGGTGCCAGAATTGTTCTGGGAACTTCTGGGATTTTTCGGAGAAAAAACCCGGAAATGTTCCGGAGCTGCCGGAACCAGTTTGGTTGCTTTTCGCAGATGAAAATCACTAAACCAAAAAGTTGTTTTGGAGTATACCATTAAGTCAAAATGGTTTCAGCACATGTATGAAAATTCTTGGAGGGTGCCAGAATTGTTCTGGAAACTTCTGGGATTTTTCCAGAACAAGAACCGGAAATGTTCTGGAGCTGCCGGAACCGTTTTGTTTGCTTTTCGCAGACGAAAATCACTAATCCGGAATTGTTTCGGAACGCATCAAAAATTCTTTTAGTGGGTACTAGAAGTGTTCTAGCTCCACATAAATATTTTTGGTTCGAACGGACGCTGAAAAATGTCGTCGTGAATAGTGAAATCAGCTTTATGGTTCCTTTTTGGAAAGCCACCTTTTTGGGCTTTTACTCCAAAATATCTTGGAGATGACATGGATAGATGTGGCTGAAATTTCAACCCCTCCACCCCTCCTTCTTCAATAAATAGAGGTGGAGGGGGCTGCCCAAAACTCACTCTTTCTCAACATACACAAGCCATGCATGATCTGGCCTTCTCTCTCCCTCCCAGCGAAATAGTTTCGTAGAGCCCAAAGGCTGTCTGGGTTCCGGTGGGAACTAGTTCTGGACGGCGAAGCCCTACCGGATAGATGACACCATATGTGTGCAACTCTGTAGAGAAATCGTAGTTTCGGTCTTAGTTCGAGAGTGCCTCCCGAAGGGCTGTCCGAGTGACCGTCCGAGTTTCGATGGTCCTCCCGAAGGGCTGTCCGAGTGACCGTCCGAGTTTCGAAGGTCCTCCCGAAGGGCTGTCCGAGTGTCCGTCCAAGTTTTGAGGGTCCTCCCGAAGGGCTGTCCGCGACACCGTCCGAGGGACTGTCCGGCCGCCTCCCGGAGGGCTGTTCGGGGGGCAGACGAGGGAGTACATCCTCCCGGTTGGGAGGTTGTAAATCCTAGCTGCGGGGATCTGCACCACCGATTATCATCGACTCTACTTCCGCTGCGCTATGAGTCGGTAACGAAAAGATCGAAATCTTGTATGCAGTCTTCATAGTGGTCATGGGCTGGTGCGTAGGTCGGAATTTTTTGTTTTCTGCTGCGTTACCCTACAATGGTGTCCTGGTCTAGGGGGTACTCACCACGTCGTCTCCCGATCAGGTGGGTCGGGCCGAGGACCCCCATGACGGTTCACTAATGAGCCACTTTGGGCAACCCATGAAATATACGAGGAAGGTTCACAAGATTTGGAGATCAAGACAAGGACTCCTCTCCATGGATGTTTCTGACTAGGACTCTTGTTATCCTATGCATCCAGTACATTATATAAGCTGAGGCTAGGCTAGTCCACAGATTATGGAATCTCAGGATCATTCACAATCCTAATATAAACAAGAGCAGGACGTAGGGTTTTACCTTCATAGAGAGGGTTCGAACCTGGGTAATGACCGGGTCCTACGTTCCTTGTTACACCATCGATCCGATCTCATAGCTCGGGCCCACCTACCCGAGATCTGCCGGTTTTGATACCGGCACTTGGGGAAGTACGGTGTGAAGGAGCGAGGGCGCAATGGTGAAGGTGAGGTGGGCGTCATCCATGGAGAAATGTCCCGCTACGGTGGGAAACCGAGTGGGAAGGGATGAGTTCGGCAGGAAAAGGGAAGGGTGCGTCATGGGGGTGATGTTTCTGTGTTGGGATCGCGTGTTCAAGTAACATGGCAGACAATTTGGACAACCACATTTCTCCTCCACATATGGGCTGGATTTGAGGTAGACAAGACTAACCATATAGTTAAATTTTAGGGAGACCGCTGGGCGCCAGTTTGATACCCGTACATGCCTGGAAGTATGAAGGAGAAATGAGCATCGACCTTGAAAATGACCTTAATCAGTTGTTTAATTTATTTATCTACGTTATAGCCTGTAGCAACGCACGGGCATTCTACTAGTTTTGTAGTAATTGCGTAACTTAAAAAACATGCAAGGCCACATGCTTCCTAAGAAGAACATAAAACTGTTTGTGATCAGGAAGAAAATAAAAGCAATGGAATTGTTTCTTCCGGTTCAATTAAGATCTTCGCGTACTTGAACGCCGAGTCTGCGGCCTCTTCGAACTAGAAAAGTTCAATCTTATGGAAATTTTAAGACTTGTAAGATCCTCAAAGCATAGAAGGATCTTGAGGTTTCTTGCTTTATCCTCAAAGAGAATTATGTCATCCGCATACTATAGACACTAGTAGAAAACAGGCCTTTCGTCCATAGCATTAGTCCCAGCCGTGTTTTGAACCCGGACTAATGGTAACATTAGTCCCGGTTCCATTGTCATTAGTCCCGGTTCATTTGGGACCTATAGTCCCGGTTTGAGATATAAACCGGGACTAAAGGGGTGGTGGCAGGCTGGTGTCAGTTTGGTGCCCCCACGAGCCCTTTAGTCCCGGTTTGTATCTCAAACCGGGACTATAGGTGGACCTTTAGTCCCGGTTTGTATAACAAACCGGGACTAAAGATGTCCCTATATAAACCCTTCGTCCAGCCCGAGCCCATTCTCTCTGTTTTCCCCCTTCCTCTCCTCTGTTCTTCCCCTTGCTCGAGCTCACCTCCATTTTTGCCAAAGATTTGTCAAGATTTGAAGGCACCCATCTATCCAAGTGTTCACAAAGGTTAGCAACTTTGTCTTTTCATCTCTCATTGCTAGATTAGCTCATGCAATGCTCTATAAGTATAGTGATTTGTGGGTTTTAGTTTGGGAGTAATTATGTGGGAGTTTATTTGATTTATATGCAATTTGAGCTCAAATTCACTTCTTAGTTTGCATATTTGTAGGTGTGGTTTACCTGATCTAGTGCCTTCCCGTCCTCACCTCGTCGATCGCCCGCGTCGTCCGGTCGCCGTCACCACCTAGCTAGCTTGGTGAGGCTCTTATCCTTTTTGTGAAAAAAAAATCTTATTTGTATGATTAAGATAGTTGAGATAGTTGCTTGTATAATTTTCTTACCTGTATGATTGTTTGTTATACGTAGTGCCATGGTTTTGATATCCGTCCCCGTTGGCCCTCGTCCAGTTTATGATTCGGATGTGGTATATATATTCTCTTTTATAACTATTTGTTGCATTTCATGTTTATGACAATTATGCCCATCAAGTTGACATAGATATTTTTATCTAGGAGGTATGTGAACCGGAAATTGCAACCAACCATCTTGTCGAGAAGTTAAATTTAGTTGAAAAAAGAAAACGAGTATTTGAAAGAAAAATTGAAAAGAATTGAAAGAAGAGAAGATGAAATTGGAGTT
This sequence comes from Thinopyrum elongatum, assembly GCA_011799875.1. Lineage (NCBI taxonomy): Eukaryota > Viridiplantae > Streptophyta > Magnoliopsida > Poales > Poaceae > Thinopyrum > Thinopyrum elongatum. The sequence continues at coordinate 10,311,569 of CM022298.1, read as the reverse complement.
GTATGTTGCCGATGTCGTCGATGATCACAAGATCAAGATGGGCGCAATGCGCTTCATGATCCGAAAGATTAGAAAATATGCCGTTAATAAGGAGGCCTAGTATCACCGTGCTGTTGGATCAATTGTTACCTTAGTTGCGATCTTGATTGCATTTGTTGTTGCATTTAAATGCTTTAGCTAGATAGTTTGTATGTTGTTTTATGAGAATAAGTGTGTATGAACTTTATGTATGAACTTGTATTAATTTGGTCTTTTCGGTGTTGTGTAATGAAGATGAGCCGGCAATGGATGTACGATGACTGACGCTCTCCCCAGTTCATTGATGGCGTGCATAGTTTTCTGTGTGCAGCTGAGGCAAACAAGCGGGATGATGGTTTTATGTGTTGTCCATGTGTTGTGTGTAAGAATGATAAAAATTACTCTAACTCAAGAGTCATTCACGTCCACCTGTCTACGTCCGGTTTCATGTCCGGCTATAACTGTTGGACCAAGCACGGAGGAAGAGGGGTGCTAATGGAAGAGAATGAAGAAGAAGAGGATGATGAAAACTATCCTAGGTTCCATGAATACGATGGTACTATAATGGGGGAAGAGAATGAAGAAGAAGAACCTGAAGAAGAGGCATCAGATGAGCCCGCTGATGATCTTGGTCGGGCCATTGCTGATGCAAACAGAAACTGTGAAATTGAAAAGGAGAAGTTGAAGTTGCAGCGCATGTTAGAGGATCACAAAAAATTGTTGTACCCAAATTGCGAAGATGGCAACACAAAGCTGGGTACCACACTGGAATTGCTGCAATGGAAGGCAGAGAATGGTTTATCTGACAAGGGATTTGAGAAGTTGCTTAAAATAATGAAGAAGAAGCTTCCAAAGGACAACGAATTGCCCGACAGTACATACGAAGCAAAGAAGGCCGTATGCCCTCTAGGATTAGAGGTGCAAAAGATACATGCATGCCCTAATGACTGCATCCTCTACCGCGGTGAGGAGTGCAAGAATTTGAATGCATGCCCGGCAACGGTGCATTGCGCTATAAGATCAGCCCCGATGACCCTGGTGACGATGTTGAGGGCGAGTGCCCTAGGAAGAGGATTCCTGCCAAGGTGATGTGGTATGCTCCTATAATACCACGGTTGAAACGTTTGTTTCAAAACAAAGAGTATGCAGAGTTGATGCGATGGCACAAAGAAGACCATAAGAAAGATGGGAAGTTGAGAGTACCCGCTCACGGGTCGTAGTGGAGACAAATTGAGAGAAAGTGGCGGGACTTTGCAGATGACGCAAGGAACGTATGGTTTGGTTTAAGTGCAGATGGCATTAATTCTTTTGGGGAGTGGAGCAGCAATCATAGCACCTGGCCTATGACTCTATGTATCTATAACCTTCCTCCTTGCTTGTGCATGAAGCGGAAGTTCGTTATGATGCCAGTGCTCATCCAAGGCCCCAAGCAACCCGGCAACAACATTGATGTGTACCTAAGGCCATTAGTTGAAGAACTTTTATAGCTGTGGGACATAAATGGTGTAGGTGTTTGGGATGAGCACAAACAACATGAATTTGACCTACGAGCATTGCTGTTTGTAACCATCAATGATTGGCCTGCTCTTAGTAACCTTTCAGGACAGACAAACAAGGGGTACCACGCATGCACGCACTATTTAGATGATACCGAAAGTATATATTTGGATAAATGTATGAAGAATGTGTACCTGGGACATCGTCGATTTCTTCCGATCAAGCTTTTCTTAAGAAAGAAAGGCAAGCATTTCAAAGGTGAGGCAAAGCACCAGAAGAAGCCTTGCCACCGTACTGGTGATGATATACTTGATATGTCAAGGATTTAAAAGTAATCTTTGGAAAGGGTCCTGGCGGACAATCTATTCCGAATGACGCTGACGGACACGCACCCATGTGGAAGAAGAAATCTATATTTTGGGACCTACCTGATAACCCACAAGTATAGGGGATCACAACAGTTTTCGAGGGTAGAGTATTCAACCCAAATTTATTGATTCGAGACAAGGGGAGGCAAAGAATATTTGCAAGTATTAGCAGTTGAGTTGTCAATTCAACCACACCTGGAGATTAATTATCTGCAGCAAAGTGATCAGTAGCAAAGTAGTATGATAGTTTTGATAGTAGCAGCAGCAATAGTAATGGTAACAGTGATAGCAATGATTTTGTAGCAAGTGTAACAGTAACAATAGCAGTAGTAACTTAGCAAGAACAATATGAGAGAAATTCGTAGGCATTGGATCGGTGAATTCGTTGGATGATATTCATTATATAACAGTCATAACCTAGGGCGATACGACACTAGCTCCAGTTCATAAATATAATGTAGGCATGTATTCCGTAAATAGTCATACATGCTTATGGAAAGAACTTGCATGACATCTTTTGTCCTACCCTCCCGTGGCAGCGGGGTCCATATGGAAACTAAGGGATATTAAGGCCTCCTTTTAATAGAGAACCGGAACAAAGCATTAACACATAATGAATACATGAACTCCTCAAACTACAGTCATCACCGGGAAGTGTCCCGACTTCTATCACTCCGGGGTTGCCGGATCATAACACGTAGTAGGTGACTATAACTTGCAAGATCGGATCTAGAACATAGATATAATGGTGATAACATAAACGGTTCAGATCTGAAATCATGGCACCCAGGCCCAAAGTGACAAGCATTAAGCATGGCAAAGTCATAGCAACATCAATCTCAGAACATAATGGATACTCGGGATCAAGCCCTAACAAAACTAACTCGATTACATGATGAATCTCATCCAACTCCTCACCGACCAGCGAGCCTACGAAGGAATTACTCACTCCCGGTGGGGAGCATCATGGAATTGGCGATGGAGAAGGGTTGGTGATGACGAAGATCAAAGATCCCCCTCTTCGGAGCCCCAAACGGACTCCAGATCTGGCCTCCCGATGAAGAACAGGAGGTGGCGGCGGCTCCGTCTCGCGAAACACGATAATTCTTTCTGCCTTATTTTTTTCTCTGAAAATGTGAATTTATAGTGTCAGGGTTGGAGTCTACGGGGTCACCAGGTGGGGACAACCCACTTGGGCGTGCCTGGAGGGGGGGGGGGGGGCGCACCCTGGTGGGTTGTGCCCACCCAGGTGCCCCCTCCGGTGGTTCTTGGCTCCAGAAATTATCTTTATTTGTATAAGAAATCCTCGCAAAGTTTCGTTCCAATTCGAGATCTTTTATTTCTGCACAAAAAACAACACCATGGTAGTTCTACTGAAAGCAGCGTCAGTACAGGTTAGTTTCATTCAAATCATGCAAATTAGAGTCCAAAACAAGAGGAAAAGCATTAGAAAAAGTAGATACGACGGAGACGTATCACTACCCTATTGGAAAGACCTAGAGGTCCACTCTGCAATCGACATGATGCACTTGACGAAGAATCTTTGTGTGAACCTGCTAGGTTTCTTGGGCGTGTATGGGAAGACAAAAGATACACCGGAGGCACGGAAGGACTAGCATGCACGATAAAGACGGCATGCATCCAAAGCAGTATCTCGGTCCTGCCAGCTACGCTCTTACCAAAGAAGAGAAGGAAATCTTCTTTCGATGCCTGCTCAGTATGAAGGTCCCATCTGGCTTCTCGTCGAATATAAAGGGAATAATAAATATGGTAGAAAAAAAGTTCCAGAACCTAAAGTGTCATGACTACCACGTGATTATGACGCAACTACTTCCGGTTGCATTGAGGGGGCTTCTACCGGAAAATGTTAGATTAGCCATTGTGAAGCTATGTGCATTCCTCAATGCAATCTCTCACAAGGTAATCGATCCAGAAATCCTACCAAGGTTACAGAATGATTTGGTGCAATGTCTTGTCAGTTTCGAGTTGGTGTTCCCACCATCCGTCTTCAATATCCTGACACACGTCCTAGTTCACCTAGTCGAAGAGATTGCCATTCTGGGTCCTGTATTTCTACACAATATGTTCCCCTTTGAGAGGTTCATGGGAGTCTTAAAGAAATATGTTCATAACGTGCTAGGCCAGAAGGAAGCATCTCCAAGGGCCATGAAATAGAGGAGGTCATTTATTTTTGTGTTGACTTTATTCCTGACATTAAGCCGATTGGTGTTCCCGAATCGTGGCATGACGGCAGACTGGGTGGAAAAGGCACGCTAGGAAAGAATTCAGTAATATGCCAGGACGGGCATTCTTGGGTGCAAGCACACTACATAGTTCTACAAAATTCCAGCTTGGTGGCTCCATATATCGAGGAGCACCTGGATAGTGTACGCTCCAAGAACCCGGAGCAGTCTGAGCCCTGGATCAAACGTACACACATGGAGTCATTTGGCGGTTGGTTGCAAACACGTCTCATGCATGACGACAGTGTTGGAGATGAGCTGTACTTGCTGGCCAAGTTACCATTTTCTACTATATCGACTTTCAAAGGGTACGAGATAAAAAGAGCACCAACCAAAACAGTGGTGTCCGCTTTGATGCAGCAAACACCAATAGGCCAAATGACACATATTATGGTTACATAGAGGAGATATGGGAATTTGACTATGGACGTGATTTGAAGGTCCCTTTGTTTCGGTGCAAATGGGTCAACTTGACGGGAGGCGGGGTAAAGCTTGACCCGCGGTACGGAATGACAACAGTGGATCTCAACAATCTTGGGTACACAGACGAACCATTCGTCCTAGCAAATGATGTGGCGCAGGTTTTCTATGTGCAGGACATGTCTACCAAACCGAGAAAAAGGAAAGATAAGGAAGCGGACACATCATACGGTGAGCCAAAGCACCACATAGTTCTTTCAACGAAAAGAAACATCATGGGAGTGGAGGACAAGATAGACATGTCAGAAGATTATGAAAAGTTTCATGAAATTCCTCCCTTCATAGTGAAGACTGACCCAAGCATCCTGTTAAATGATGAAGATTGTCCATGGTTACGGTGCAATGGGACACACGCGAAGAAAAAGTTTTATACCCCAAGATCCCACTCTGGGATGTGATCGGCTTCACCGTCATCACTTTCTTCTCTAGTGAGTAGCCAAGATATATAGGCCAGTTTGTACACGAAGTGCATCTAGTTTTTACCGTAACCATATCAACGTTTTAGCACATGCTATGTGTGTGTAATGATGATACCATGCCAAGTTTCAACCTTTTCAGAGTTCATTTGTAGTGCTTTTCAATTTCAGGGTCATTTAGCTCAAAAAAATCATTAAATGCATGAAAAATAGCAAATGAAGTTAGAAAGGGTTGAAATTTGAGGATGTGTCTTTGAATGGAGCATATTGAATGCACAAAAAGTCTGGAGTTGAAAGAAGTTAAAAAAAAAGAAATGCCTTTGTAACAGATGAGTTTTCGTCCAAAACCTTCATACTTCGAAGGAGATGGTCCAGTTTGTACACGAAGTGCATCCAGTTTTTACGGTAACCATCTCAACTTTTTAGCACATGCTATGTGTGTGTAACGATGATACCACGCCAAGTTTCAACATTTTCAGAGTTCATTTGTAGTGCTTTTCAATTTTAGGGTCATTTAGCTAAAAAAAATCATTAAATGCATGAAAAATAGCAAATAAAGTTAGAAATGGTTGAAATTTGAGGATGTGTTTTTGAATGGTGCATATTGAATGCACAAAAAGTCTGGAGTTGAAAGAAGTTTAAAAAAATGAAATGCCTTTGTAACAGATGAGTTTTCGTTCGAAACCTTCATATTTCGAAGGAGATGGTCCAGTTTGTACACGAAGTGCATCCAGTTTTTACCGTGACCATCTCAACTTTTTAGCACATGCTATGTGTGTGTAATGATGATACAATGCCAAGTTTCAACCTTTTCAGAGTTCATTTGTAGTAACCATGATATCTGAAATGACAACACTTTGTCAAAGCAACCATGATATAATATGACAATAGTGGTATGTCGCTTGCCCTTTCTGAGACCGCAAAACATAAATGCAAAACACCCCCAAAGTTCAAGCAGCGACTAAACATTGTAATTCATGGTAGAAAAGATCTAGTCATGATTCACCCAACATTAGCTACACACAATGCATGAGGATGACAATAGTGCCCTTAGGATCTGGCGCTTATTTGAGAAGGTGATGACACAACATAAAAGTAAATAGATAGTCCCTTTGCAGAGGGAAGCAGTGATTTGCAGAGGTGCCAGAGCTCAAGTTTTTAAAACAGAGGTAAATTAAATTTTGAGAAATGCACCCTTCTTGTTTACTTCGCGACCATTAGTTATCGGTATCTTCCATGCTAAACACATTAGTAGCAGTTCCCAAGTGATAAAAGTAAAGGTTTACTGCCCCTCCACCAACAATCACACTCCACGGCTTGTCCGAAACAATGGGTGCCATCCATACCAACAACAGACCTGGGGGAGTTTTGTTTAATTATTCGTAATTTGATTTCGGAACAGGGAATCCCTGTTACTGCCCCTCTCGTGCAAGGACGAGTGAATAAACACTCATCGTGAGAATAACCCGCTTAGCATGGAAGATACTGACTGCCTCCTATCGCTCTATGAACAATCCAGGCACACAAAAAGGATATTTATTTGAAGTTTTTACAGGTGGCACATGCGAATTTACTTAGGACGGCAGGGTAATACCGCATATAGGTAGGTATGGTGGACTCATCTGGAATAACTTGGGTTTCAGGATTTTGATGCACAAGCAGTATTCCTACTTAGTACAGGCGAATGCTAGCAAATAGGTTGAGAAGCGGCCAGCTAGAGAGCGAAAACGGTCTTGAACATGCATTATGCATAAGTAACATTGGATACTAGCATGAGTAGGATATGAATACCATGACCATAAATATCATAGAGGCTATGTTGGTTTTGATTCAACTACATGTGTGAACATGTGCCAAGTCAAGCCACTCGAACATTCAGAGGAGGTTACCATATCATCATACGACATCACAATCATTTTAACGCAATGTTGACATCCAAGATGAATCATTATCCACTCCTAGCTATTTAAGCATGGCATGACAAACTATAATCTCTAATTGTCACTGCAAACATGTTTGATCATAATAGGCTGAATCATGGATACTAGGTTAAACATATTTACAAAAATAGAACAAGTCGATTTCATACACGTTTCTCTCTGCCACAGCCGGTTCACCAAATATTGTCATTATTGCCTTTCACTTGCACGACCGAACGATATGAAAATGATAATAGTGCAAGAATGCCATGGACTAAGCTGAGATCTGCAAACATTTTATTCAAGAAGAGAAGACAAGACAATTATAGCTCTTTGTTAGATTATCAGTAATGCATATGAGAGCCACTCAACATTTTCATCGTGGCCTTCTTCTCGGTATGACTCAATAAAAAGAAAAGAAATTCAGAGAAACACACTGAAATATTTTTGGAGTTTTTAGTTTTTTCTTGAAGAAAGCAAAGTAAAGATAAGGAAAAATAAAAACGAGAAAAACTATTTACACGGGAGAGCTCCCAACAAGCAAAAGAAGAACAAGGAAATCTTTTTGGGTTTTCTTTTAATACTACAACTACTTACACTAGAAAGACAGACCGAAAAGAAACAAGAAACATTTTTTTTGGATTTTCTCAAAGCTTTTCAAACACACAAGAAGAAAGAAAGAAAATAAATTTAGCATGGATAATACAATGAAAAAGTGTGAACAACAACAACTGGAATGAAATGTGTAAACATGAATGTAATGTCGGTGGAAATACGTACTCCCCCAAGCCTAGGCTTTTGGCCTAGCTTGGTAATCACCACTCGAAGAAACCATGGGGTCCTATGTTGAAGTGCTGGGGAGCGGGCACCTGAGGGTCCCACTCCTGAGGCTCTTGCTCTGCCATAGCCAGGTTGTTCTGGTAAGCGACAATCTTTTCAGGCATAATCCTGTATCCGCCCCTAGCAATAGGATCAAACAAAGGAGGTGCAGGCAATGGAATAATATCACGAGTGTTCTCACTGAAAACCAGGTTATAAGGAACATGAATGTCGGTGTTCTCTCCATCAATAAACTAGTGGTGTGCCATATCCTGATGATCTAAATAAACCTTGGGTAAAGGATAATCATGCTGGCGTATCTGAATGTTAAAGTGACTCGCTAAACGAGTAGCAGAAATACCACCATGTAGTTTACCCTTGGATCTATTAATGTGGAGGCGACGTGCCACAATAGCCCCCAAGCTATAAGTATTGTCGCCATAAAGTGCACGGCGTAAAACAGCGAAGTCTGGGGCACTGAGTGCACCTACCTTCTCTCTAGCAAGCAAACACTTTGCAATGAATAGAACAAAATAATGCACGACAGGAAAATGTAAGCTAGTGGCGGTGACACCTGACACCCCTCTCTCATCCCCCATTGTCAGAGTGCGGTAAAAACCATCAAACTCTGCGGGCCTAGGCTCCCTTATTTCCCAATCAGAAGGGATCAAACATATGTCACAAAATTCAGTAAGCGGTATCTGATGGGGTTCAGCATAAAGATTAAACTGCACCTCAGGAGGGTTATTTCTACTCAGAAAATGGAAACTTTGCACAAAATAATTTGTAAGGAGATGATACTGTTCACACTCAGCTGCGATGAAGTCGATGAGGCTGGCATTAGCAGCCTATTGTGCAAACTCTTGACGGATTCCGGCTCCCTCCATGAATGGGTTATGCAGCCATTTGCACATCCGTAACTCCGCCATTCTCCTGGTGCGGAGATCACTATCAGATGACATGCCAATAACTCCCTTGGAGTTCTTCTTGGAAGCAAACTTCCTAAAGATACTCATCCTTTTCCTATGAACAAAAATTCTGAAATTTTTTGTCCACAAATTTTTTCTCAACAAAACTTTACAAGATTGATAGCAACTACTCATAGGGATGCATAGAGACCATATCAAGCATTCAAACTACTTAGAACTCTAAGAATTAAACATGGAAGCTCATCTACAACAGCACCAAGAGTAACTAATTATTCCAAATATAAACCACAAAAGCAAAAACTAATTGGACCAACAAAGTGTTGGAAATATGCCCTAGAGGCAATAAAAATATGGTTATTATTATATTTCCTTGTTCATGATAATTTTCTATGGTTCATGCTATAATTGTATTAACCGGAAACCGTAATGCATGTGTGAATACATAGACCACAGCATGTCCCTAGTGAGCCTCTAGTTGACTAGCTCATTGATCAATAGATGGTTGTGGTTTCCTGACCATGGACATTGGACGTCGTTGATAACGGGATCACATCATTAGGAGAATGATGTGATGGACAAGACCCAATCCTAAGCATAGCACAAGATCGTGTAGTTCGTTTGCTAGAGCTTTTCTAATGTCAAGTATCATTTCCCTAGAGCTTTTCTAATGTCAAGTATCATTTCCTTAGACCATGAGATTGTGCAACTCCCGGATACTGTAGGAATGCTTTGGGTGTATCAAACGTCACAACGTAACTGGGTGACCATAAAGGTGCACTACAGGTATCTCCGAAATTGTCTGTTGTGTTGGCACGAATCGAGGCTAGGATTTGTCACTCCGTATGACGGAGAGGTATCTCTGGGCCCACTCGGTAATGCATCATCATAATGAGCTCAATGTGACTAAGGAGTTAGCCACGGGATCATGCGTTACGGAACGAGTAAAGAGACTTGCCGGTAACGAGTTTGAACAAGGTATAGGGATACCGACGATCGAATCTCGGGCAAGTAACATACCGATGGACAAAGGGAATTGTATACGGGATTGATTGAATCCCCGACATCGTGGTTCATCTGATGAGATCATCATGGAACATGTGGGAGCAAATATGGGTATCCAGGTCCCACTATTGGTTATTGGCCGGAGAGGTGTCTCGGTCATGTCTGCATGGTTCCCGAACCCGTAGGGTCTACACACTTAAGGTTCGGTGACGCTAGAGTTGTAATGGGAATTGTATGTGGTTACCGAAAGTTGATCGGAGTCTCGGATGAGATCCCGGACGTCACGAGGAGTTCCGGAATGGACCGGAGGTAAAGATTTATATATGGAAGTCCTATTTTGGCCACCGGAAAATGTTCGGGATTTCTCGGTATTGTACCAGGAAGGTTCTAGAAGGTTCTGGAGTGGGGCCCACCTGCATGGGGGGACCCACATGAACGTGGGTAGTGGGGGCAAGGCCCCTCAACCCTAGTCAAGGCGCACCAAGATCACCCCTTAGAAGGAATAAGATCATATCCCGAAGGGATAAGATCAAGATCCCTAAAAAGGGGGATAACAATCGGTGGGGAAGGGAAAGGATGTGATTTCTTTCCTCCCACCTTTGCCAACTTCCCAATGGACTTAGAGGGCAAGAAACCAGCCCCCGCCACCCCTATATATAGTGGGGAGGTGCATGGGAGCTGCACCCCTTGCCCCTGGCGCAGCCCTCCCCCCTCCTACTCCTCCTCCTCCGTAGTGCTTAGCGAAGCTCTGGCGGAGAACCACGAGCTCCACCGCCACCATGCCATCGTGCTGCCGGAGCTCTCCTTCAACTTCTCCTCTCCCCTTGCTGGATCAAGAAGGAGGAGACGTCCCCGGGCTGTACGTGTGTTGAACATGGAGGCGCCGTCCGTTCGGCGCTTGAATCGGATCTTCCGCGATTTGAATCGCCGCGAGTACGACTCCATCAACCGCGTTCTTGTAATGCTTCTGCTTAGTGATCTTCAAGGGTATGAAGATGCACTCTCTCTCACTTGTTGCTAGCATCTCCTAGATTGATCTTGGTGACACGTAGGAAAATTTTGAATTATTACTACGTTCCCCAATAGTGGCATCATGAGCTAGGTCTATGCGTAGATTCTATGCACGAGTAGAACACAAGTAGTTGTGGGTGATGATTTGTTCAATTTGCATACCGTTACTAGTCCTATCTTGATTCGGCGGCATTGTGGGATGAAGCGGCCCGGACCGACCTTACACGTACGCTTAAGTGAGACAGGTTCCACCGACTGACATGCACTTGTTGCATAAGGTGGCTAGCGGGTGTCTGTCTCTCCCACTTTAGTCGGTTCGGATTCGATGAAGAGGGTCCTTATGAAGGGTAAATAGCAATTGGCATATCACCGTTGTGGCTTTTGCGTAGGTAAGAAACGTTCTTGCTACAAACCCATAGCAGCCACGTAAAACATGCAACAACAATTAGAGGACGTCTAACTTGTTTTTGCAGGGTATGCTATGTGATGTGATATGGCCAAAAGGATGTGGCTAAAATTTTAGCCCCTCGACCCCTCCTTCTCCTATAAATAGAGGTGGAGGGGGCTGCCCAAAACTCACCCTTTCTCAACATACACAAGCCATGCATGATCTGGCCTTCTCTCTCCCTCCCAGTCAAATAGTTTCGTAGAGCCGAAAGACTGTGTAGGTTCCGGTGGGAACTAGTTCTGGATGGCGAAGCCCTGCCGGATAGATGACACTGTATGTGTGCAACTTTATAGAGAGATCGTAGTTTCGGTCTTAGTTCGAGAGTGCCTCCCGAAGGGCTATCCGAGTGACCGTCCGAGTTTCAAGGGTCCTCCCGAAGGGCTGTCCGGGTGACCATCCGAGTTTCGAAGGTCCTCCCGAAGGGCTGTCCGAGTGTCCCAAAAATGACGCCATCGTAGGTTATCCCAAAAATGTTGGGTATTCCTCCCTCACTATACAGAGGCAAATAGGTTTGCCACAAAGAACGGTATGCTTTCTGAAGAAAATGGTTCTTTTAAAAAGGTGAGTGGGAGAACAGTGCAACTCGATGAGATAAACAGTATCTTCGTCATCAGATCAAAGGAAAGGAACCTTGGAAGTGATTCCAGAGTTTCCTACTGCGACTGATACGAAAGCCTCTACATGAGATGTATGGACTTCGGTCGAACTAGCAGCTGAACCACATAGGAAAAACTCGTGCAAACCTCTTAGGTGTGCATACGAGATATTGTTGTTAGACAACAGTATACCTACGATACACAAGGAAGCATTGATGGGCCCTGACTCTGGAATTGGCTAAATGCCAATACAATCTGAGATAGTTTCCATATAAGTGATTCAAGATTAAAATCTTGATACACCTTTCGAAAGACTTAGAGTCTAGCGAATATTTATGGAACTAAAAACTGATATGGATAAAAATATTTTATCCACAAAGCTCGACTTGTTGCAATAACAAGTTCAAGGAGTTGACTATGATGAGATTGTTTCACCATAGCGATGCTTAAAGTCGGTTCGGGTTGAACTAGCAATTAATACATATTTCAAATCATGAGATATGAAACATGGATGACGAAAGGATTTCCATCTGATGGAAATGAAACCAAGGACTTGCATATGATACAGTCCAAGGTATTTTGTCAATCCAGAGGATGCTAGTGAGTGTGCAAACTTCAGAGTTCCAGCGATGGACAGAAGAGAGCAAACTGGAGTTGGAATCTTCGTGTTTTGATGAAATGGTCAAAGGGGTTTGACTTCATCAATGGGTAACGAAGATGCTTGTGATTCAAGATAGTAAGTGGGAGCATAATGATATTTCTAAAAACCTTGTGTGCTTGACACATTGTTAATTGGAAATAAATTTCTGGACACGAATTAGGACTTCATTTGAAAATAGTTTTTTCGATGAAGTGCTTGGGCTAAATAGCCTCAATATTAGGCATGATGATCTATGGAGATAGATTTACCTAATGGGGCTAAGCAAAAATACATATTGATAAGATGCTAAAATAGTTTAGCACTAAAAACGTCAAGGAGTGATTCTTGTCGAAGTCACATGGAGTGGGTTTTTGCAAGACTCGGTGTCCCAAAACACTGATGAGTAAAATACATGATGGAGATTCCACACACTCTTTTGTTTGGATTAATCATGTATTCCATGGTATGTAAAAACAACCAGATATGTCCAATACTCCCAAGTTGTTGTGAGTATAGATACCAAAGTGATCAAAGTACTGATCATGGGACAACAGTGAAAAGGGTCATTGAGTGCTAGAGTAGCACTGATGACATGTTTTCTCGCAAGCGGAGATCATGAAGAATTCGTTGTAAAATGTTACATCGATACAGTCTTCATCATTTCTCCATGCGTTTTTCGATTTAAATTGAGGGTTTTGTGTAACACACAATATGGAGGCACAGTTAGTTGGAAATTGTTCCAAACAAGTTACTGTGGCGAATTCTATAACAGAGGCGAAGTATGTTGCCGCTTTCAAAGCGACAAACAAGATGTTGAATCATATAGTTCATTCATGAACTTAGTATAGTTCCAAGAAGGCTTTGGTCAATGGGACACTATTGCAGATAGTTGCTCCATAGCTTAGTCTGAGGAATCAAGGTTCGACCTGTGATTCACATATATACAAAGCCAAGTCCACACAAAATATGAATTTTGTGAAAGCGTGAAAACGCTAGGATATGCAAAGATACACATGGAGCTGAAGTCGTCAGATCCGTTGGACATCAGGCTATACCACATGCGAAGCATATTTTACACCAGTGTGCCATGGGTGTAAAGTGCATTAGCATTAACTAGATTATTGACTCTAGTGCAAGTGGGAGTCTGTAGGAGATATTCCCTAGAGGCAATAATAAATGTTATTGATTATCTCCCTGTTCATAATTATGTTTATGTTCCATGCAATAATTGCTATGGTTCTCGAGTCTGCAATAACACGAGGCTTGGAGGAAGACTCATATGCACTTGTGGAATAATAAATGGTAAAATGTATTCCTAGTTTGGCCTCTAAGACTAGCTCAAGTGTTGCATGATGGTTCTGTTTTCCTGATCATGGGCATGTCTATGCCAGCAACTTTATGGGCACAATGTTAAAAGAACATTTGTGTTGAATCGACCCGAATTGATGTTATGCTATGAGATACATTCGTCACAAGTTAATGGTTAATAACACAGAGATGGTTAACATTTGCATTATTCCTTAGACCATGGGAGTATCGAGTTTCTTCATGCTTGCTTCATGAACTTTGGGGTTTGTTAAACATCATCTGTAAATGGGTGGCTATTACGGCGGCTTAAGGGTTCATGGAAAAGTATGTCAAGTAACTTAATAGCTCATGATTGGGATTTGCTCCTCCGACGATGGAGAGATATCTCTGGGCCCTCTCGGTGTTACGGTATCCATCATCGTCTGGCTAGACACAATGTGATGTGATCACATGGATGCTGAAACACGGGAATGAGAAAAGAGAACAATACCGGTAACGAGGTGACTGGCATAGTGGACAAGTTGTTGATCCATGGGGATGCCAACATGTCTCACCTCGGGTATTTGTAACATATCGCGAAGCAACATGAATAGCACACGGCAACTGGAGGTTCACTCGAATATTCAATCGTGTGGGTATAGGGGTCAATATGGGTGTCCACGGCTCCGATGTTGATCATTGATCGGAAAGTGTTCCGGTCATGTCTATACTTCACCGAACCTATAGGGTCACACGCTTAAGGTTCATCTATCTGCTGAATACTAGACAGGAAGTCTGAGAGAAAGTCACCGGAAAAGTTTCGGAGACAGCGGAAAAGTTTCGGAGGGAGAACACCGGAATAGTTTCGGCAAAACTGAAAATTTGTTTCAGGGTATACCATTAGGTCAAATTGGTTTCGGCACACGCCTGGAAATTCTTGGAGGGTGCCAGAATTGTTCTGGGAACTTCTGGGATTTTTCGGAGAAAAAACCCGGAAATGTTCCGGAGCTGCCGGAATCAGTTTGGTTGCTTTTCGCAGATGAAAATCACTAAACTGAAAAGTTGTTTCGGAGTATACCATTAAGTCAAAATGGTTTCAGCACACGTATGAAAATTCTTGGAGGGTGCCAGAATTGTTCTGGAAACTTCTGGGATTTTTCCAGAACAAGAACCGGAAATGTTCTGGAGCTGCCGGAACCGTTTTGTTTGCTTTTCGCAGATGAAAATCACTAATCCGGAATTGTTTCGGAACGCATCAAAAATTGTTTTAGTGGGTACTAGAAGTGTTCTAGGTCCACATAAATATTTTTGGTTCGAACGGACGCTGAAAAATGTCATCGTGAATAGTGAAATCAGCTTTATGGTTCCTTTTTGGAAAGCCACCTTTTTGGGCTTTTACTCCAAAATATCTTGGAGATGACATGGATGGATGTGGCTGAAATTTCAACCCCTCCACCCCTCCTTCTTCTATAAATAGAGGTGGAGGGGGCTGCCCAAAACTCACTCTTTCTCAACATACACAAGCCATGCAAGATCTGGCCTTCTCTCTCCCTCCCGGCGAAATAGTTTCGTAGAGCCAAAAGGCTGCCTGGGTTCCGGTGGGAACTAGTTCTGGACAGCGAAGCCCTACCGGATAGATGACACCGTATGTGTGCAACTCTTTAGAGAGATAGTAGTTTCGGTCTTAGTTCGAGAGTGCCTCCCGAAGGGCTGTCCGAGTGACCGTCCGAGTTTAGATGGTCCTCCCGAAGGGCTGCCCGAGTGACCGTCCGAGTTTCGAAGGTCCTCCCAAAGGGCTGTCCGAGTGTCCGTCCAAGTTTTGAGGGTGCTCCCGAAGGGCTGTCCGCGACACCGTCCGAGGGACTGTCCGGCCGCCTCCCGGAGGGCTGTTCGGGGGGCAGACGAGGGAGTACATCCTCACGGTTGGGAGGTTGTAAATCCTAGCTGCGGGGATCTGCACCGCCGATCGTCATCGACTCTACTTCCGCTGCGCTATGAGTCGGTAATGAAAAGATCGAAATCTTGTATGCAGTCTTCATAGTGGTCATGGGTTGGTGCGTAGGTCAGAATTTTTTTGTTTTCTACTGCGTTACCCTACAATGGTGTCCTGGACTAGGGGGTACTCACCATGTCGTCTCCCGATCAGGTGGGTCCGGCCGAGGATCCCCATGATGGTTCACTAATGAGCCACTTTGGGCAACCCATGAAATATACGAGGAAGGTTCACAAGACTTGGAGATCAAGACAAGGACTCCTCTCCACTGATGTTTCCGACTAGGACTCTTGTTATCCTATGCATCCGGTACATTATATAAGCTGAGGCTAGGCTAGTCCACAGATTATGGAATCACATGATCATTCACAATCCTAATATAAACAAGAGCAGGACGTAGGGTTATACCTTCATAGAGAGGGTCCGAACCTGGGTAATGACCGGGTCCTACGTTCCTTGTTACACCATCGATCCGATCTCACAGCTCGGGCCCCCCTACCCGAGATCTGCCGGTTTTGATACCGGCACTTGGGGAAGTACGGTGTGAAGGAGCGAGGGCGCCATGGCGAAGGTGAGGTGGGCGTCATCCAGGGAGAAATGTCCCGCTACGGCGGGAAACCGAGTGGGAAGGGATGAGTCAGGCAGGAAAAGGGAAGGGTGCGTCGTGGGGGTGACGTTTCTGTGTTGGGATCGCGTGTTCAAGTAACATGGCAGACAATTTGGACAACCACATTTCTCCTCCACATATGGGCTGGATTTGAGGTAGACAAGACTAACCATATAGTTACATTTTAGGGAGACCGCTGGGCGCCAGTTTGATACCCGTACATGCCTGGAAGTTTGAAGGAGAAATGAGCTTCGACCTTGAAAATGACCTTAATCATTTTTTTAATTTATTTATCTACGTTATAGCCTGTAGCAACGCACGGGCGTTCTACTAGTTTTGTAGTAATTGCGTAACTTAAAAAACATGCAAGGCCACATGCTTCCTAAGAAGAACATAAAACTGTTTGTGATCAGGAAGAAAATAAAAGCAATGGAATTGTTTCTTCCGGTTCAATTAAGATCTTCGCGTACTTGAACACCGAGTCTGCGGCCTCTTCGAACCAGAAATGTTCAATCTTATGGAAATTTTAAGACTTGAAAGAACCTCAAAGCATAGAAGGAGCTTGAGGTTTCTTGCTTTATCCTCAAAGAGAATTATGTCATCCGCATACTATAGACACAAGTAGAAAACAGGCCTTTCGTCCATAGCATTAGTCCCAGCCGTGTTTTGAACCCGGACCAGTTCCATTGTCATTAGTCCCGGTTCATTTGGGACCTATAGTCCCGGTTTGAGATACAAACCGGGACTAAAGGGGTGCTGGCAGGCTGGTGTCAGTCTGGGGCCCCCACGAGCCCCGTTAGTCCCGGTTTGTATCTCAAACCGGGACTATAGGTGGACCTTTAGTCCCGGTTTGTATAACAAACCGGGACTAAAGATGTCCCTATATAAACCCTTCGTCCACCCCGAGCCCATTCTCTCTGTTTTCCCCCTTCCTCTCCTCTGTTCTTCTCCTTGCTCGAGCTCACCTCCATTTTTGCCAAAGATTTGTCAAGATTTGAAGGCACCCATCTATCCAAGTGTTCACAAAGGTTAGCAACTTTGTCTTTTCATATCTCATTGCTAGATTATTTCATGCAATGCTCTATAAGTATAGTGATTTGTGGGTTTTAGTTTGGGAGTAATTATGTGGGAGTTTATTTGATTTATATGCAATTTGAGCTCAAATTAACTTCTTAGTTTGCATATTTGTAGGTGTGGTTTACCTGATCTAGTGCCTTCCCGTCCTCACCTCGTCGATCGCCCGCGTCGTCCGGTCGCCGGCACCACCTAGCTAGCTTGGTGAGGCTCTTATCCTTTTTGTGAAAAAAAATCTTATTTGTATGATTAAGATAGTTGAGATAGTTGCTTGTATAATTTTCTTACCTGTATGATTGTTTGTTATATGTAGTGCCATGGTTTTGATATCCGTCCCCGTTGGCCCTCGTCCGGTTTATGATTTGGATGTGGTATATATATTCTCTTTTATCACTATTTGTTGCATTTCATGTTTATGACAATTATGCCCATCAAGTTGACATAGATATTTTTATCTAGGAGGTATGTGAACCAGAAATTGCAACCAACCATCTTGTCGAGAAGTTAAATTTAGTTGAAAAAGAAAACGAGTATTTGAAAGAAAAATTGAAAAGAATTGAAGAAGAGAAGATGAAATTGGAGTTGTATGTTGCCGATGTCGTCGATGATCACAAGATCAAGATGGGCGCAATGCGCTTCATGATCCGAAAGATTAGAAAATATGCCGTTAATAAGGAGGCCTAGTATCACTGTGCTGTTGGATCAATTGTTACCTTCGTTGCGATCTTGATCGCATTTGTTGTTGCATTTAAATGCTTTAGCTAGATAGTTTGTATGTTGTTTTATGAGAATAAGTGTGTATGAACTTGTATTAATTTGGTCTTTTCGGTGTTGTGTAATGAAGATGAGCCGGCAATGGATGTACGATGACTGACGCTCTCCCCAGTTCGTTGATGGCGTGCATAGTTTTCTGTGTGCGGCTGAGGCAAACAAATGGGATGATGGTTTTATGTGTTGTCCATGTGCTGTCTGTAAGAATGATAAAAATTACTCTAACTCAAGAGTCATTCACGTCCACCTGTCTACGTCCGGTTTCATGTCCGGCTATAACTGTTGGACCAAGCACGGAGGAAGAGGGGTGCTAATGGAAGAGACTGAAGAAGAAGAGGATGATGACAACTATCCTAGGTTCCATGAATACGATGGTACTACAATGGGGGAAGAGAATCAAGAAGAAGAATCTGAAGAACAGGCATCAGATGAGCCCGCTGATGATCTTGGTCTGGCCATTGCTGATGCAAACAAAAACTGTGAAAGTGAAAAGGAGAAGTTGAAGTTGTAGCGCATGTTAGAGGATCACAAAAAATTGTTGTACCCAAATTGCGAAGATGGCAACACAAAGCTGGGTACCACACTGGAATTGCTGCAATGGAAGGCAGAGAATGGTTTATCTGACAAGAGATTTGAGAAGTTGCTTAAAATAATGAAGAAGAAGCTTCCAAAGGACAACGAATTGCACGACAGTACATACGAAGCAAAGAAGGCCGTATGCCCTCTAGGATTAGAGGTGCAGAAGATACATGCATGCCCTAATGACTGCATCCTCTACCGTGGTGAGGAGTGCAAGAAT
Organism: Thinopyrum elongatum; assembly: GCA_011799875.1. Lineage (NCBI taxonomy): Eukaryota > Viridiplantae > Streptophyta > Magnoliopsida > Poales > Poaceae > Thinopyrum > Thinopyrum elongatum. The sequence goes on along the minus strand of CM022298.1, from coordinate 10,292,652 downwards.
TTGAATGCATGCCCGGTATGCGATGCATTTCGCTATAAGATCAGCCCTGGTGACGATGTTGAGGGCGAGCGCCCTAGGAAGAGGATTCCTGCCAAGGTGATGTGGTATGCTCCTATAATACCACGGTTGAAACATTTGTTTCAAAGAAAAAGAGTATGCCAAGTTGATGCGATGGCACAAACAAGACCATAAGAAAGATGGGAAGTTGAGAGTACCCGCTGACGGGTCGCAGTGGAGACAAATTGAGAGAAAGTGGCGGGACTTTGCAGATGACACAAGGAACGTATGGTTTGGTTTAAGTGCAGATGGCATTAATCCTGTTGGGGAGCAGAGCAACAATCATAGCACCTGGCCTATGACTCTATGTATCTATAACCTTCCTCCTTGCTTGCGCATGAAGCGGAAGTTCATTATGATGCCAGTGCTCATCCAAGGCCCCAAGCAACCCGGCAATGACATTGATGTGTACCTAAGGCCATTTGTTGAAGAACTTTTATAGCTGTGGGACATAAATGGTGTAGGTGTGTGGGATGAGCATAAACAGCACGAATTTGACCTACGAGCGTTGCTGTTTGTAACCATCAATGATTGGCCTGCTCTTAGTAACCTTTCAGGACAGACAAACAAGGGGTACCACGCATGCAGCCACTATTTAGATGATACCGAAAGTATATATTTGGATAAATGTATGAAGAATGTGTACCTCGGACATCGTTGATTTCTTCCGATCAAGCATCTCTTAAGAAAGAAAGGCAAGCATTTCAAAGGTGAGGCAAAGCACCAGAAGAAGCCTCGCCACCGTACTGGTGATGATATACTTGATATGTCAAGGATTTAAAAGTAATCTTTGGAAAGGGTCCTGGCGGACAATCTATTCTGAATGACGCTGACGGACACGCCCCCATGTGGAAGAAGAAATCTATATTTTGGGACCTACCTGATAACCCACAAGTATAGGGGATCACAACAGTTTTCGAGGGTAGAGTATTCAACCCAAATTTATTGATTCGACACAAGGGGAGCCAAAGAATATTTGCAAGTATTAGCAGTTGAGTTGTCAATTCAACCACACCTGGAGATTAATTATCTGCAGCAAAGTGATCAGTAGCAAAGTAGTATGATAGTTTTGATAGTAGTAGCAGCAATAGTAACAGTAACAGTGATAGCAATGATTTTGTAGCAAGTGTAACAGTAACAATAGCAGTAGTAACTTAGCAAGAACAATATGAGAGAAATTCGTAGGCATTGGATCGGTGAATTCGTTGGATGGTATTCATTATATAATAGTCATAACCTAGGGCGATACGACACTAGCTCCAGTTCATAAATATAATGTAGGCATGTATTCCATAAATAGTCATACGTGCTTATGGAAAGAACTTGCATGACATCTTTTGTCCTACCCTCCCGTGGCAGCGGGGTCCATATGGAAACTAAGGGATATTAAGGCCTACTTTTAATAGAGAACCGGAACAAAGCATTAACACATAATGAATACATGAACTCCTCAAACTACAGTCATCACCGGGAAGTGTCCCGACTTCTGTCACTTCGGGGTTGCCGGATCATAACACGTAGTAGGTGACTATAACTTGCAAGATCGGATCTAGAACATAGATATAATGGTGATAACATAAACGGTTCAGATCTGAAATCATGGCACCCAGGCCCAAAGTGACAAGCATTAAGCATGGCAAAGTCATAGCAACATCAATCTCAGAACATAATGGATACTAGGGATCAAGCCCTAACAAAACTAACCCGATTACATGATGAATCTCATCCTACTCCTCACCAACCAGCGAGCCTACGAAGGAATTACTCACTCCCAGTGGGGAGCATCATGGAATTGGCGATGGAGAAGGGTTGGTGATGACGAAGATAGAAGATCCCCCTCTTCGGAGCCCCAAACGGACTCCATATCTGGCCTCCCGATGAAGAACAGGAGGTGGCGGCAGCTCCGTCTCGCGAAACACGATAATTCTTTCTCCCTTATTTTTTCTCTAAAAATGTGAATTTATAGTGTCAGGGTTGGAGTCTACGGGGCCACCAGGTGGGGACAACCCACCTGGGCGCGCCTGGAGGGGGGGGCGCCCTGGTGGGTTGTGCCCACCCAGGTGCCCCCTCCGGTGGTTCTTGGCTCCAGAAATTATCTTTATTTGTATAAAAAATCCTCGCAAAGTTTTGTTCCAATTCGAGAACTTTTATTTCTGCACAAAAAACAACACCATGGTAGTTCTGCTGAAAACAGCATCAGTACAGGTTAGTTTCATTCAAATCATGCAAATTAGAGTCCAAAACAAGAGGAAAAGTGTTAGAAAAAGTAGATACGATGGAGACGTATCACTACCCTATTGGAAAGACCTAGAGGTCCACTCTGCAATCGACATGATGCACTTGATGAAGAATCTTTGCATGAACCTGCTAGGCTTCTTGGGCGTGTATGGGAAGAAAAAAGATACACCGGAGGCACGGGAGGACTAGCAACGTATGCATGAAAAAGACGGCATGCATCCAAAGCAGTATCACGGTCCTGCCAGCTACGCTCTTACCAAAGAAGAGAAGGAAATCTTCTTTCAATGCCTGCTCAGTATGAAGGTCCCATCTGGCTTCTCGTCGAATATAAAGGGAATAATAAATATGGTAGAGAAAAAGTTCCAGAACCTAAAGTGTCATGACTACCACGTGATTATGACACAACTACTTCCGGTTGCATTGAGGGGGCTTCTACCGGAAAATGTTCGATTAGCCATTGTGAAGATTTGTGCATTCCTCAATGCAATCTCTCACAAGGTAATCGATCCAGAAATCCTACCAAGGTTACAGAATGATTTGGTGCAATCTCTTGTCAGTTTTGAGTTGGTGTTCCCACCATCCTTCTTCAATATCATGACACACGTCCTAGTTCACCTAGTCGAAGAGATTGCCATTCTGGGTCCTGTATTTCTACACAATATCTTCCCCTTTGAGAGGTTCATGGGATTCTTAAATAAATATGTTCATAACCGTGCTAGGCCAGAAGGAAGCATCTCCAAGGGCCATGAAACAGAGGAGGTCATTGATTTTTGTGTTGACTTTATTCCTGACATTAAGCTGATTGGTGTTCCCGAATCGCGGCATGACGGCAGACTGGGTGGAAAAGGCACGCTAGGAAAGAATTCAGTAATATGCCAGGACGGGCATTCTTGGGGGCAAGCACACTACATAGTTATACAAAATTCCAGCTTGGTGGCTCCGTATATCGAGGAACACCTGGATAGTGTACGCTCCAAGAACCCGGAGCAGTCTGAGCCCTGGATCAAACGTACACACATGGAGTCATTCGGCGGTTGGTTGGAAACACGTCTCATGCATGACGACAGTGTTGGAGATGAGCTGTACTTGCTGGCCAAGTTACCATTTTCTACTATATCAACTTTCAAAGGGTACGAGATAAAAAGAGCACCAACCAAAATAGTGGTGTCCGCTTTGATGCAGCAAACACCAATAGGCCAAATGACACATATTATGGTTACATAGAGGAGATATGGGAATTTGACTATGGACGTGATTTGAAGGTCCCTTTGTTTCGGTGCAAATGGGTCAATCTGACGGGAGGCGGGGTAAAGCTTGGCCCGCAGTACGGAATGACAATAGTGGATCTCAACAATCTTGGGTACACAGACGAACCATTCGTCCTAGCCAATGATGTGGCGCAGGTTTTCTATGTGCAGGACATGTCTACCAAATCGAGAAAAAGGAAAGATAAGGAAGCGAACACATCATACGGTGAGCCAAAGCGCCACATAGTTCTTTCAAGGAAAAGAAACATCATGGGAGTGGAGGACAAGATAGACATGTCAGAAGATTATGAAAAGTTTCATGAAATTCCTCCCTTCATAGTGAAGACTGACCCAAGCATCCTGTTAAATGATGAAGATTGTCCATGGTTACGGTGCAATGGGACACACGCGAAGAAAAATTTTTATACCCCAAGATCCCACTCTGGGATGTGATCGGCTTCACCGTCATCACTTTCTTCTCTAGTGACTAGCCAAGATATATAGGCCAGTTTGTACACGAAGTGCATCCAATTTTTACCGTAACCATCTCAATGTTTTAGCACATGCTATGTGTGTGTAATGATGATACCATGCCAAGTTTCAACCTTTTAAGAGTTCATTTGTAGTGCTTTTCAATTTCAGGGTCATTTAGCTAAAAAAAAATCATTAAATGCATGAAAAATAGCAAATGAAGTTAGAAAGGGTTGAAATTTGAGGATGTGTCTTTGAATGGTGCATATTGAATGCACAAAAAGTCTGGAGTTGAAAGAAGTTAAAAAAAATGAAATGCCTTTGTAACAGATGAGTTTTCATCCGAAACCCTCATCTTCGAAGGAGATGGTCCAGTTTGTACACGAAGTGCATCCAGTTTTTACGGTAACCATCTCAACTTTTTCACTACTGGAATCAGCTTCTTTGCCGTCCGCCACGGCGGATGGCAAAGGCATAGATCACGGACGGCAAACCTCTTTGCCGTCCGCCAGCAGACGGCAAAATGTCCGGATGAACACGTGCCAGCAAAGGCCTTCTTTGCCGTCCGCTTCCTGGAAACGGACGGCAAAGGATTGTGCCATCCGCCTCTGGTGGCCAGCAGACGTCAAAGATTGTGGACGGCAGTGAGGTGGGGTGAGGGCCATTAGGGGTTAACGGCGTGCTTTGCCGTCAGCCAGCGGACGGCAAAGAGGCTAACGTCTTTGCCGTCCGCTGGCAGACGGCAAAGTGCTCAAACATGCCAGTCCCAGGAATCACAGGTAGCTGCCACGTGGCATGTTTGCCGTCAGCTAGCTGACGGCAAAGTGCTCAAACATGCCAGTCCCTGTTTTTAATTTAATTCATTCAATTTGACAGCAATTCGCAGATATACATATATACACAACAAGCATATCCAACACACTAGTTTCATCATATATACATACATAACCAACACATATATAGTTCCATCCTTACATATTACAAAAGTTTCACATTGTTCATC